>CM058041.1:73310704-73910704 GCA_030169165.1 Centaurea solstitialis
AAAAGAAACCTTTTGGGTGCTCAAAAACATGATTTTAAGCACAAAAGAGTAAACAAGATTGGAAACCCTCGACATAGCCCAAAAGCTCGACCAGGAAAAGGGTACTGTTAAAATACGATATCCAGAGTTATCTACTTAAAATTTTTTGCAGGTACATCGAAGGTTTTGGGTGGATTCGCTACGAAAGATTGATGCAAACTACGTGGCCAAAGAAATCTGATAAACCAAGCAAGGACAAGGATCACAACAGATGGTGTGATTTCCACGACACAGGGTCATACACGGATAAAAATGCATCAGTTTAAAGAAGGAGATTTCATATTTGAAATCAAAGGGGGCTCAAAAAGGGCCCCTCACCCAGAAGAACAAGGACGACCACCCATCACGGTTCATACAAAAGTCGTAAACTCCTCACTGGAGGATCAGAAGTGTGGGGACTTACGTATTGGGCTGCCAAACGCCATGCAGAATGGCCCAGATAATACCAACCCCCGGGAGAAGCCAATCAAAGACAGAAAAAGAGCTCGATGCAATGGCAATCACTTCGACCAAGACATACACAGGGGGTCCATCATAAACATCATGACGCTCTAGTCATAAGTTGACAATCGGAAACTGTTCGACTAAGAGAATATTGATTGATGGAGGTAGTTCGGCTAACGTTATTTTTGCAGATACTCTTAAAGTCATGGGAATCGAACAGTCAGAAATCGTACGACGAAGTACTACTCTGATTGGATTCAATGGAGACCCGATGAACACTCTCGGAGAAATCATCCTGCCAGTCTTCGCCAAAGGTATCAACAAACAAACAAAGTTCAATGTTGTGAACTGCCAATCAGCCTACAATGTTATTCTTGGAAGACCATGGATCCACGAGATGAAAGCAATTCCTTCGACATACCATCAGAAGATCAAATTTCCTTCTCCATGGGGAATTCAAGAAATTGCTAGTGAGAACAAAGTCGCACGAGAATACTACAAGATTACGATGAAGACAAAGTCGCAGGACATCTAGCAATTACAGAGCCAGGATGGGAAGAAATCGAACGACGATCTTCGACTAGAAGAAGTCGTCCTTGATCCTGAACATCCTGATCGAAAAGTCTTCGTAGGAGCCTCGCTCCCCCTGACATAAAAAATACGATTATATCTTTTTTGCAGGAACACTCAGACTGTTTTGCATGGTCGCACGAAGATATGGTTGGAATAGATCCAAGCATTATATCGCATAAATTGAACGTGGATCCTACTTTCAAGCCAATTAAGCAAAAACGTCGCAAGTTCGCGCCTGAAAGAAATAAAGTGATCAACGATGAAGTCGACAATCTGCTTAAAATAGGGAAGATCCGAGAAGTCAAATATCCAGAATGGTTGGCTAATGTAGTCGTCGTACAAAAGAAGAACGGAAAATGGCGAGTCTGCATTGATTTCACGGATCTAAACAAAGCTTGTCCAAAAGATCCCTTTCCTTTACCTCATATCGACGCCATGGTTGATGCAACAACAGGACATGAATTGTTAACATTCATGGATGCATATTCAGGATACAACCAAATATTGATGCACACGGACGACCAGGAGAAGACCGCATTCATGACAGACAAAGGCATATACTGTTACAAAGTTATGCCATTTGGTCTCAAGAATGCAGGATCGACGTATCAGAGATTGGTCAATATGATGTTCAAGGAACATCTCGGTCGAACGATGGAAGTTTATATCGACGACATGCTTGTGAAATCAGAACGTTCGATCGATCATGTCGCACATTTAAAGCAATCCTTCGATATCCTACGACAATACAAGATGAAGCTCAATCCAACAAAATGTTCCTTCGGAGTACGAGCAGGAAAATTCTTGGGGTACTTGGTGACGCAACGCGGAATCGAAGCAAGTCCAGAACAAGTTAAAGCTATCACCGAGATACAATCTCCAAGGAATGTCAAAGAAGTCCAGAAGTTAACAGGACGAGTGGCAGCTTTAACCCGATTTATTTCACGATCGTCGGACAAATGCCATTTGTTCTATAATGTCCTACGAAAGAATCAAGGCTTCTTGTGGACGGACGAACATGAGAAAGCTTTGCAAGAGCTGAAGCAATATATGACATCACCTCCCCTGCTGACAAAACCAGTCGAAGGTGAAAGTCTACAGTTGTACTTGGCAGTGAGCAAAAATGCGACAAGTGCAGTACTTGTGCGAGAGGAAGATCAGCGACAACAACCAATTTATTATGTCAGCAAATCTTTCCTCGACGCAGAAACCAGGTACACATCAATGGAGAAATTGCTACTAGGTCTTATGACGGCAGCCAAGAAGCTAAGGCATTACTTCGAGTCGCATCATATCATTGTTGTGACCAATTATCCACTCAAGACGGTGCTTCGGAAGCCAGAACTGACAGGACGTTTAGCCAAGTGGAGCATTTATCTCAGTGGGTTCGACATTGAATTCAAACCCAAGACAGCAATTAAATCGCAAGTATTGGCAGATTTTGTGGCAGAATTTTCTCCAGGACTGGAACCCACGACGTGCGACGAAGTTGTGATGATTTCAGACAATAAACCTTGGATACTCTACGTTGATGGTTCTTCGAACGTACGAGGATGTGGGTTAGGAATTGTCTTAAAATCATCACAAGGGGGAAATATAGCATACTCCATACGATGCAAATTCAAAGCCACAAATAATGAAGCAGAATATGAAGCTTTGATCGCAGAACTAGATATTGCTCTTAGACTGGGGCAAAACAACTGCACGTTCGAAGCGATTCTTTACTGGTCGTAAACCAAGTAAATGGAGATTTTCAAGCAAAAGACTCAAAAATGATGAGTTATCTCAAATCCGTTAAAGATCGAATCGCACGATTTGAACAGTTCTTGATCGAGCAAATACCAAGAGATTTAAATATGCAAGCGGACGCACTAGCCAATCTGGGATCTGCATTTCACGATCCATTCATGGAAAATATCCCAATACTTCATCTCACAACACCAACAATTGAAGCGAACGATGAAGTACAGATGAACGAAGAAATTTACAATTGGTCGCTCGACGTATGGAACTACTTAAAGCACGATCAACTTCCTGAAGATAAAATGGAAGCGCGAAAGACAAGGTCGAAAGCTTCAAGATATACAATTTTTGAAGACCAACTTTATCGAAGATCCACGACAGGACTTCTTCTACGATGTATCACAAGTAAGGTACAAATCAATCAAATTCTCCAAGAAATGCACAGCGGAGAATGTGGGAATCATACAGGGGCAGAAGTCTTGCTAACCGAATCTCACGACAAGGTTACTATTGGCCTACTCTACGAGAGGATGCCATAACGTACGTCCAACGATGCGATGCATGCCAAAAACATTCGGGTATGATCCATCGACCATCTGAACCTTTACATTCTGTTCTAGTTCCATGGCCCTTCATGCGATGGGGAATGGACATCGTGGGAAAATTACCTCCAGCCCCTGGACAAAAAGTCTATCTACTCGTGCTCACCGATTACTTCTCGAAATGGATAGAAGCTGGTGCTTTCTCACAAGTCCGGGATAAAGAAGTCATATCTTTTATTCAGAAAAATATCATTTATAGATTCGGAGTACCAGCTGAAATCATGTGCGACAACGGCTCACAATTTATAAGTGATAAGACTCGTACGTTCTGTGAAAAACGAGGAATCAAGTTAATCACTTCAACTCCGAGATATCCACAATCTAATGGATTAGCAGAATCGAGCAACAAAGTCATCATCAATTCAATCCGAAAAAGGTTGAAAGGAGCAAAAGGAAAATGGGTAGAAGAATTGCCATCTGTCCTATGGGCAAATCGTACGACACCAAGAGCATCAACTGGACAAACTCCATATTCTCTGGTATATGGATGCAAAGCAGTCTTACCAATCGAAGCTCAAATACCAATTGCCAGAAGTCGTACGTATGATCAAAATGCAATAAATCTATCTTACGACCTGGACGCTTTAGAAGAACTCCGAGAGAAAGCACTACGAACGATGGCTGCACAAAAAGGAATTGTTGAAAGACACTTCAACAAAAAGGTAAAGGCCAAAAATTTTCAAGTTGGAGATTATGTCTTACGACATGTATTCCAAAACACACAAGAGCCAAACGCTGGAAAACTTTCCATCAAATGGGAAGGACCATACATAATTTCCAAAGTCATTGGAAACGGAGCATACAGACTTACGACAATAGAAGGTATGGAAATCCCACGAAGCTGGAACGCCCATCACCTCAAAAGGTACTATTTCTAAACCTATTTACATACGATTTATTCCTTATCCATTACTGACTTAAGCATCGGAGCGCCGTTGGCTAAGCCAACGGCCATCCCTTAGTCATCTTTTTTCGCAGGTATCGCACGATAAATCGCATGGATCGCACGATTAACGCAAGCTACGCACGATTTAAACGCATGCTTATCGCAGGAATCGCACGACAAAAATCGCATGAATCGCAAGAAAAACTGCTATAACGCACGATTATGTCGCAAGAGCGCAAGTCAACTCGCCAGTCGCACGAATACTCTCATGAGTACAAAAGAAACGTTTCTAAATCAAGTCTAAGGACTTTAAAACAAATGCATGCAAAAAAAAAAACAAAGGCTGAAATGCAAGGTACAAGCTAAACGCACGATACAGGCTAAAACGCACGATACAAGCTAAAACGCACGATATAAGTTGTAACAACATAACAATGATAAGTGAAAACACACGTTATTCAAACGAAAAATTCTTTCATTAATATTTCTTGCCTAAAAACGGCAGAATACAAAAAAAAAATTTACGATTACAAAAGAAAAATTATTCTAAAGGAGCGTCGGTGGAAGGTGGATCTACGACAGGGGCCTCTTCAGTCTCTTGAGGATGCGCAGGAACGGATCCAGAGGTTTCAGGAACCTCCTCCTCGACACCTGCGTCCTTGACCTCAGCAGGCTTTTCCTCATCCAGATCCTTTAGATCTTCTTCGTCGAGGAGATCTTCGGAACCCATCACCTGAACGAAGGAAGACACCTCATCCTTCGCCATCTGAGGAGTTATGGTCCCAGCAGCTACACGTCGCATCACCGCAGTACGTGCGACCACTCGGACCAAGGCAGCGTCATCTTCAAGCTCTTGAATCTTAGACGACAAAGCCTCTTCCTTCTCAGCCTTCTCACGACGAACGGATAGCAGCTCCTTCTCTAGCTCCGTCGCACGATCCAAAGCCAACTTCAGCCTTTCCCGCTGTTCGACCTGAAACCGATCGCTGATTTCCAGCTTCGATTCAAGGTCCCCAATCTGGACCGACTTGGCGTTAACCTCATCGGTCAGTTGGACCAGCTTCTTCTTGGCTTTGTCAGCCTCCTTCCTGGCCACTTTGGCATCATTCTGGTTCGACGCCATCTCCTCTTTAATCTTAGCCATCCGCGTATGGAGGCTAAGACTTGTTTGGAGAGCCTACAAATAGAAAAAAGAAACAATCAGAAAGATAAACGAAAGAGAACAAAAAGCATACGAAGAAAAAAGCTTACCAGAAAGGAGATGCCCGCGATGGAGGCATCCAGGTCTTCGATGTCGGCCTCCTCCATACGCGCTTTTTGAGCAGGGACGTGAAACTGCTCAAGGACCGGGAAGGTGGACTTCGTCCTGATGACGTCATCCACCATGAAGTCGGAGGGCATGCTGATGGTCATGGTCGTAAGACCAGATCCCTCCTTCCCTTTACCCTTGTCGACCTTCGACGCAGGTTGACTCGACGCACCCTTCTCCTTCACGGGAGGAGCGAAGCTAAGAGGGTCCGCCTCTATTCCACCTTCAGCCTTGCGTACGGCATCCTTAGGTGGAGACTCTAGATGAACGTACGACGACCTCGTACGTTTAGCCACTAAACCCTCTTGGGTCGCAGCCTTCCTCTTGGCAGCACGAGCAGCCGCCTCCATTGTCGACGCTTTCTTAGAAGCTGAGCCTGCATAGAAAAGGAAAACCAGAATTAAAAACGAACAACTACAAGCAAAAACTAAGTTATTAACGTAAGTTGATTACCTTCCATATCCTTCTCTTCGATCACTTGCACCTCGGGCTCGACGTCGCTCTCGTCACCTCCCTTGGACACACGATATCTACGATCTGTCACACTGTAGCTCAAGAAGCGCTCGATCGCTTCAGTAGTCTCCTCAAACGTAAAGTCGATCGCTGCAAAAAGAAACAAATGATTAATAAGAGGAAATAATTTCAAAGGAAACAAGAAAAGATCTATTACCGCCTTTGTTCCATTCAGGAACGACCCACGACTCTTCGCCCACGACCGAGGATGTTTGGACGAAAACATATCTCGCCTTCCATTCACGATCGTTCACTTGAGTACCATGAACCAGCATGGCATCACTCCTTCCCCTTGGAAACAACCCAAAACGGTTGTAGGGAGAGCGAGTCACAGTGTAAGCAGATAAGAGATCGTCGACCGAGAACGCAGGACGATCCCAATTTCTAGTCACCCGTTCGATTACATGAACGACACGCCTGAACTGGGGCATCAATTGTCCTGGAGATAAGTCGAAACAAGTCATGAAGGCTCTAGCCAAAGGAGAGTAGGGCCATCGAAATCCGATTTTGAACGGATACTCGAACAGAGCAAAGAAGCCCGTCGGAGCATCCGCTGGACGGATTTCTCCAGCCACCCTCACCAGGGCATTCTCAGGAAGTCCTGCTAACTCCCTCAACTATACTACCTCTAGGCTCTCTGTAATTGAACTCCTAACTTCTGATGACATAATGAAATCTATTCGACCTAAACTATTTCTCAATCGTGTGAACCTAAGATTGTCTAAACCTCTATTGCTCTTCTTTGCTATTGATTTCAGACGCATGAACAAGGAAGAAGGGAGTACCTTATAAAGCCTAGTCGCACGAAATCTTTGCCAAAAATAGTCGGATTACGATCTCAAGCAATTGGTTATGAAATTAAAAAGATTTGTAAAATCTTTTCTCATTATCAAACGCCTTATTTATAGCAACTAAATCATATGAGTCATCAAAGACAATTGCGCCACGTGTCGATAGCTAGCCGTTAAGAAGAACACGCGTCCAGGGTAACGGCTAGATAACGGCTATATTATCAACGTTTATTCGACCGTTAGACAACGTATTTTTACTCTTTGACCAGTGAACTAAAGATTTAGATAAAATTAGAATTATTTTCTAAATCTTGGGGGCAAATTGTTAGGGTAAAAATCCGCAATCGCACGACAACCGACTATAATCGTAAGATAATCATTAAGACAATGGTCCTGTATTAAGATAAGGTCCTGAGATAAAACCTAAAAGAATTATCGAACATATACAACGAATAAGACGGACGATGCCTATTATGTCGTACGACGATACTAACGAATAAACATACAAAGTTTATATGTTTGATGCAGGCAAGCTGATTATAATATTCAACAATTGTCCACCTTTGAGGAAATCTGAAATTGAGTACTATGCCATGCTTGTTGGAGTCCATCATTACAATGAGCAAGTCGTAAGTTATGTATCGTTCGACAGCATCAAGATCGACCGTTACAAGCAAGATTCTCGCAGCGGTTACAATCTGGACATTAACTCTCAGCAATACTGTTAGAGCAAATATTATTGTATCCGAGATCTCAAGATGAGGAAACAATATTCAAGTCAAACAAAGTCAAAGGATGGAAGTCAAAGAAGAAAGTCAAGCATCAAAGTCAAAGTCAAAGCATTAATATGTAAAGTCAAAGTATTAGTTAGAAAAGTCAATGTTAGTAAGTGTTGAGGTCAAGGGTATATATAGTGTGTTAGAAGGAGTTAGTTGGGAGACTTGATAGAAAGGAGCTTATGTGTAATATTCATATGTGTGTGTTTTAGAGAGAGAATCTAGAGAGAGAATGTTCATATTGTAAAGATTTATATGATAAATGAAGATTTGATTGTTTGATCCATTGTATCTTGCACTTACAAGTGGTATCAGAGCTATGGCAGAAGATTGGTGCACAATTGGATTGAAGATTTGAAGAAATTTGAAGAAAATTGAAGAAATTTTGAAGAAATGGGTTTTATAGATTTTTTGTGTAGATTGGTAGATTTTGTTGTAGATCTTGTAGATTTGTGTGTGTTTTTGTGTTTCTAGTGTATTTTCTAATCATCTCCAATCACTCTTGATCAAAATTGTACTCAAATTTGAGTTTTGATTTTTGAAAAGCTTCAAAGTCCATCCATGGAGTTTTTGATAAATTTTTGAAAATTGGATGAGTTTGATCTATTTTTGGTAAGTGTTGCTTCACAAAAGTTGTTTATAATCATGAGGTGAGCAACATATTTAAATTTTATCAAAATTGGTGAAGATTTGCGAAAATCGTTCTTGAAGATTTGAGTTTATGTTCTTGAGAGTTCATGAGTGATTTAGTGATTTGATGTGTTTTTGATTAGTTTTTGAGTGGATTTGTTTCTAAAAAGTGTTTTTGGACATGAATCTACCATTTGTTTTTAGTTTTAGAGGTTAATTTTGTATTTTTAAAATTTTTGGGTTGAAGGTGTTCTTCATGTTCTTGAGTTTTTCTTGAGGAGAAAGATGAAAATATTGGATGTTTGATCCAAAACCTTTTAAAATTTTAGGCAAAAAGTTGTTTGTAAGTCAAAATATATTGTCTCGAGTGGTTTATATGAATTTTTTGAGCTTCCTTTGCATATTTCGAGCCTATTTTTAGTTTCTCGAGTCATGTTGTATTTTGTTTGAGTCTGGTCAGAAGTAAATAGTGGGTCAGCACTCGAAATAGGCTCACTCAGCTCAATTCTCGTCGATCAGCACTCAAAATCCTAGTCAGACGCTCGGTCAGAGCGTGAATCAGCGGTCAGAAGTCTCAGTCAGCAATCAGCGCCGAGTCAGAGCTCGGTCAGAGGTATTTTGTGGGTCAGATCTCAATCAGACGTTCGGTCAGAGATCTCAATGTGCTGCTGACCACGTGCGTGACGTCATGATGACGTCAGCCGCTCGAGATACTGGCGCGTGGCGCGTGATGCGTGTGTAGGCGAGTGACAGCTCGAGTTGGAGCGCGTGTAAGCGCGTGATATCGCGTGTGTGGCGTGTGTGTGGCGCGTGGAGGAGCGTGCAGCTTGTATTTCGAGCCAATTTTTCGTATTTCGAGCCATTTTTCTTCCCTAGCTCGAGCCATGTGGTGTAACTCGAGTCTTGTGCTTATTTTTAGTGTTTTTAAATGTGTTTGAGCTATTTTTGAGCTTATGTGCTTGCAAGAATTATTGTTTTTCTTTTATTTCTTTCTTTTTCCTTTATTAATTAGTTGTCTTGTATTTTCTTGTCTGTTAATTTTTTAGTCCGTGTACGTGTGATTTCTAGTTTGTGAGTCGTTTATGTTTCTTGTTTTTGACATTTTTAGTACTTCAAGTTTATTTTTTACCCATTTTCTTTGGAATTTTTGATTTGTTTGACATAAATCATTTGTGCACTACTCACACTTCTAATCGAAGTTTCTGTTGACGATCCTTATTATATTTTGTGCAGATAACAATGGATTCTGATGATGAAATACAGTATGAACGAGATTGGGATAAAACAAAGAGACTTGAACGTGAGAAGGCTAGTCTTACAACTCAGCTTGCAAAAGCAGTTGCTCAATTTAAAGAAAAAGAGCTTCATTTGAAAAATCATATCAAAGAACAAGAGCTTCAAATGAAAAATCAGATTAAAGAGAAAGAGCTTCAAATGAAAAATCAGATCAAAGAAAAAGAGCTTGATTTTGAAAAACAAATTGCAGAGACAAAGCTTCAATGTAAAAAGCAAATCAAGGAATCAAGCAAGATAATTCAATTTTTAGATGAGAAGCTTCACAAAATAGGTGTTTCTGAACGGACAATTTTTCTTAACAAACCCAGTGCTCTCAGAGATTTTCTTGATGTTAAATGGGGTTTAGGTTATGAGAATCCAAATGTGTTGAAAAAAGCTCTTAAGGAGAAATCTGCATTTTATGATTTTTCAAGTATGTTAATGAGCACCAGATTTCCTTCTTTAAAAGGTTTTGAAATGAAGGAAGAGTTCTCAGATATGCAAGAGATTGAACAACATGATCCTGTATATTATGAACCTAAATATCATAGGGTCAAGTTTGTATATAATTCAGACACTCTGAGAATCAAATCAAAAGACTCGTCTAATTCTTCTGATTTTCTGGTTTATCATGATATTAATTCTTCTCAAGAATCAGATGTCGAAGCTAAACCTTATGTTCCTACATTGGTTTTAGAAGAGAAGATTGTGGATCTTGAAAATCTTCTCAAAACGACTCAATCTGAGTATGAATATCTCAAATTCAAAGAGCAGAATGAGCACAATGCTGAAAGAGAGATGCTTCTTGAGCAAATCCAGTCTCTACAACAAGTTGTGCATGAAAGTGAACCTGATCTGGTTAATGAAAGAAACAGGTTTGCAAAAGACAGAGAAAAATATGTTCAAGAGATTTTAGAGCTTCAAAAGACAGTGGCTGATCTTCAGAAATTATTAGAAGACAAAGCTGGACAGGAAAAGCCAAATGTGGAATTACAATTTGCGAAAGAAAGACACATGTTTGAAACAGAAATTGAGAAGCTCACAAAGACTGTTTCTGATCTTCAAAATACTTTATCAGAAGAAAGAAAGGTATTTGATTTGAAAAGTGTTAATCTTTCAAAGAAAATATCTGAGTTAGAGAGGAAGATTATCCTAGATAAGAAGAATTCTTTGAAGAAACCGAGTCTTCGTGCCGGGAAATATCAGAATATGATGCATGAATTTGAAGAAGAAATCCAAGTTGTTCATTCAGTGACGAAAGTTGATGACAAGAAACGTATTGAGCTTCAAAAACAAATTGTTGACTTACAGAATCAGTTATCTGATGTAAGACATCAATTTCAACAAAAAGAGAAGGTTCTTCGACATGAAAAGAGTGTCTTAGAACAGATAATCGCTGAACCTAAGAAGCCAAGTCTTGTGGAAGCAGATTTTGAGGATCAAAAGGAAACGTTTAAGGCTGAAATAAGAAAGCTTACAAGCAAGTTATCTGAATTATCGACTAATATCATGAATGAGCAACGAATGCGATCTGATCAGCAGAAGAAGCTTAATGATCTTCTTGAAGAGAGAAACAAGTTTTCTTCCAAAGTGAAGGAACTTGAGAAGACAATTTTCAAAGCTCATGATTCAAGCAATGTGGATAGTACTACACAGAGTAGCTCCAACTCAAGTGGTCAGATTCGTACTTCAAATCTCTTCTATGATTGTCATGTTGATCGTTCAGGTAAACATTGTTATTCAACTAGTAAGTTCATTTGGCAAGTTAAAGGATCTAGTTCAAAGGTAGCTCATACAAAATCATTTGCTTTGGAACCGAAAGTTCAAAAGAACACATTTTTCCATGACACGTCTTTTGGTAAGACTCAGTTAGTTTATTCTACTAATAAACTTCTTAGTCTATCCAAAAGAAAATCATCTGGTTCTTACTTTCAAAGAAATGATTTTGTAAGTGATGATTATATAGATGAATGATTTGGGATTTACAAGATTTCATCTTATAACCCAAATTTCCCTAACAAAAGAGAATCCACATCCAAGTGGATACCAAAATCTTTCTTGTCTTGATTTTGCAGGTTAGTGGCTCTTGAATAAATCAGTTCAAGACCCGAGCATCAATGTGTTATATGAGCGTTATTGTAAGTATCCCTCTAAACCCTTAGCTTAGAAATTGTGCTTAATTGTGTTTAACCGTGGTGTTCATCTTCAGGAACTTACTTGTGTTCGTTTCTTTCCAATTATAAATCGTTTCACGAATTACCACGTGTTATATTTTTCTTGACATAGTTATTTCCACATCTCATATATTCGTTGAAATTATTCGGTGGAAATACACTCGCTTGAATTCCAATTTGATTTCAATGCACGTTATTTCATCTCAATGATTCAATTCTTATTCAGATTATTAATTGTGAATTGTTCTTCACAATTAAACTTTCTAATCATTGTTTCATTTCTTGAATACACTGTGCTTACTGACTCTATCTGTTTAGCGTTTGCATTTTGTTCTTTGGAATTCACGATCAAGATTTTTAATTTCTACAATCAATCATCACTTGTTAGAGCATTTGAATGAATTTCTTCAACATATGATCTCATCAACAAATGTTCCTTATTTTTGTTCAACATATGTTTCCCATATACATATTGTATCACATATGAATCACCATCATATCACGTTCTGGTATGAATATACTCAATGTTTCCAAGAATATCATTTCATGATATTAACTATGTGTGATAGGATATAGAAGTTTCTATGATCAATCCAGAGCCGGAGGATCTACCCAAGAAACACAACCCTAGGTTAGACCTAGTGTGTGAGGGTGTGATTGAGGTAAAATGTCCGAGAGCTTGAGTGTAGGGGGAGTTAAAAGAAAATGGTGAGTGTGAGACAGGATCAAAAAGAATAAAAGAAGATCCTTCCCAAACCTATACAGTTATCCGGGTAACCACATCATCTATTCATTCTCGATTCTTTGGAGGTGAATATTGAAACAAGACATGGACCCAGTGTCGATAACTCGTGTCACCCCACCAAGCTACTCAAATATCTCTTAAAAGATGTTTGTTTCAATTCTCACGGAGAATTAGCACATCATCTATCTAATCTTCACTCGGAAGATTTAGGTATTGAAACAAGGAAGACATCCTCTCCGGTCTCCGAACTTCATATTCTATGCACAAGAGTCATTGATTTTCAATCTGCGTCCCAGGTTGATTCAATATTTGAGACTAATTGATATGATGATATTTCTTTGACACTTGCACGAGTCTTTGTGATTCCAATTGCATATCTTTGTGATATTGCCGGAACAGTCTGAGAACTTAGCTTTATAACTTTGATTCAGTGATGACTGGAAGTCCTATCAGTGCTACCCTGTTGCCAACACTGAAAATAGGCCACACAATTCTATGAGTTGTTGTGTCAATAGTTGCTAAATGTGCTTCTATGTTAGCTGATTACCCATCATTTGAGGGGGAGCAACTTGAGCTGGATTTGAGGGGGAGCACTCTGATATGGATGAGCTGTTTGATTGAGGGGGACATATGGTTCTTTGAATGGTAAACCAACTTTTGAGGGGAGCAGTTCCTGTGAATGGGCTATTTGATGATGATGTCTTTGATTGTTCATGCTGCTCAGAATTCTCCTAATCATCATGAGGGGGAGAAGTTTCATCAAAGACATTTGCAAAAGCATGATGACGATATGGGATATATGTGCAAGAGTTCAGGATGATATGTGTTGAAGATTTCAAGACATCAAGTATCGTTGATTTGAAGAGTTCAAGATAACAAGTATGGTCGATTGAAGATTTCATGATGTTGGTTCATTCAAGTTTTGAGGGTTTATGTGAAGAAATTTGTTGTGAAGTAACAGTTAAGGGAAGAAAGCAAGTATTAAGGGGGAGCTAAAGAGAGATCAAAGTTTAAATCTTTTGAATCTAAGGTTGAAAAGCCTTTCGATTTAAAGATTGAGTTCGAGTTATGAAGGTTGATGAAAGAATGGTTTGTTTTGCTGAAGTTGAGAAAGTGGTTTGAAGAGTTTGAAGATATGATGGATTTATATTGAGAAGGTGAAGAGCTTAGTACACGTAGTGTCAAAGCTCAGAATCTAAATATCCTTGACCATTGGCTTTGGTTACCTCAAGAAGGGTTTCTGGATTTGACCTCAAGAGGGAATTCTGGATTTGATGAAGACTGCTTCAAGTTGAAGAGTGTTGATTCAAAGATGTTATTTGAAAAAGGGGAGATTGTTATGTGTTGAGCTTATCTGGCTGATTGTGATGATCTGATTTCAAGATTGAAGACTTTGTTCTGAAGATGATGCGTGTATAAATGGGGAGATTGTTAGTTGTTTGAAATTTGTGACCGAAAAAGTTTGTTTGACATGAAGACAAAAGATCATTAAAGCTGGAGCTCATTTTGAAGAGCGATCTCGAATACAAAGGGGGAGATTGTTAGAGCAAATATTATTGTATCCGAGATCTCAAGATGAGGAAACAATATTCAAGTCAAACAAAGTCAAAGGATGGAAGTCAAAGAAGAAAGTCAAGCATCAAAGTCAAAGTCAAAGCATTAATATGTAAAGTCAAAGTATTAGTTAGAAAAGTCAATGTTAGTAAGTGTTGAGGTCAAGGGTATATATAGTGTGTTAGAAGGAGTTAGTTGGGAGACTTGATAGAAAGGAGCTTATGTGTAATATTCATATGTGTGTGTTTTAGAGAGAGAATCTAGAGAGAGAATGTTCATATTGTAAAGATTTATATGATAAATGAAGATTTGATTGTTTGATCCATTGTATCTTGCACTTACAAATACCGTTGGACAATTACTCTCTGAGCATTAATTAAAGACAATAACGTTGGACGGTTACGATTCAATCATTGATGAGCCACAATACCGTTGGACCGTTATTCTCAAGCTACTATAAAAGAAGAATCAACTCAGCATTTCAACACACGAAGTCTATCTGAAGCTTACAAGTTATATAGCAATTATTCTTGATAATCATCTGTAATTTACATTCGATCTCGTTGTTATTTCACTTGTAATCGTACGATCAAAGCTGTATACCCGAAGGACGTCACCCCTGATTGGTGAACATAGTGCTCTGTCGACTTACCTTTTAGGTCGACCGCAGGTTTTTTCCTCCGTCGTGAGGTTTTTCCTGCGTCATCAAATTATTTGTCTCATTTTACTTTTCCGCACTTATCATTGATTGTAATTTCTTTCTCTCGACGGTTAAGCCTCACACAAGTTTCTTACGACATCGAGTTGTGTAATTTTTTACATAAACACTTATATTAATTTTAATGTATTTGTTTTTATATAAATGCTTAATATGGTAGGACCCTAAAAAGTTTGAAAAAGCTTAGTGGAGGTATATAAAGGTTTTTAGATTGTTGAATTGACAATAATGTGTAAAAAAACTATGAAAAAACTTGTTGAAAAACCACAACATTGTGATGCTAAAAAGATGCTTTGATTTATTTGATCCAACTTAACAATTTTTTTTGACTATTTTATATGTATAAGGTATTTCAAATACCCTTAAAAAGTAATTTTTAAATTTGTTTAATTTGGTTACTGTTATGAGTTAAGACAAACTTCAAATGGAAACTCAAATTTGATGTTAACGTGAGTACAACTGAAAATACGTCATATGGCATATTCAATTTGAATAATACAAAATTATTCAGACCGTATACTTTCTATTATTCAAGATGATAATATAAGTAATGATTAATTCTCCAAATAGAAAAATAGATGGAGTTGAAATAATTTTTTTTAAGATTTTAACTTTTAATTCTTTATATTAAAGAAATAATTAAAAATTTGTTAAAGATGCTCTGATTTATTTAATACAACCTATCATTTTTATTAGAGTAAATTACGGATTTGGTTTAAGGTATGACGAAAATTACGGATTTGGTCCCTAAAGTTCATTTATTACACTTGTTGGTCCCAATGAGGTGACCTTCAAGTAAGGATAGTGTTTGGGATTATAGAAGGGGGGGTTGAATATAATCACACAAATTTCACTTTTAAATTCTTTGTTGTATTAACAATATGAATTTACAGATTGTTGCGGAAATAGAAAAGACTACAAGTCTAAACTAAACAATCTAAGTTCTTTCACTATGCACTAGAGTGAGAAGATAAGAAAAGAAAGAAGCTAGAGGGAATAAGAAAGAAAGGATTAGGGTATTTTTAGGATGAAGAAGAAGTATGGAGACATCTCTTCACGTCCTATTTATACCCAATGCATTAAATGCATGCAGACTCACTTTTGTGTACGTGTCACAATATAAGTGGTCCTATGTACTATTTACTATAAACAAATACCCTTTGCATGGTGTGCAAAAGAGGATGTGAGTAAACAGTTGCCTTGAGGTCTGATAAGTACGGAGGGAACAGAAAAGAGACTGTCCTTATGTACTTTTGTGTCAGTAAAGGCGGATAATCCTTTAGTGCATTAGACTAAGACATTATGCTAATCCTTCAGGATCAGGATACTGATCAGTGAGGAAAACTCTGATACTGAGGATGATCAGAGGTCACTGTATCCTGACGCATCTTCAGGATATCATACGAATTTGAGCAGCCTGCTATCACTGAGTTCCGTCTTCAGATCACGAGCATGCTGGTCCTGTCATCAGCTAATTCTTCGACTTCGCTGATGGTTCTTTGAGTATGACTTTAATGTCTTCAGGAGGTCTTCACTTCGGTGGACAGGATCAGTAGACTGCAGAACAGGCTCGTTCGTCTCCTGATCCTGATCCTGATCAATATAAAAAATAAGTTACAGCATAAGTAACATGGAATAGCACTGAACAATCTTAGTGATAATTCCTCAAGCTATAACAGAAGTAAAAACCTATTCACTAAGTAAAGATTCAGGATCATTATCATTTCATCAGGTCTTAGGAGAGCTGGATCAATAATCTCCCCCCCCCCTAAATGATAATGATAAGACAACAGAGGAATTGTCTTAATCTAGATAATTAAAAAAAATTCTAAGTCTAGATGAAACCGTAGGAAATAGGACTCATAAAGGTACATGTCCCATTTACTGTTTTGAGGGATCTTTTTCAGTACTGTGATGGAATAAAGTACGATGCACTGATTTGCATTTCTATTAATCTCATATATGATTTTACAAGAGAACAGAAATTACATAAGTACATAAATGAAGTACTGAAAGAAAATTACAAAAATTCCTAACTATCAAAGTCTTCACTAACTACCTCAGTCTTGACTTGAATGGGAACAGGAGTGTCACCGAAGGCAATTCTTTGATCGAGGATGGCTCTGACAGTACGAATAATTTCTTTATTGTCTTTGTTTTTCTTTTCTTTTTGTGCGATAAAGAGAACTGATACCAAGTGTTCATAGGGTGCTTTGTGTAGCTCGCTGAAGCGCTGAAAGCGAAGATTTTTAGAGTTGTCGCTAACACAAATACCATGAACAGGTTCTCTGATGACTTGACCTTCAGAGAGAGATACTCCTGAGGGAAAAGAAAGATCAAGCATCGAGAGATCCAGTGGCTTGATAATAGTCCTGGGCATGCAAGGAGTGGGTCTCCTTGTTGAAGTGCCTGCAGATCTTCGAACTGGAGGATTTGGCAGAGCAGAGGGAGGTTGGAGCAGGACATCAGGTATTTCAGTTGTTCTTCTGATTCGAGCAATAAGTCCATCAATGACTTCTTCTACTTCAGCCCTGTAGTTTTTGTTGGCTTTCGGAAGTAGGCTTCTAATTTCGTTCCACTCTGACAAGTTGTAACGATCTAACTTGTCCAGAGTGTGCTCTACGTCCTTTACTCCTGAGCGTTTGACGGTGAGCCAGGTCTTGCCAGGAGCTCCTTTCTTGTCGCGATTTCGACGAAGATGGATTCCTATTATTCTGGCACCGTGCTTCCTGAGATGTAGTCGGTCTCTGCACCAGTCAAGCTCTTTGTCTGCTTCCTCTATCCTTTTGTTGAAGACCTTCAGGGCAGCCTTCTGTGCAAGAATTGGATCTGCACTTATTTCTTCGTCTTCTTCAACGAAGTCAAAAGCTAGCTTGTTTGCAGCTTGAGCAGAGAGGAATGCTTCCTTCTACTTCTTGTTGTGCTCCTCCTGAGCCTTTATTGCGAGATCATACTCCTCTTGTGATAGATATGCGAACTCGGAGTCCCAAGAGGTACGAAGAGGAATTTTTACTCTTGTACTCTCGAGTCGCTCTATCACGGCGTCTAAACGCCCATCCCTGTTCAAAGTAGTAGAAGTGTCAGGGTAGTTTTCTCCTTCAGATCTAGGAGAATTAGAAGGAGGAGATCTAGGAGAAGAAGCAGGGGTAGAGAAATCATCTGAGATGAATTCATCATCTGATGATAGGTAGACGGTTACAGGAGGGGCTATGATTTCAGGGGTTCTGGACGAGGAGGCTTCAGAATTGAAACGGGTTGGGTTTAAAGGAGTGGTTTCAGGGTTTAAAGAGGTTACTCTGAATGTCATTTTGCTTAGTTCAGTCCTGATGGCTTCAAATCGACTATTCTCCATAAGGTGAATAATCTCACCAGTTACAAAACCGAAATTGACATCCTGAATTTCAGAGTTGGTTTGAGTTTCAGGTTCAGGTTCAGGAGTTGGCTGAGGTGTTGGTTCAGGGGTAGTTTGTTTAGGTGGTTGGTAGACAACAAGTTGTAGGTTGTTTGTGGGTGAGTCTTCAGAAGAGGTGTCAGTAAGGGTAATGGTTTCAGGGGTTGGTTTAGATTTAAGGAGAGAAGATATGGGGAGGTTATCAGAAGATGAGGGAGAGGATGGTTGAGTTAACATACCAGGTGCACCGGGGTTCTCCCCCTGAGATTGTGCAGGCCCTGGAGTGGGCGTTGAAGCAGGAATCTTCTCGACGACGAAGTCGTCATCTTCATCATCATCATCGTCATCATCTTCCTCGTTTGTTCCCCCCTCTTCAGTTGTTCTCCAGTTGGTGGAGGGGGAATAAACGGAATGGTCCTTCTGAGGAGGCTGTCTCTCCCCCTCAACAGGTGCCTGAGCCAGGGCGGCTGTTGAAACACACATCTAAAGGAGAGAGGCCATGTCCGTTTGAAGCTTACGCATGTTGAAGGAAGATGTGATCAGGGACTGCAGAATGTCCCTGTCCGCGCTTGTGAACGCTGGCGGTGGTGGAGGAGCAGTAGTGATGGCAGTGACAGCGTTGGAGAGGTCGGATACCTTCTCCTGTAGAGCCCGGAGCCCTGCCTCCTGAGCTTCCAATCTCTGCACCACTGCACTTTGAAAAGTGGTGAGAGAGTTGGAGCTGTTGTTGACAGCAGTGGAGAGAGCGGGCAGGGCGGTGGCCTTCAGGTCGTCGATAGACGCCTGAAGGTAGTTGGAGGAGGTGGCCACTTGGGATACCTTGTCATGGATATCATCCAGACAAGGTATGGTGAGAGTAACGCCAGTTGGTGGCGGAGTTGCAGCTGTGGCGGCAGCATCGGCAGTGGCGGCGGCTTCAACGGTAGCAGCAGCAGCCTTGGCAGAGGCTAACTCCAGTTCCAAGGCCTGGAGACGGGCCTTGTGCTCATCCTCCTGCTGTTGCAGGGCAGCTTTGGCGTCCTGGAGTTGTCTCTCCGCGGACTGTCTCCTGAGCTCAGCAGTGCTCAGTTGACGTTCATGGTCCGTGAAGATAAACTCGTCGAAAGGATCATCCTGTTGTAGTTGAGGAAGTCCTTGAGAAGTAGCTCCAAAAGAACCTGTAACAAAAGTAGCTAAATGAGTACTAGAAGACTCAGTAGCTTTCTCAGAAGAAGGAATGGCAATAATATGCTTAGTAATATTACCTGAGGCTAGGAGGGTATCAGAGCGATTACCCTCCACATTCTCTGAGCGTTCGAGTAGAACAACCTCAGGTTATTGTGATTGCTGAGTAGGAGAATCTGCGGGTAGAGAAGTTTTAGATAAAGGGGAAGGTCTATTAAATATTTGAGGCAGGGTAAGATAGTATTTCTTACCAGCAGCAGGAGCCTTCTTTTTCTTCTACGCCTTTGATTTGGCGCGTTTGGGCTGGGGAGGAGGAGTAGAGCCAGATGGAGGTGGGCGCTTCAGGAGCGCAGAGGATGTGGTTGCAGCTGGGGAAGTCAGTAAGGGGTTAGCTACTGACATAGCATGTAGAGAAAGAGAAGAAGATGGTTTGGAGGAGAAGAGAGAAGACATACCTTGGTCAGGAGGGGAGGCAAGCTGCTCATCTGCTTCCTGGTTGGGTTCAGGGACAACCAAGACCGCAGAGAGTGGTACGTCATTAGGACGAGAAGGAACCTGATCTAGGAACTTCACGCCTAATGCGTAGTTGTTGAAGTTGCCTTCAGTAGGGTAGGCAGCACCCATATGGAGTTCAAGAACAGCAGAGAAAAACCGAGTGTAGGGAACATTGACTACACGGTTTTTGTTCTTGATTTTCTTCAACATGTCGTCCCAGATGCAGCGGACATAGTCAAACTTGCGATTTTTGATCGCAGAGTAGACCATGTTTTGAATGGTAGTGGGGAACTGTTCTGTGCTCCCCGTCTTCCCTGTCAAGCAGAGACCGAACGTGTTCCAGATATAGTAGAACGTAGCGTTCAGCCATGTCTTGTGGACAGTAGCAGCAGTCTTTGTCAGAGGGATGCCATCCTTCTCTGACCATCTGTAACCAATGTCATCCAGTAGAGCGATGACTTCTTCAGATGAAGGGGGAGGAGGATATCGCTTCTTCTTGTTGATTTGGAGGACGTTCCTGAGAGTCCCGATTCCAAAGGAGATGATATCCTCCTTTATCTGGAACTTGATTACTTCGTGCATCTTGCCCTTCGAGTTCCTCTCCTGGGCCGTAGTGGCAGTCGACCACAGTTGGAGAAGCAGAGGTTTGTTTGGCCTAGGGTTGAGGGTGAAGGCCGTCTTCAGGGGACAAGTAAGTAGAAAGTCCCTAGCAGGCTTCAGATAGGCCTTGCTGGCCGGTATCTCGAACTGGCCAATGAGATTGTTGGCCTTGAATTGGATGTCATGCTGAGGGATGACAACCGGAAGGCTTCCAGTAGCAGTGAGTAGAGTGGTGGCCTCAGAGGAGAGCTGGCGTCTAGTGATGTAGAAGTAGTAGCAGCCATCCTGTTAAAAACAAAAATAACATATGTGGACGATTAAGAATCCAAAATATGCATTTTTCTTCACTTTTCAATGAACACAGAATATGTTCATAAAAGTGGTGAAATCCTTTATACTTGGAATAGATTGGATACCAAAAATGCACAAAAGGAATGTGTTTTGGTATTAAAGAGAACTTCTATTTTGATGAAGATATATCAAAATAGGAGTTTATGATTGTTCTTAAAAGAAATAAGAAAAATCATTTAAACTGTTTTAACAAAAATCTAAGAAGATTTTGGGAAAACTAAGATCAAACGAAGTGATCTTAGGGTTTTTGGAAAAACGTTTATCAAAATAAGTTGTTTTAGGGAAGAAGATCAACTTAGTTTGTGGAAAGAACAAGAAGAAAGAAACACTTACGATGATTCTGGTAAGAATGTGGTGAGTGTGTGTTCTTGGTGTTCTTGAGAATGCAGATTCGAGAGTAAAATCCTTTCTTGCTTTGAATTCTTTGAGAGAGAAATGTGAGCGTAAAGAGTGAAATGGATTACGAATGAGGTTTTTATACCTCGTGGTAGGAGAGAGAAAATGGATGAGAGAGAAAAGAGCGGCTAATTTCAAACGTAATGATGAAAAAAGAAAGTTCTACGCGCGTTCACGCGCCTGACACACGTCGTGGGGAACAGGAAACGTCCCATTACGTGTCAGTGCAGATGAAAAGTTTGTTTTATTTGAAAACTTAAAAACCACCTTTTCAGGGGATAATTCCATTTTGATGAAAGAGAAGTTTTCTTGGAATTAGAGTACTTATCAGATAAGTACTGTTTTGGGAAAATCCTCTTATCACATTTAATGCAATAAGGTTTCAGGAGCAGAGGTACTTACCTGAGAATCATCAGTATTCGGATTTTGAACAAAGATTTTGTAAGTACTGAATAGAGTTATCTCCTGATAGATGCGTTATTCAGGAGTTGTTAAGAAAAGAGTGTCCTGAGAAAAGATCTTCTATAGGACTTAACAACTGTTTGTCCTGATAAACTTCATTCATCAGGATTTAACATCCCAAGTTCACTGATGAGCATATTAAAACGCGTTACATCCAATGGTTTGGTAAAGAGGTCAGCAAGCTGATATTCAGTAGGGACAAAATGGAGTTCAATATCACCATTCATCACATGATCCCTGATGAAATGATATCTCACTTCAATGTGCTTTGTCTTGGAGTGTAAGACAGGATTGTTAGCGATGGCTATCGCTAAAGTGTTGTCAC
The DNA here is from genome assembly GCA_030169165.1 of Centaurea solstitialis. Classification (NCBI taxonomy): domain Eukaryota; kingdom Viridiplantae; phylum Streptophyta; class Magnoliopsida; order Asterales; family Asteraceae; genus Centaurea; species Centaurea solstitialis. The sequence continues at coordinate 73,332,661 of CM058041.1, forward strand.
AGTATATAGGAATTTTAGAGAGTTGTATGTCATAGTCCTGAAGTTGATTTCTCAGCCACAGGACTTGAGCACAACAGATTCCTGCTGCAACATATTCAGCTTCAGCAGTTGATGTGGACACAGAATTCTGTTTCTTGCTAGTCCAACTCACCAACTTACCACCAAGTAGGTGACACCCACCAGTGGTGCTTTTCCTGTCGATCTTACATCCTGCAAAGTCACTATCAGAATAAGCTGTTAGATCGAACCCTGAGTCCTTGGAGTACCAAAGACCCAGATTAGGAGTTCCCTTCAGATATCTGAAAATTCGCTTTACAGTGGTCAGATGGGATTCTTTGGGTTCATCCTGATAACGAGCACATAAACATGTAGAATACATGATATCAGGACGACTCGCTGTGAGATACAGCAGAGAGCCGATCATTCCTCTATAGAGAGTCACATCAACAGGTTTCCCTTTGGAATCCTTGTCAAGTGATAGAGGAGGAGCCATTGGAGTCTTCATCGGTGTACAGGATGTGAGATCAAATTTCTTCAGCATCTCATGTACATATTTACCTTGATTGATAAAGATTCCCTTTTCAGATTGCTTGATCTGAAGTCCTAAAAAGAATGTAAGTTCACCCATCATAGACATTTTATATTCAGATTTCATGAGTAACTCAAACTTTTCGCAGAGTTTGGGATTGGTTGATCCAAAGATAATGTCGTCGACATATATCTGGACAAGAAGGATATGCTTAGGATATTTCTTAAGAAATAAAGTGCTATCGATCTTACCACGAACAAAACCTTTAGAGAGAAGAAAGGTTGACAGGGTATCATACCAGGCACGAGGACCTGTTTTAACCCATAGAGAGCCTTGTTTAACTTGTAGACGTGATCAGGGAACTTAGGATCTACAAAGCCAGGAGGCTGAGCCACATAGACTTCTTCATTAAGTTTTCCATTTAGCAAGGCATTTTTTATGTCCATCTGAAAAACCTTGAAGTTCATATGTGCTGCAAAGGCCAGGAAAAGTCGAATTGCTTCGAGCCTAGCACAGGAGCAAAGGTTTCATCGTAATCAATGCCCTCTTCCTGCCTGTATCCCTGAGCCACAAGGCGAGCCTTGTTTCGAATAATCGTACCAATCTCATCAAGCTTATTTCGAAAAATCCACTTGGAACCAATGATTGTACGTTTTCGAGGCCTAGGGACGAGAAGCCAGACATTGTTTCTGATGAACTCTGCTAGCTCCTCCTGCATGGCTGAGACCCAGGCAGGATCATGCAAGGCATCATCTATTTCTTTAGGTTCATTTTCAGAAATGAAATTAACATAAAGACAGACGTTACCAGATTGACGTCGAGTTTTAATGCCAGAGGAGGATTCCCAAGAACTTGATCAATAGGATGATCCTTGGTCCATCGAATAGCAGGTGGCTGATACCTGTCCTGAAGTGGAGGCTTCATTTACGATGGATCAGGAGAAGATTAGTAGGAGCAAGTTCACTATCAGTGGTTTGAGAAAAGTCTTTACTGTTAGTGGATTGATCAGGTTCAGTTGGTGTGATTGGGTAATTGGAGTGGCATTTATCAGAGGTGGAGTGGGTATTTCAGTGGGTGGTAAAGGATTTTCTTCAAACCATCGGGAAGGTCTTGAGGAGTTGGATCATATTGGGAGTTTCAGGTACTTGAAAGAAGAGTCAGCCCATGATTAATTTCAGAATTTCATGAGGGTGAGAAAGGTAGGACCGATTCATCAAATTTGACATGAATTGTTTCCTCTATGGTTGTCTTCGTTGTTAAACACACGGTAGGTTTTAGAAATAGAGGAGTATCCAAGGAAGATTCCATCATCAGACTTGGAATCGAACTTTCCAAGATTTGTTGGGAACGTAGCGCAAACGGTGCGGAGCGATAACAAAAACGATTCCCAATAACGGACCCAACTTAAACCTTATCAGATACAATTAAAGCGAGGTTTGATGGTTTACCTTTATGCGATTATTTTTCCGGAAAGCTTGTAGGGGATACACCGCTACTGACACAGATTGAGATAGTTGCTAGACCACCACCGAGGATTACCCGAAAAACGACCACCACCCTCCTTGGTTGTAGGCGCCGTTTTAGGTGTAGAGAGAGAGAGATTTTTCTGAGTTCTGGGATTGAAAATTATTCGATCTGATAAACCCTTAACCCTTATTTATATGGATAAACCTAGCAGAGTTTGTTTCCATATAAAACTCTTTGGTAATTATCTCAAATAATTTCCATAATTAATTATCCATCTGATTAATTAATTATAAATAAATAATTTAACTAACTATTTATTTATTTCTCTCTTTAAATAATTAATAATCAATTAATTATTTCTCATGTAATCCAAACGTTCTCATTTTGGTGTGCAGCGGTGTGACCTACTAGTGTCTTATAACATTGCACACGGTAACCTTGTTACTGTCTCGCACACAATCCTAACAGACTCCCACTTGTGCTAGACATGTAACTGTGCTGTTACCATTAGCCTAAGGAGGTCCCTAGCCAGACACTTAGGTTAACCAGGTTATAAGATCTCTTATATCCAGAGATACAATTCACGCTTGAATTTGTACACAGGTTCATTCCTTTTGCACACGATATTTCTAAAGTGATTTTAAGACATGGAGTGGAGGATTCATTTCTAAAAATCAAGTATTTCTTGACTCTGATTTCGATTGCCTGCAGTAACGGATATTACTAAATAACACCTGTTATTCTATCCGAGCGTGGCCACGCGTTTTCTGCCAATCTTAATCGTCAAGGGGCCCGGAAATATCTCTCTTTGAAAGAGGTGCAAATCCCATCTTGACTACTTGCATTTGGATCCACGGCTTCCGCTGCATCTAGTCACGTCCCGTATAGCCGCCCTGTTACGATGCAGCGTTAGGATGCACTAAGAGTACAATAGTCCTCGTGTTCCCAAACCAAATATCTCAGGTCTAAGGATAACCTTTCAAGTCAATGCTTATGACTGGTGCTCCATGAAGCAGACTTGATACTGGTCACTTCCAATACCCAAGCACTCTGATGAGTATCTATAAATACTTGGTCACATCACTTGTGCTTTGATTCTTTACTTCGAATAAATCATCAAGTATTCATAATAGCGTTAAACTCCCTATTGAAATTCCCATTTCAATAAGTGGCTACGGAAATTTTGATTTCATACAAAACTTTGTAAAAATCATGGATACGTTAAATATGCGAAAAATAGTTAATTTAGAACAATCATGAATTAAAACCTCCATTTATTTTATCACACTGTAAAATTTACATGATTGATTTGTTCAAAATTAAACTATAGTAATAATTAATAAACTAAAAACTAGCTACTGGCGTCCAGGTACTGCATCCCAATGGAATTTGCATGCGCCTCATGCTTCACCCTTGCTAGTGGCTTTGTCAGCGGATCTGCGACATTTTCTTCTGTTGGAATCTTGCATATTCTCACATCTCCTCTTCCAATGATCTCTCGGATAAGGTGATATTTTCTGAGCACGTGTCTTGACTTGTGATGCTCTTCAGGATTTTATCAATATATGTACTCTGGCTAAGTCCGATAAGCCGCTTAGATCTGTTTCTGTAGATCTTTATGCCAAGTATATAAGCGGCTTATCCAAGGTCTTTCATCTGGAAACATCTGCTTAACCAACTCTTTACACTCTATAAAGTTGGAACATCGTTTCCTATGAGTAGAATATCATCTACGTACAAGACCAAGAAGGTTACTATGCTCCCACTGAACTTAGTGTAGACACACGGCTCGAACTCACTTTTGGCGAAACCAAATTCTTTGATTCGCTCATCAAAGTGTAAGTTCCAGCTTCGAGATGCTTGCTTTAATCGGTAAATGGATTTCAGCAGTTTACACACCTTGTTAGGATTCTTAGGATCTTCAAACCCCTCTGGTTGTTTCATATAGACATCTTCTGTTAACTTTCCATTCAGAAAGGCTGTCTTGACGTCCATTTGCCAAATCTCGTAGTTAAAGTACGCTGAAATGGCCATAAGAATCCTAATTGACTTTAGCATAGCCACTGGTGAAAACGTTTCATCATAGTCGATACCATGAGTTTGCGTGAATCCTTTTGCGACCAGTCTGGCCTTGAAAGTGTGTACATTCCCATCCATGTCGGTTTTCTTCTTGAAAACCCATTTGCGTCCAACAGCTCTACAGTGTTGTGGCAAATCAGTCAACTCCCAAACTTGGTTGTCGTACATGGATTGCATCTCGGCCTTCATGTCTTCTTGCCATTGTTCAGACTCATTGCCTGACACAGCTTCTCCATAGGATGTTGGTTCATTCAAGTCTCCACTGTCCTGAGAAACTAGAAACCCAAGATACCTATCTGGTTCCTGTCTTACCCTACTGGATCTGCGAAGGTCCTGTGTTTGCACTTCCTCAACTGGTTCTGATTGAGGTTCAACATTCTCATGTTGAATTTCTGGCTCAACAATTGGTGTAGTGTTTTCTTCGTCTACTACCTGTAGATCTACATCCTTTCTGGTGTTCCCAGAACTGAGAAACTTTTCTTCCAGAAATTTTCCATTTCGAGCAACAAAGACTTTGTTCTCTTCAGGGTTGTAGAAATAATATCCCACGGTGGTTCTGGGATATCCTATAAAGAAACACTTGTCGGATTTGGGCTTGAGTTTTTCTGAGGTGGGTCGTTTGACGTAAACCTCACAACCCCAAATTCTTAGAAAAGATATATTGGGTTTCTTACCCTTCCATAATTCATATGGAGTCTTTTCTACCGACTTTGTTGGCGCTCTGTTCAGTATGTGTGCTGCTGTTTCGAGCGCATGTCCCCAGAATGACATTGGCAGCGTGGAGTGACACATCATCGTTCGTACCATATCAAGTAAAGTAAGATTTCTCCTTTCTGACACACCATTCATCTGAGGTGTATACGGAGGTGTGAGTTGGGGTACAATCCCACACTCCATTAGATGATTGTCAAACTCGTCACTAAGATATTCGCCTCCGCGATCCGACCGTAAAAACTTGATCTTTCTGCCAAGTTGATTCTGTACTTCATTCTGAAATTCTCTGAATCTTTCAGAGCTTTCAAATTTATGTCTCATAAGATAGACATAACCATACCTACTGAAATCGTCAGTGAAGGTAATGAAGTACCGGTATCCTCCTCTTGCCACATGACTAAATGGTCCACACACATCTGTGTGGATTATTTCTAACAAGTCAGTAGCCCTTTCATTTTCTTTGTTGAAAGGTTGCTTTGTCATTTTGCCAGATAAACAAGACTCGCAATTATCAAAAGGTTTATAATCGAAAGTTCCAAGAAAACTTCCTTTTAGGAGTAGTTCAACGCGTTTCTTGTTTATGTGGCCTAAACGACAATGGCAGAGGTAAGTTTGATCCTCAATGTCTTTGGATCGTTTACTTATATGATAGATTTCACTACTGTTGTCTTGTAGATTTACTGTATATAGACCATTCACGGGTGTTGCTTTAAAATAGAAAATATCATTTTTAAAGACAGAAATCATTTTGTAGTCATACTTATAATAAAAACCTTGGTCTACTAACAAATCGAAAGACAAAACATTCTTAATCATATTTGGAATATAATAACAATTATCCAGTTCCAAAACTAGACCCGAGGGTAAACTAAGACTATAAGATCCTACAGCTTCAGCTATCAGCGGAGTGCCTTCGCCAACTCGTAGGTTTGAACGGTCCTTCCTCAAAGTCTTTCTTCTAGTGAATCCCTGTAAATGATTACAAATGTGGTTACCACTGCCTGTATCAATTACCCATGATTCATAAGAAGTGATTAAGCAATCTATCATAAAGATACCTGGAGCATTGGGTAAACCAATCTCTATCTGGTCGATATTCATCGAGTGCTCGCAAATATCCTCGCTGCCGCATTCTGGGCAACTTAGATCTCCCAGCTCATCAATCACATCAGTATCCATGAGATTAGCAGGTTCCGGTACTGGCTCTAGACTGGCTAGAATATCTTCATGAACTTTATCCATGTCTTTCTTTGGTTCCTTCATATAGGCACTAGCTGTGTCTTGAATCTCTTTCGTGAGGGAAAACCACATGAGGTACAGTAACTCTTCCTGAGTCATCTTGTACCCCAAACGCGATAAACATTTAAAGAGCCTTCTCATTTCAATAAGATGGTCTTTAACTGACTGACCTTTTTTCAGCTTCAGTGAAAAAATCTCTTGCATGATCAGAAGTTTACCTGTGTGCTTATAGAGACCTAACTGGTTCTCTATATCTTTCACAACCTGGTGACATGATTTAACTCTTAAATCTCCCGTGAACTCAGGTGATGTTGAGAAAATCAGAATGGACATTACATCCGATTCATCTGCCATATATTTAAAGTACTGAGTAAAATCCCTCTCGAGAGAATTACTCTCTGGTCGTGAAACAGGTTTTTCCAAAACATACAGCTTACCCTGTGCACGCAAGACATTGTCAAGGTGCATTTTCCAAACTGGAAAATTTTGGCCTGTAAGCTTCCATTTATAGTTGATGAGTCTTAGGGATTCCTCAGGGGTATAAAACGGAATTACAGATTTTGACATCTACAAATTAAGAATAAATTCCAATTTTAGTTTATAATTACAAAAATTCTAATAAATTATTACCCTTAAAATAAATTTATTAGACTAGAATCCATATTTCACATGTATCGGGAAGCATGTGATCATGTCAAACCGACTCATGCGATTTATGGTAGGTAAAACAATACCAATCGCATTTTAATATGACTTCTAGATCGTCGGGACATCGGATATACAATACGTGCATATTTAGTCCCTCTAGTGCATTTGGCCTGGTACCACCCAGTGAATAAATAATTACCAAAATAGACTGCACCACCCGGGACCTGGACAAACCCTGGCCGGTACCACCCGGAGATAATTCACAGAGTTTTATCACCCTCCAGTTTCGGTTTGAACACGAGCGTTCATAGTGTGTGCACTTACAACGCCCTATGTACCTTACACCGGAGGTTCCCCTAAAGTGGGTTGCACTTACTAATCTATGATTTGAACAAGGGTCATAAAAGCCAGCTTTCAAAAACTTTGGATCCAAATACAAACTGTATTTGTATCCAATTTTATCTTTAAAACATTTAAAAAACGTTTATATTTAAAAATTACGTAACTAAAACAACCACGCAATTATAACTGATAAATATAAACAACCACGCATCTAAATATGTCATAGTCAAAAACCCTTAACTATTGTCGTTTTGTGAGCCAACACAAAACGGCGGTCTTTATTCCTAAGGGACAAGTCTTCTCGGTGCTCCCACTGGCTCCAAGCTCCATGGTTGTCTCCTTGGCTCCGTCTTCGGGTTTCTTCGGTTATTTTATTTATTAAAGATTACATAACAAAAGCGGGTTGTAAATGGCACGCAGGCCTCCCGTAACCAACAATAAAACATTCGAAAAATAATCACGGGTCAAAGGGTTTGACTTATGACATCAAAACAAAAACTTATCTAGATTTTAATTTAATTTAATTAAACTAAATTAAAAACAAATTTAATCCCTAGGGTTTCAAACCTATCTGGTTCAAACCCTTGCTGAACGAAACTTAACCATGCTGATAGTGAACCGAAAAACAACAACTTTCAGTCATTGCTCGCGACGTGAAGGCTCTGCTCGCGGCGCGAGGCATCTGCTCGCGGCGCGAGCTGGTTATCAGAGGTTCGACGACGACAGCAGCCCAAAAGCCACCATCGCCGTCATCCCCTTCGATCAAAACCTAAATCAGTGGCGATCGACGCCCCTTTGTGGCGGCAATCGACCGCCGGATTCACTAATCGCCTTTAATCCGGCGACGAAAGCAACACCGTGGTGCCACCCTCGCCACCGGTCCTGGACCGCGACATCAGCAGCAGTAATCACCACCACCGACGTCACTTCCGACGACAATAGCTACCACCATCGCCGCTACCCACCAATCTGTGGTGCGGCGATCAAAACAATCGACCACCACCACCTGCCACGGGCGGCCTTTAGCAACAACAACAGCCACCGCTGCTGCTGGTGGTTGTGACGGTGGCTTCGGCCACCGCCGTCATACGGCACACACCACTATCACATTCGACGACAGCAGCCACAACCGCCGTCGCCGTTCAGCGATTAACGAACCGAAAAACACCGCCGCCGTGGCTTAAACAACAATCGATCGCCGCCACCACGGTTCTGTGGTGCGGCTTTCGATTTTACGACCTTCGCCGCCGTCAACGACAGCGGCAACAGCCACCACGCTGCTTTGGTCCAGTTTTTTGATCGTGGCTGACGAAAACGTCACCACCGCTACTGCCTTGACCAACCGCCACCGCTTCCACAATCGGTGGTGCGGTGGTGTTCGCCGTCCACAGCCGCAACCACCAACTGTGGTGCGGTGTGGTGGTTGTTTTTTGACGGAAAGTCGCCGGCTACCACAAACGGTGGTTTCGCCGGTGGCCGCGGTGGTTTGGTGGTTACGGTGGTTTGGTCGGCTAACTGCCGCTGTTCCACCACCAGTTTCTTATTCGTTAGGTTTTTAGAAAAATTCAATTTTTAACAATTCAGAAACATATAAAAATCAAAATTTTAAACCTAATCAACAAACAATTAAACCTGATCTGTAGGTTTAAGAAGTGGCTCTGATACCACTGTTGGGAACCGTAGGCACTAACGGTGCGCAGCGGATAACAAAAACGATTCCCAATAACGGACCCAACTTAAACCTTATCAGATACAATCAAAGCGAGGTTTGATGGTTTACCTTTATGCGATTATTTTTCTGGAAAGCTTGTAGGGGATACACCGCTACTGACACCGATTGAGATAGTTGCTAGACCACCACCAAGGATTACCCGAAAAACGAACGCGAACCCTCCTTGGATGTAGGCACCGATTCTAGGTAGAGAGAGAGAGAGAGAGAGAGAGAGAGAGAAATTTTTCTGAGTTCTAGGATTGAATAATAATGATCTGATAAACCCTTAACCCTTATTTATATGGATAAACCTAGCAGTGTTTGTTTCCATATAAAACTCTTTGGTAATTATCTCAAATAATTTCCATAATTAATTATCCATCTGATTAATTAATTATAAATAAATAATTTAACTAACTATTTATTTATTTCTCTCTTTAAATAATTAATAATCAATTAATTATTTCTCATGTAATCCAAACGTTCTCATTTTGGTGTGCAGCGGTATGACCTACTAGTGTCTTATAACATTGGACACGGTAACCTTGTTACTGTCTCGCACACAATCCTAACAGGTTTGAGAAAAGTCTTCACTGTTAGTGGGCTGATCAGGATCAGGTGATGTGACTTGGGTGATAGGGGTGGCATTTATTATAGGAGGTATGGATATTTCTGTGGGTGGAGTAGGAGGATCTTCTTCAAAACCATCAGGTAGGTCTTGAGGAGAGGGATCAGCAATAGGAATATCAGGGACTTGAAAGAAGGAGTCAGCCCACTGATTTATTTCAGAATTTTCATGAGGGTGAGGAAAGGTAGGACCCGATTCATCAAACTTGACATGAATCGTTTCCTCTATGGTTTGTCTTCATTTGTTGAACACACGATAGGTTTTAGAAATAGAGGAGTATCCAAGGAAGATTCCATCATCAGACTTGGAATCGAACTTTCCAAGGTTATCTTTGTTGTTCAGGATGTAGCAGACACAACCAAAGATATGGAGATGTTCGATTGAAGGTTTCCTGTTACGAAAGAGTTCGTAAGGAGTTCTTCTGAAGCGCTTTACTATCAGAGATCTGTTCTGAGTGTAGCAAGTTGTGTTGACAGCTTTCGCCCAGAATTGAGTGGCAAGGTTGGCTTCACTCAACATAGATCGTGCAGCTTCAATCAGGGTTCTGTTTCGTCTTTCAGCAACACCATTTTGCTGAGGAGTTCTTACAGATGAGAAGTTCTGAGAGATACCTTTCTGATCGAAGAAAGTTTCCAGGGTACTGTTTTTGAACTCAGTTCCGTGGTCACTCCTGATTGATCGAACAGTAAGGTTGTTGAGCCTTTCCATCTTCCTGACGAACAGAATGATTTCTTCAGGAGCATCACTCTTGGATCAAAGAAAGAATACCCAAGTATATATGGAATATTCATCAACGATTACCAGAGTATATTTCTTTCCAGCAATGGATTGGACATTGACAGGTCCAAAGAGATCCATGTGGAGAAGTTGTAGAGGAGAGCTGATGGAGGAAATCTGCTTGGACTTAAAGCTAGCCCTGGTCTGTTTTCCTTTCTCACATGTTGAACAAAGAGATACCTTTGTATAGCGAAAGTCAGGAAGACCAACAACAAGATTGTTGATGCAGAGTTGATTCAGCGTCTTGAAGTTGAGATGAGAAAGACGCTTGTGCCATAGCCAATTTGTATCAGAGGAAGCACGAGATACAAAACAGAAGTTGTCAGTGGAAGTATTCATGTTGATGATGTAGATATCAGCATGTCTCACTCCAGTGAGAATAACTTCCTTGCGTCTGTTTTTGACTTTGCACTTTTTCTTTGAGAAAGAGACTTTGTGATTCTTATCACACAGTTGACTGATGCTCAGAAGATTATGCATCAGGCCTTCAACATAAGCAACTCTTTTGAACGTAGTTACTCCGTTGGTCAGTGTGCCATACCCTCGTGTTTGGCCTTTACCGTTTCCACCAAAAGTCACAGCAGGACCTTTTTCTTCACCGTAGTTAGAGAGGACAGATTTAGAACCAGTCATATGTCGAGAGCATCCACTGTCCAGGTACCAGATGCCCTTGTCCTGACTGGCAGATTCAGTCGCAGAAGTAGAAGCTTTAAGAGTTGTTGAGAAAGAAGCTTCAGGAGCTTGAGTAGGAACCTCTTCAGGGACCTCTTCTACCTTAGCCATGAGAGCTAAGGTAGGTTCCTCAATAATGGCCATCAGTGCCACTTGAGTATCTTCCTCATCAGATGAGTCATCAGAGGAGACATCATCCCAGTCGCAGTCCTCTACGATAAGACCTTTACCTTTGCGCTGGAATTTCATCTTTTTGTATTTTTCCTTCAGACGCTGGTATTTGGGGTTTTTCGAGGAAGATTTTGCAGAAGAGGGAGCAAACTGACTTTTCCTGTACCTTCAATCATTGGCAAAGTGTCCTTTGCCCTGACAGTTGTAGCAGATAGCAGTAGCCTTATCAACAGGTTCTGTTTTCGGCTTGTTAGTTAAAGTAAGAGGTTTCTTTTTATGGAAGTTTCCCTTTTTGGCAAACTTTTTAAAAGATCTAGTCAGTAAAGCTAGAGATTCATTGAAATCAGGATCTTCAGACATGTCAAAGTTAGAAGATTCTATTTCAGTAATAGTTACAGAAGAAGAAGGAGTGGCGACAGGAGGAACTGAGTCAGAGACCAGAGCAACAGACGTGCTTTTGGAATCTTTGGTGTCTCTTATGAGATTCTTTTTCAGTTTCTTCTGTTGTTCACGGTTTAGAAGAATACCGTACAACTCACTTAGTGTGAGTGTCTTTATGTCCTTTGACATAGTTAAGTAGGAGGTGTAAATTTCCCAATGTTCAGGAAGAGCTTCCATGAACTTGGTAACCACCTCAGAGTTAGGATAGATAGTACCAATAGTCTTCAGGTCGATCAGGAGACAGTTGAATCTCTGATGTAGCTGGGAGAGAGTTTCATCCTTCTGATGAATAAAGCTTTCATACTGTCGAACCAAGAAAATCTTTCTTGATTCCATGAGAACAGCAGTACCTTCGTATTGAACACAGAGGGTGTCCCAAATCTCTTTAGCAGAGCGAAGGTGACAGACAGAGTGGAAGACGTCATCAGGGAGTGACATGGCAATGAGAGACCTAGCCTTAGTGTCAATGTTGACAAGGCGTCTGTCCTCATCATTCCAATCCGTCACTAGTTTAACCAGTTCCCTTGCGGGTATTCCTGGTTGGTCACCAGCAGGAGGCACAGCATGGACAGGTTGTGTAGGCACATGTGGTCCATTTTCCAAAAAGTATGGAATCTGGGGATCAGAACCAGATAGGAAAAGTTTCATCCTGGTTTTCCAAAGAGAGAAGTTGTCTTTGTTAAACCTTGGAGGTTTTCCAGCAGAACCGGTATCAAAGTAGTTATCCTTAGCTTAAAGAGCCATGGATTGAGAGAGAGAGAGGATCACAAGATTTTTCTTAGAGAAGAAAATGAGAGCTTGTATCTGCTCTGATACCACTTGTTGGTCCCAATGAGGTGACCTTCAAGTAAGGATAGTGTTTGGGATTATAGAAGGGGGGTTGAATATAATTACACAAATTTCACTTTTAAACTCTTTGTTGTATTAACAATATGAATTTACAGATTGTTGCGGAACTAGAAAAGACTACAAGTCTAAACTAAACAATCTAAGTTCTTTCACTATGCACTAGAGTGAGAAGATAAAAAAAGAAAGAAGCTAGAGGGAATAAGAAAGAAAGGATTAGGGTATTTTTAGGATGAAGAAGAAGTATGGAGAACATCTCTTCACGTCCTATTTATACCCAATGCATTAAATGCATGCAGACTCACTTTTGTGTACGTGCCACAATATAAGTGGTCCTATGTACTATTTACTATAAACAAATACCCTTTGCATGGTGTGCAAAAGAGGATGTGAGTAAACAGTTGCCTTGAGGTCTGATAAGTACGGAGGGAACAGAAAAGAGACTGTCCTTATGTACTTTTGTGTCAGTAAAGGCGGATAATCCTTTAGTGCATTAGACTAAGACATTATGCTAATCCTTCAGGATCAGGATACTGATCAGTGAGGAAAGCTCTGATACTGAGGATGATCAGAGGTCACTGTATCATGACGCATCTTCAGGATGTCATACGAATTTGAGCAGCCTGCTATCACTGAGTTCCGTCTTCAGATCACGAGCATGATGGTCCTGTCATCAGCTAATTCTTCGACTTCGCTGATGGTTTTTTGAGTATGACTTTAATGTCTTCAGGAGGTCTTCACTTCGGTGGACAGGATCAGTAGACTGCAGAACAGGCTCGTTCGTCTCCTGATCCTGATCATGATCAATATAAAAAATAAGTTACAGCATAAGTAACATGGAATATGTAACGCCCCATTTTCAATTTTTTTTTAATTATATTGACGTGGGTGACGGTTAAGTTAGAAACCTAATCGTCTGAGCAAAATATTAGGACTTTAGGGGCTAAAGTGTTCAAGTTCTAAAGTGTACGGGTTAAAGGGAATGACGTATAAAGAGGGGATGGAAGCCCTAATCCCTTCATTTGTATCCTAAAAACGTTTTTAGAGCAAGAGAAGAAAGAAAGGAGATTTTCGGATTTTCGTCCAGAACTACGCAGTCGTGGGAGAACGGCTCGTTCTCTCTCGTTAACCGTCGGATCGTCGTGAAATTTGAGCAGCGGCTTCACGACTCATTGTTCTTCAATCTGACCGGAGGGATCGAGCATCGGAGGCTCCAGTAGGGAGCAGCAAATGGCCGAAGTTGGCTGTTTTTCCAGGAAACCGAATTCGGTAATTCGGGGTTTTAAGCAGTGTGTGTGAGCGATTCTCGAAGGCAAACGACGGAGAATCAAGGGTGGGTTGTTAATCAATCGCAAGGTATGATTTCTGAACCCTTGTATCGTTAGATTTATGCTAGTTACGTAGTTGAATAAGCGGTTAGGGTTTATATGTTTGTTAATGAAATTGGGGATCATTGGATCACCAATTGGATGTAGCATGTTGTAGAATCATTATATATACATTGGACTGATTATTGTTGGTTATGATTTTGGAATGTATAGGGTTGTTTAATAGTGTTTAGTAGCAGTTTATGAGTCAAAAATCGAGTTTGGGATTGTGTTTTCGATCAAAATCGCAAAGAGGACGAACCAGGTCGCTTACGCGACCTGTCCCCGCGACCTGAAGTCGCAGGAAAGGTCACGGAACCCCTCTGTATATTTTTCAGTTTTTGATTTGTGTCGTCTTCGGGTTTTGGCTGTGGGTTATTGTTAAGGATGTTAGAAGATAGCTAGGCTTGAATTTTGTGGTCAGTTGGACTAGTCTAGCTACGGCTAAGACTCTCGTTTCGGTATCGAAGTTTCGGTGTTGTTTGAATGTTAATTGATGAGTACCATACTTGTGTTGCTTAGGTGATCAATCGTACCACCGTGAGGATACCGAGGAGCACTTTACATTGCTACCAGGTGAGTTTTCACTATATATGATTTATACTACCATGTGTGTATGTATGCATAGTAGTGTCGTGTAAAGGGATCTGCATGCCCTTGATGAGTTGCGGGGGCAAACTCGTGTCCTAAGTCTGGAGAGCGAATAAAGGGAACCACATGCCCTTGATGAGTTGTGGGGGCCGACTCGTGTCCTAACTGACGGGAGAAAGGGAAACCACATGCCATTGATGAGTTGTGGGGGCCGACCCGTGTCCAAACTGACGGGAGATTTAATATCGATCTCATGAGAGTCGGTGTCAGTTACATGTCGTGTGATATGTTTTACGTTGATATGATGTGGTGATTGACCCATCGATGTGATTATGTATCTATCATGGAAATGCATGTATGTGATGCTACGATGTTGTGATATGTGTGTGTGGTACCTATTATGGGTACGTATACATGTGATAGTGTAAGTTATATATAGTGTCTGCTCACTAAGTGTTTCGCTTACCCGTTATTGTTTATATTTTTTCTTTCAGGAACTAGTTCGGGTACGGACAAAGGCAAGGCCCCGACTTGACTCCGAGACATAAGACAGTTCCAATCGAATCTTAACGATAGTTGATATAAAACCGTTTATTCCGCTTGTTTTGATACGTTGAGTTAAATGATAATTTATGTTTTATAAACCATACACTGATTTGTATTTAATGACTTTTAAGTTTGGCATTTATTACGTTTTTATTTAAAATATTTAATTAAATTAGTATTTTGGAAAAGTGGTGTTACAACTTGATAGCACTGAACAATCTCAGTGATAATTCCTCAAGCTATAACAGAAGTAAAAACCTATTCACTAAGTAAAGATTCAGGATCATTATTATTTCATCAGGTCTTAGGAGAGCTGGATCAACAGTTTTTATATAAATGCTTAATATGATAGGACCCTAAAAAGTTTGAAAAAGCTTAGTGGAGGTATGTAAAGGTTTTTAGATTGTTGAATTGACAATAATGTGTAAAAAACTATGAAAAAACTTGTTGAAAAACCACAACATTGTGATGCTAAAAAGATGCTTTGATTTATTTGATCCAACTTAACAATTTTTTTGACTATTTTATATGTATAAGGTATTTCAAATACCCTTAAAAAGTAATTTTTAAATTTGTTTAATTTGGTTACTATTATGAGTTAAGACAAACTTCAAATGGAAACTCAAATTTGATGTTAACGTGAGTACAACTGAAAATACGTCATATGGCATATTTAATTTGAATAATACAAAATTATTCAGACCGTATACTTTCTATTATTCAAGATGATAATATAAGTAATGATTAATTCTCCAAATAGAAAAATAGATGGAGTTGAAATAAATTTTTTTAAGATTTTAACTTTTAATTCTTTATATTAAAGAAATAATTAAAAATTTGTTAAAGATGCTCTGATTTATTTAAAACAACCTATCATTTTTATTAGAGTAGATTACGGATTTGGTCCTTAAGGTATGACGAAAATTACGGATTTGGTCCCTAAAGTTCATTTATTACATAAATGATCCTCTAGGTATGCAAATCGTTATGGATTTGGTCCCTACAGCTAATGGCCGTCCATTTTCTCAGTTATATACGAGGACATAATTGTCTTTTTACATTTTCTGTTTTAGTTTACCATTTTTTTTAAAACAAATGTGTTTTTTCTTTAAGTCTTCATCTTCTTCAATCCATTTTTAAGAACACCGTGTGTGATCTTCATCTTCTTCAATCCATTTTTAGGAACACCATGTGATGAACCCTAAAATCTGAATTTATCTCTTCATCTTCTTCAATCCCTAAAATTTAAAATCTGAATCCTAATCAATATCCAACCTCAAAAGCTAAACCTTAAGATAAAAACAAAAATAAACTCTAAAATCGAATGGCATAATCCTAGTGGTTCTTCCTTACGAACACAGATCTTGGACGATGGTAGAAGCAGATCAATGGACTAGATTTGGGTCGATGGTAGAAGCAGATGGATGAACGATCTGGGACGAACACAGATCTGGGACGAAGATCGATGGACCAAAATGAAAGAAGTAGAGACCCAAAATTAGCAGAAGGGGATACCCCTTTCTCATTCGATTTCCGTTGATCGAAGACCTCTTTCTCCTTCGATTTCCAGTGGCGTGCGACCCCTTTTCTCTTCTATTTCTAGTGGCTTCGGGACTTTGGAATCGAATCCTAACCCAGAAGAGCCGATTGAGTGGGGTTTGGTGATGGAGAAACATAGGTGAGAGTGGAGGAGGAGGTGTCGCGTACCGGAGATGGGATGAAGATAAGATGTGAGGGGATGCCATCGTGGGTGGCAGATAGAGGCGGCGACGAACTCGCCGGAGGTTGCAGGCAGACGGAGGGGACTCGCCGGAGAAGAAGGGATGCCGATGGGAGGGATGAACCCTAAACATGGGTTGCAGTTTCTGGGTTTTGTTTTTGAAGACATGGGTTCCAATTTTCAGTTTTGGTCCTTGATCTTTATAAAAATGATAAAGAAAATAAAAAAAATGGAAAAGACTAAATTGCCCTCACACTTAACGGAGAAAATGGACGGCCGTTAGCCGTAAGGACCAAATCCATAACGATTTGCATACCTGGAGGATCATTTATGTAATAAATGAATTTTAGGGACCAAATCCGTAATTTTCGTTGTACCTTAAGGACCGAATCCGTAATTTACTCTTTTTATTATTATTTTACATATATAAATAATCCTAAATACCCCTTAAAAGTAACTTATCAAGTTTATTAGATTTTAATACCATGGTAAACTAATTAAGATAGAAATTCAATTCCACACCAAATAAATAAATAGATAAAGCAATTCTATAGAAATAAATTAAATGAGTGTTTTAAATAAGAAATTATAAACACTCCGTCTAAACCCTAAACCCATCCTCCCTTTTGGTTTTTAAACCCCAAACACTCCGTCTCTCTTGTTTTACTCCATTCCATTGTTCATCGATTGAAGGTAATCTTCTCTGCATTCATAATTTCATTACTACATCGATTTCAAAACCATTCATTGTTTGATCTTAAATCCATCGATTTCAAAGACATTGATTCCAAATATGAACCACTTTTTGGTTGTGAACGTGACGACTGTCGAGAACGCGACACGTGGCGGATGAGTAGGTGTCACGTCAGATCCACGGCGGATGACTAAACGCGATTCATAGGAGGGCATTGAATTAAAAGGGGTGACCACACTCAAAGCCGCCTTGCGCTCTCGGCTGTCCTCACGTTCACAACCAAAAAGTGGTTCACATTTGAACTTCCATATATATATATATATATATAGGGGCAGGTTCAAATATGAACCACTTTTTGGTTGTGAACGTGAGGACAACCGAGAGCGCGACATGTGGCGGATGACTAGGCGCCACGTCAGGTCCACGGCGGATGACTAGGCGCGATTCATGGGAGGGCATTGAGTTAAAGGGGGGGGGGGGGGGGACCACACTCAAAGTCGCCACGTGTCGCGCTCTCGATTGTCCTTACGTTCACAACCAAAAAATGGTTCACATTTGAACTTTCCTCTTCCTCTCTCTCTCTCTCTCTCTCTATATATATATATATATATATGGGTGGGTTCAAAAATGAACCACTTTTTGGTTGTGAACGTGAGGACAGCCAAGTACGCGACACGTGGCGGATGACTAGGCGCGATTCATGGGAGGGCACTGAATTAAAAGGGGGGCCGCACTCAAAGCCGCCTTTATTGACTAATCTCCGCCACATGTCGCGTTCTCGGTTGTCTCCACGTTGACAACCAAAAAGTGGTTCACATTTAAACTTTCCTATATATATATATATATATAGGGGAAGTATCCGTTGCAAACCATGTAGATTGTACAAACTATACAAACCTAATCGTAGCCATTGATTTTGTTTTCTTAAGCATTGATTTTGTTTATCTCCTAGCTTTTAGGTGATTTTGAAATGTAGTTGAGAGAAAATCTAGGAACTGAATTAATTTACACCATTGATCATGTACATGTACGGTGGAGATTGGTTTGTATAGTTTGTACAAATCATACGGTTTGTAACGGATACGACCCCTATATATATATATATATATATTGTTTCTAAGCCATTATTGATTTCACTACTATTTCTTTAAACCCGGAATTGATTTTATGATAAGTTGTGATGTAATATTGATTTTATGGTTTTCTTTTTATTTCACTTTGTTAAAACAGTGGTTGAATTTGCAGTCAGTCATCAAAATGATGTCTCAGTGCTCTGCTTGCATCTACAATAGGAAGAGGGCTTGTCCCTCTGATTGTGTATTCAGACACTATTTTCCAGGCCATGAGAACATAGGGAAATTTGTCACCTTGGATCAGGTGTTTCACACTAAGAATCTCGAGCGCATGATTTCCTCGACCCGCGCTGACCACGTGGAGGAACTGCTTCGTTGCCTTCACTACGAGGCCACCGAGAGGTTGAACAATCCCGTTTCGGGGTGCACGGGGGTGATCGAGCGTTTGGAAGGCAGAGTGGCGAGTTTGGAAGGCGAAAGGGCGAGTTTGCGAGGCCAAGTGGCAAGTTTGCAAAGCGAAAAGGCAACTTTGCAAGGCGAAATGGCGAGGCTGAAGCAGCAAGTTGAACAGCTAAAGGCAGAAACTGTAAAGCGGAGAAAGGTGAAGGCCGAAGAGGGAAACGTGAAGGTCGAAGAGGGGAAGGTGAAGGCTGAAGATGAATGATGATCATCAAGTAGAAGGTTTTAAAACTTAAATTTAGATGTTTATGGTAGTTAATACTTTTAACAATAGTAATATTTTAGTTCAAAGTTCAAACTAAAATTTAGATGTTCTTAGATTTCTTGGTTTATACTTTTAACAGTAGTACCACTAATGTTTGCTTATTTTTCTCTGAACATAATCTTAATGATTGAACTTTAATAAATGTTCAATTTAATCATCATCATATGTCATTGGATTATCTATCTATGCAGCATAAACCTATTTTCAATATATCATTGGAATATCTATGCTGCTATGAAACCCATAGCATCCACTTTTGTCCATCACCGATTAATAAAATCCCAAAAACAAAGACCTGATTTAGGATGACCTTCTAAAACAATTTTATAACGTGATGTAGCAGGGGCTGAATGTAAAAAGTTTGGCTGAATGTAAGCAAAAGCTATAAGCTACTGGTTTAGGACAAGCCACTATCAAACAACCATTATGGCTGTACATCCCAACAAGCCACAACCAAACAACCTCAAAGCCAGCAAAACAAACAATAGTGACCCGTATTTTACTAAGAAACAAAAACAGATTCATTCACATCAACGTCTTAAACTGCGTCTGCTTGATTCATCATATGAACCAAGCATATACATATCCTGTTATCTACAACAATACAACTATAGGTCTAGTAGTATGGCACAAATGAATGAAATAATAATGTATTAACATTCCAATCAACAATGTATAATAAGATTATAACATAATAATAATAATGTACAATTTTACAACCGGTCTACGCAAATATCTGTTGAATCACCGTCTCCGCATTTCCGTTATATTGCGCTAGTAGATGTATAGCATCAGCCCTCGGTAACGCAAGGAACTCCTGCACCCCCAAATCATCAATTAATTATTATATCAGTTAACTTCTCCCAAACCAAACAAATCCAATATATCCAGTAAACCCCAAAGGCTAGAGCATGTCCAACAATTAACGACTCAGTTAAGCATGGCCACGGAGGTCCAGTAACTTTTTAAGAATAAAATATCAACTGTTCTAATAAGGTGGGTTTGGTTCGCATAATGTTTTTGGAAGAAATGAAATCTGCCTGGCGGAATTTCACTTTATAAGAATTGGAATCTTTTTGTTTGGTTTACGGTAAATAGTCCACGGAGGTCCAGACCACATTGGGCCCAGACTAATCCTCGGCAATTTTGGGCCGAAGCCCGACTGCTAACCCCGTACCTCCAGAATGCGTCCCACAGGGCTCGAACTCGGGTTCACCACTATGTGGTGCCCAAGCCTTACCACCAGGCTAACACTCCTTTGGTGACCAAAATACTTTTTCTGATAATTATTAAATACTTCAATAAAATAATATTTTTTTGTTAGGTGGTATATTCGATCAAAGAGTATATCTGACATTATGAGAAAAATGAATTGCATTCCATCAAAAATACCTACTAGTTACCAAAATACCTTTTCTGATAATTATTAAATACTTCAATTAAATAAATTTTTTTTGTTAGGTTACATTGAATCAAGGGTATACCTGACATTATGAGAAAAATGAATTTCATTCTATCAAAATACCTACTAGTTGCTAAGTAATGTCAAATTCATTCATTTGTGAAATTTGATGGAAGGAATTTGGTCAATGGAATTCCAACATTCCAGTTCCACCAGATTCCTTCAAAACCAAACGCCAACTAAGTGAAGTCGTGAACGTGATTGCATTGGAAAAAATGAAACCAACTAACTTTTTTCTTGAGAATAAAAAATCAATTTTTGTAAAAACGTAAGTTGAAAAGATGATGCAGAATGCGATAAGAGGACTCACCATGACTTTGAGTATCGCGGTTTCATCAGAGACAACGTCTGCGGTGGACGAAACTTGAGCGGGACTGCCATCTTCCTGCATTCTGCTGCTTGAAGTGGCAGTGCCTTGAGAAGAGCTATGATTGCTGACATCAGCAATCGATTTGGAAAGAGAATCGGCCAGCAGAGGAGAATCCACTTCTTTCAAAAGATCGATCTTTAGCAGACCCTCAAACCGATCTTTACACATTTGGAGTTTAAACCACTCGCTATGCGTGTGAAGGGTAGTTCTCATTATCTTCATCAGCTGGGGTTCTTCGATCCCAAGCCTCCTACCTATTGCAACCTGTTTTCATAGTAGACAATCTTCCGTTCATATGACAAAACAAACTAAATGCAGAAAATTGAGTAAACTTTCTTATACATGTTATGCATATTTATTATCAAAGTCTGCATTCTCCCAAAGAGTATATTCATCAAGAGCGAGGTTCAAGCGAAAACCTTAAAGAAAAAAGAAAACTAAGGAACACCCTTGTAGCCTTTCATGTGAATTGTATGTACTTGTGCATAGAAGTAAATTAAGTTGTTTGTTGGTGTGCATACAATCCAGATGAAGGGCTACAAGAGTGTTCCTAAGGGTACATTTGGTCGTGGAAAATTTTCCAATTTTCCAAGGAAAATGAAAATTTAGGAAAACGTGTTTGGTTCATTCATATTTCAAAAGTTCTCCAAAAAAATGAAAATTTTCTGTTTTCTAAATTCTATGTAAACTAGAAAACTCATTTTAGTAGTTTTCCAAAATTTTCTAAATGCATTCTCTAATTTTCTGAAATGAAAAATGAAAACTCCGCCATTTCAACCAAACGTGTTCTCTAAAATTTCCATAAAAAAGCAAAAATGAAAACTCAACTCCATTTTCTAAAAACGTTTTATAGGAAAATGGAAACAATGTTCCACAACCAAACGCACCCTAAGTTTTCTATTTTTTTTGAGGTTTTCCGTTAAACCTAACCCTATTCATCAATACATATCTACCAAGTATGAAAGTATATATGCATCAATGAATGTAGAGGTTATCCGGTTCTCAATTTTTTGTGGTTTTCACATGAAGCCCACCCCCCAAATCAATCTAGTATAGAAAGCAAGCAACAAGAGCACTCATTTCATCCTGATAAGATAAGAAAGTAAATGACCTGGAGTGAAGTCGAGAGAGCATGAAAAGGCAAGCTTTCTCCGACAAATTTTTCATTGGGTGTAAGAAAGGCCAACAAGGTCTCCTTCAAGGGCTTCAGGAGAGCTGGATCTCTTGTTGCTAAAGGTCCCAAATGGGAACAAGCCACTTTCAGTGCACGAGAATGGTCACCAGAGTTCACCAACTTCAAAAATTCAATCTGCAACAAGAGGAAGGATCAAGGATCAGAGTGTGGCATCGAATAAAAATATATCAGCAATGTGGAAAACACCATTTTCCTCACTATCTTCATCCTTTGGGTGCACTTGGTATGCGAATGGGACTGGACAGGCAAGAATGACGTAGGCGGGTAAAAGAATTGTGCAAGGTTTTAGGGTTTTAATTTGACATGGACAATTTAGTAGTTTACCAATACTGTCTCATCCAGGGGCAGGCCAATGTATTAGATACGGTAGCAAAGGTCACCTCTTCATTCCTCCATAATGTAAAAAATATAGGGTCGTGACAAGTGTCACCGTATCAATTTCTTGTGAATATATATTCTGAAACTACAATGGAAACACAAATTTCCCATAGTAGATAGAGTTCTCTTACACCCGAAACCCAAGCTCGAATCCAATTAGTCTCATTTTGTTAGTTTTTAGCGCTTTTGGTTTCAGATTTATTATGTTTCTGGAAGAAAAGTAAAAAAACAAACTTACCCAAGGACCTCACGTTGGTGAAGCAATGAACTAACAGACCAATGATGTATGATATTTTCTGAAAATATACATATATTTGCTTTTTGTAGTAAATGGTGCCATCACTTCAAAAAATTTGTAGGTCCGGCTTTGGTCTCACCTCCCCAATTTTTGTTCCACCTATTTTGGTGGGACAAATAAATGCAATTGTCTTACCGAGTCATGTACCAAACACGCCCTCAGTAAAAGAAAACTATAAATCAAGCAATGCAGGTTGCTTATAATCTCATTTCAGCAACATACAAATCGACTCGAGTTATTTTAAGTTTTTTTACATTGTTATGATGGAATTAAGTAAATAAATATATCACTCACCCTTTTTAGCTGGAAGAGAAGAACATGATTTTCTGTGAAAAAACTTGAGTACATGTCATTTATCTCTTCTACAACCTCTGCAGCCATTCCTTTGCTTGCCAACTCCTTTATTGCCAGCATAATCTCATATTTGTCCTCTTTATTGCCACTAGCATCTACTGTGAATGATATTTCTGAAACCTGCACCACAAAAGTAAGCAAATTTCCAACACCAGATCAGTGGCAGGGAGGTGCTCCCAGTAAAATTTTCGTAAAAATAAATTCTCTCCCATTTCCTTACTCGTGTCCCTCTAGATAGGGGTAAGCACCAAAAGTGGGTACTACCTTTGGAATCGGAACCGATCTGGAACTGTCGGCTCCAGTTCCTAAAAAAAACCGATTGGATCGGGACTGGTTCCAGTTCCAGTTCTCATTTTTTTGGAGCCGTTAACCGCTGGGTCCCAGAAGTGGAACCAACAGGTACGTGATTTTTTTAATATTTTTTTATATATTTAATAAACTACTTAAATTCGGGACTTCGCCTACCAAAACTTGGAAGCTGTTTTGCATTTTTGCTTCTGTTAGGTGTTTACATTTTATTGCACTATTGGTCCCTATTCTAAAATAATTATGGAGAATGTCCCTATGGTCTACATTATATTGCACTGTTGGTCCCTGTGGTTTACACTATATTGCACTGTTGGTCCCTATGGTTTACACTATATTGCACTGTTGGTCTCAATTTCCCCAATAGGGTTAGGGACCAATAATGCAATATAGTGTAAACCACAGGGACCAACAGTGCAATATAGTGTAAACCACAGGGACCAACAGTGCAATATAGTGTAAACCACAGGGACCTTTTATATAATTATTTTAAAATAGGCACCAATAGTGCAATAAAGTGTAAAGCACAGGGACCAAATATGTAATTTACCCTATATTTAATGGACTACGTAAATTCAGGACTTCGCCTACCAAAACTCGGAAGCTGTTTTGCACTTTTGCTGCTGTTAGGTGTCAACGTGAAGTGTTTTGGAAGTACCGTTTGTAGTATTTATTAGTTTTTAGTTTTTTTATCGGATTAGTTTTCGCATTTGTAGTATTTTATTTCGAACACATCCCAAAACTATAGCACACTGGTCATACATACCTGCTGCTCTTCTGACATATTAGCATCAACTATCGTAGTGGTAGCAGCTTTAAGCTCTTGCTTGCCGCCTCGGTTATGTACATTTGGAAACGAATCTTGTACTTCGTGTCTTCCCCTCCACCTCTTACGTTTGTTCCTCTCCGAATTTCCTCGACTCTTATTTCTTTGCATGATTTTAGAAGCTTTATGTCGGTAAAAAATTCCACTGGTACTGCAGTCTTCGTGGCTGCTACTCATTGTACCACAAGGATATCGCTCCTCGGCGGCATCAGGGTTCTGAACGATGACAGCACCAGTTCCGCTGGGTGAATCCATGTCGGTATCAGCAAGCTTACTGGACCCACTCCTGCCTTCAAGTGAAAAGTCTGCAGATAAAGTAGATTCTGATTCTGTTTGGTTCGACTCCGATGGTTGCATTCCTTGAGCTGAAGTAATTTTGAATCCAAAGTTAATAATACGGTAAGAAAAATAAAGGGGACTTAAAGGGTAAATTACATATTTGGTCCCTGTGGTTTACTCTTTATTGCACTGTTGGTCCCTCTTTCAAAATAAATATATATTTGGTCCTTGTGGTTTACACTTTCTTGCACTATTGGTCCCTATGGTTTGCACTATATTGCACCGTTGGTCTTTGTGCTTTACACTATATTGCACTGTTGGTCCCTATGTTTAACAGACTGAAAGTTAGGGTTAGGGACCAACATTGCAAGAAAGTGTAAACCACAGGGACCAAATCCATAATTATTTCGAAAGAGGGACCAACAGTGCAATAAAGAGTAAACCACAGGGACCAATTATGTAATTTACCCAAAAGGTTATAATGTGGACCCCAGTTACTCACTAGAAGGATTTGAGGGACCATAGTCGACGATGCCCCTATAGACACAATACTCATGAATGAGCTCGTCAAGCATGTTGACATCCAATCTCATCCGGCAGACTTCATTCTGTAACAGATAATGTTAGAAAAAGAGCATCCTGAAGCATGGGAATAGAAAAAGGACATATGGATGAAACGAACTGCTTGCAGGAACTTATAAAAGCCATACCCCAAATGCATAATCCAATATGACGATTACTTAATGGCATATATGTGATATAAGTATACGCATAAAATGAGTGTTGAAAACTCAACTAGAAAAAAGTTTTCCCGCTTCACATACTAAAATTTATGGCTTTGTAAAAGCAATATATGCCTGCTTGTAGCAGTTGAAGTCTTGGATCAAGCAAAAAAAAACTAGAATTACAAAAATTGATTTCGGTTTTTCTTTTTAAAAAACATCCTAGCTGGTTAAGGGTAACTTTTTTGGGTTAAAAGGACTTAGGTAACCTAGCACTTAATGTAAATATGGATAAAGAAAAGAATGGTTAACTAAAACGATAATCACACAGATTCCATCAACTAATAAATGATTTACTAGATGAATAGTTGGATATCTTCTCGAAGCGCTATAAATATCAAGTAAGGGGTCCTTCATAGCCAGATCTAAAGCAAAGTAATGTAAGGTCACCTGGAATGCTTGAAATAGATCACCCTTTGCAAATTTCAAGCTGTCAACTGCCCCTTGTCTTGTAAGTTCAACAGCATGTGCCAAGAGCTTGTATGTCCACCTGACCTCAAAATAAAAAAAAATCCCAACAGATGAATAAATATGAGCTTCATAAACCAAACAAACTATAACAATTACACATTAAAAAACTTAATATTCCCAAACCCAAATAAACATAAATAGAATAGCACCTCATCAAATGGAGGTGCTTCAAACAAACCCTCTTGTGGAGTGGCAGGGAGATCACGCTCCTCAAGCAGCAGCCTCTCAGTAAGATCCGATATCGGTGAAGAAATCCCTTGACGAAAGCAAAATCCCTTGTGTATACTGCAAGATAGGTACGACATCAATCACTGCCACTTGAGAGACAAATATATATATATATATATATATAGAGAGAGAGAGAGAGAGGGAAGATAGATAATTTGTTGACAAGGATCCAAAGACATAGACAAGATGAGAGACCTGATTAGGTATCTAATTGCCATTGAGAAAACGGGATCATATGCATGTAAGTGAGCTCTCAGTACAGAAGTCATCAATCCGGCAAGCTCGAACAGCCTCCTCTCGGACCACTGAGCAATCATCAAAAATACCTTATCACCCATTATGATTTAAGAATAGTATAACAATACATACTCCCTTCGTCAATGGAAATGACACAGAGTTTCGAACATGCTTAAATATTAATTTTTTAGTTAACCAAATGACAACTTCACCTTTAATTAATTCATCTCACTTCACAACTCTTAATATTTGGGCATTAATTAACTGTAAATTTAAGGATTTGCTTATCTACTTTTTAAACTAGACACTTATTATGGGACAAACATAAATAAATATGTGGAGATCTATTTTGAGACTTAGGAAGTATATATAATAAAAGAGAATTTCCCAATACTTGAAGATAACAAGGTTACTTCACTTGAACAGAAAAGATGCAAAACATTCTCTACAAAGTAAAATGCTGGACATGTAATAATATCATGGAACACACATAACACCATCATCATATACTATTCCGATGACACCATATCGCTCTACAAGATACAGTTTATAGTAAGTGACTGGTAAAGAATTCTTACCTCATTCACCACAGGAGAAGTTTGATCATCTTTATCGTATATAAAGGCAAGCAGTACATGCTTGAATTCTTCATATGCTTCCTTAGAATCAATAACAAAGTCATGTCACAACCAAAATGAAGGGCATAAACAGATGTACAAAAAAATACATGATAAAGAGACCATTGAGTCACCAAAGGGTGTTTGGCCCAGCGGTGACCGGTAACCGAACCTTTCTAGTGGTCAAGGGGTCCAACCTCACCAAAACTGGGAGGTGTGTATGAGTTTCGTTTGCCATTACATACATATTATTATACTTCAAAAAGAGTGACTAGTCCAGTCAATGAAATCAGGAGAGCTATTAGTTCCAAATGCTAATGCAAAGATATGACCATCAAGACAAAACCATATTATGGATGTGGGGGATGTGGATGGTATCCCATTCACCCCAGGTTCGAATCCCTTCGTGCACATCTTGTGGCCAGTCTTAGTCTCAGACGGCCGAAAATTCAGTTCCAAATTGCCAAGAATGTAGTCTAGACGAAGCCTAGATGAACCTTATCCAAAAAAAAGAAGACAAAACCATATTGCTCGCTAGTCGTTTGTGCATTCTGAACATTACACTCTTTTTGTTTTGCTGCATATGGGTTCCAAGGCCTTCTATGTTATGCATGCTCTTGAGTTAGCAGATCTCCATTATCAAAAAGGGATCCATGGTCCCAAAACTGAATGCAGCTAAACTTAAGGCATCAATAGACTTGGCTGAATCATGTGCAAAACCACACACCAAAAAAGGTTTTTCCAGTTTCACTCACTAACCAAACCAAACAAGCCCATTATATAGATAGTGTCAGGCGGTAGGATGTAAGAATACCTTAGGGCAAAGTTGTTAAAGGCTCAAGGCCCATTAACGCGCAAAGGGGTCTTGGGCCTAAGCGCGTAGCGCAAGCTTGAGGCTTGGGCCTCAGGAATGCAAGATGTGCCTTATCAATACACACACACACACACATACAGACAAAGCCTCCAATGCAGCAACCAACAATACTTCCATAGAGACAAAAGGGAAAAGGGTTTAAAGCGTGAGCCCTGAAAGAGAAGTTCTAAGGTCTTTATAGAGAAAGAGGCTTGAAGTTCTAAGGATTGGGTCTATAATATTAGGGTATGAAATGACTTAATGCAATCTAATAACTCTTTTTTTAAAAAGTTAAGGAGATTAGAAGATGAGAATAAGTTAAGGAGATTAGAAGATGAGAACATTTATTTGATCTTTAATAACTTTTTATGAAACTTGTCTAGATCCACAAGGTGCCTCAGCCAAGGTGTAGCGCCTTAGTGAGCTTTAACTTTGAAAAAGCCCAATTGCTTGAACCTTATGAGCCTCAGAGCCTAGGCACACCTCAGGCGCGTTTTTAATAGCTATGCGTTAGGGTAGAGAGTTTGTTTCCCTTCAGAACCAGGCTTGCAAAAGAAAATTTACAAGGATTCCAGATTTCCAATGCCACTCATTCTGAACCCCCAAAGACCTTGCTTAACATACAATTTTAAAGTTTCAAGCTCAAATTTACTCATTTCATCTCAATCTATACCTCCATTCCACTTCATGCAGTTCAAGAATCTAACCATGTTTTATACTGGTGCAAAATGAAAAATGGCTGGGGCATAAAGATAAAAACTGATGTGCTGCTTCTTCTTAAGGTAGCATACAGGACTCGTTTCCGGATTCTTAGATCAATTAGTTTGCATTTTAAACTCATTTTCATCCCTCCAATCACTGTGATCTGCTCCAACATATATACTACTTATAAATACACTACAAACTAACTTTGCAACCATAGTTTGACTTCAAAAAGTCCAAAACAACAATCAAGGATCATCATCACATATTTGCAGCAAACATTAACAATACATAAACATAGAAACATACAGGATACGCATCGAGTGCGGTAGGAGCAAGCGCCGTCCGCAGGCAATCAATCGCAGTATCACGATCCTTCTCAGTTCCTTTCCTCAAAAGCTCAATAAATTTCTTTCATTCCACCAAACCACAAAACAAAACTCTCATCAATTCACCAAAAACAAAACAAAAACTCATCATCCACAACACGAAATCACAAAACCGTCTTTTACCTGCTTCTGCAGCCGGAAAAGCAGGCGCTGATCGTCGAGGACCGTCGGAGCATGGAGACGCAACAGATCAATGGCGGAATCGACGTCGCCGGATTGCAACAATCGCCTGACTTGCAGAATCAGCAATCGATGCTGATAAGATGAAGATGAAAAACACGAAGATGATGAAGAAGAAGAAGGCGAAGCAGGTGGAGATGATGATGATGATGATGATGATGAAGAATCTTCGATTAAGTTCTCGGATTTGGCGAATTCGATGAGCAGAGCATCTAGGGCTTCCCAATTTACCGGCGATGATGGCGGTGAAGATGAATCCATTGAAGATAGAATTTTTGGAGTATGAAAGAAAGAAAAGAAAATAAATAAAGTTAGGATTATTATTTGATCGGAAAGATGTTTTTTTTCTAAGAATGGCGGCCACCGATGTGTGATGATGATGAAAAATATCCTCCTCCTTTGTTGTCCCAAATTTACAATTTCTTTCCATATATGTATACATCTTGATTAAATTATTTTAGAAAAGGTGCGATTTTACCAATTTCGGTAATGGGATGATGTAATTATTGTGGTGTTAATAGGGGTCGCAACGGACCGGGTTTGGGCCGGGGATTGGTCCCCCGTCCCCATCCCCGTTTAAAATAACCGTCCCCATCCCCGCTTAAAAACCCGCGGGGATTTAAACGGGGATCCCCGTTAGGTAATCGGAGAAAACCACGGGGAAACGGGTAATCGGGTATCCTCATTTAATGTAGAGCGTTTAATTTTTAGTCTTTAATGATGATTTTTCACCAAATACTAAATTATTGTAAACCATGATATTGGTGACTTACATATGAAGATTTCTTATTAAGATATATATATTGGTGACTTACCAGTTACCATGATATATGCAATATATATGTATATAAGAAATCTAATAACAAATCTAATAAGAAATATATATGCAATCGGAAATTGGAAAAAGGAATTTGGAAAAGGATTAAAGGAAATTGGGAACGGAGGCGGCTGTTGAAATTATTTGGACTAGGGTTACACTGACTTCAGTGTTTTACTCTTTTGGTATATAGAGATATTAGGTTAGGTATATTAAAAATTATATTAATGGGTATTTAAACGGGTAACCGAGCCGGGTAAATGGGGATTTATACTCCCCCGTCCCCATCCCCGTCCCCGCTAAAAAATAGCGAGGATCCCCGTCCCCATCCCCATTTATTGTCCCCATACCCGGCCCAATTATTTCGGGTTTCGGGTATCCTCGTCGGGTTCGGGCCTTTTTGCCATCCCTAGGTGTTAACGACTTATATGGGTAATGAATCCATCGTTTAAACTATTTTTTGTGCTTAAGGTTATCCACTGTCGACCCACCACAACCCATACCACCCAATTGCCACATCAACGCCACATCAGCTTTCCACTATTTTACCCAAAACTACCTAATCCATCCACTATCGACTCACTGCAACCCACTCCATAAAAATTAATTATTTTTTTTAAATAAGAGAGAGAAAGAAGAGAGATAGAGAGAGGGTGGGGTGGGTGGTGAAGCCGATGCCACCCCACCCACGGTAGTGTTCATCTTCCTACCCGACGGGTTGTGACTACCCGGGTAGCTACCCGCCTTCCCACAACGGATGGCCTAATATACATTGAACTCTTTGTAAGTATTTACATAATACTATTATAATCGGTTATAACTCGTTTTTCCGGTTCGGTGTACTACCATGTGTGTTAAGTAATTGTCACGTAATACACCAAACTGGTAAACACAGGTTATAACCGGCCATAATAGTATTGTGTGAACACTTACAAAAGATTTAATGGTATATTAAGCACAAAAAATACTTAAATGGTAACATTTATTTAAAATGGTGAGTTTGTTACCCATATAAGTCATAACCCTTATTGTGAAAAGGAATTTTGTTAAAAGTATGAACGGATAAATGTTTACTGGTAAAAGATATCATGCTTGTTGAGTGATATTGTTGGTTATGAAAATTGATTGTTGGGTGAATGTTTTTGAATAGGTAAATGGTTGTCGAGTAAGAGTTTGTTTCTTTGTAAGTTAATAAGGTTTAATGGAACTCATAGCTTATTTGGTTGGGTATACTAATTATTTAATAGTAACTTAATGATATAAAAACTGACTTATTACTTATCTTATAATTTTTTAGGAGGAACTTTATGTAAAAAGTTTGTTCTTCTGGTTAAAAAACATGTCTCTTCCGTCTTAAAAAAACTCATCCTAAATCCTAATCTATATTGATAGATTACTTCACATAGATAATTTTATCCTATAACTTTACCTTATGATCTCTAGTTTTGTAAGATAAGTAAATAAACGATAAGAAAAAACAAACAATGAAAAATGAAAAATAACAACAAATTGTGAAACTTGTCATTATAAAATTTCAGGAACAAGAAAAAATCTTTAACAAAATTATAGAAACTGAAAACGTACTTCACTCCAATATTCTTGTTATTATTTTTTATTTGTTAGAAAATATATAAAACGATTATCTCATATTCTGTTTCATGACTCATAAAATCTTCCTATTATATCTATTTAAATAATTTATAAGTGTTTGATATATGATTTTTTTTCCTTTTATATCGAATCGTGTTATTTTAGAAATATTAATAATAATAACAAAATAAAGTTGACTATAAGTTATCCACAAATTAATCCGAAGTATGTCCTTTTCTTAACCTTTTGATTTATTCTGTATCAACGGTTTATTGATATTGCTAAATTTATGTTTATGACATGTAATTTTACACTCTTACAATCCTTAGCAATCTAGCTTATAAGTTAGTTCATTTAAACATGTATCATAAGCTAGCTTATTAAAACGTTAGTTGGACTAGCTTTTTAGGAGCTTTTTGTAGCTTCTTTTTTCAATTGTACTCTTATTAATATTAACTATTATACTTCAAGATCATTTTTGGTCATTTTACATACTCATAAGCTAGTTTTTGCGAAACATAATTTATTCATAAGCTAGCTTATCAGCTACTAGCTAGCTTATCAGCTAACAACTAACTTATCAGCTAGTTTGCCAAATAAAATCTTAAAGAATCAAACGAGAATATTAATTATTTAAAATGAGGCACAAAAACGATTTAATTATGTTAAAATCACATGTAATTTCATATTTACGACCATAAAATGGTGCGTAAACGACTAAATTATATGCAAAGTCACGTGAATCACATTTGATTGAACCGTTTTCTTATCCTCCTAAATAAGTATCATTTTTTTAGCCTAACTCGGTTATTGTTACAGAATACAGATAGAAGAAATAATAAACAATAGCTAATCTGTTTTTTTAAGGCTTCTACTATTCATTCTTAAAAGCCACCTATAGAAAGGTTGGTTTGCCTTTTTGACTTTCAAAGAGCCCTTCTAATACTTAGAATAGTATAACAAAACAACAAAAGGCATAATTTGTCATATTCTTATATCAAACTTTTTTCAAATATTTCAAATTTCAATCGTAAAATTATCGAAAATAAAATTACATCAGTTTTGACATACAGGAAAAACAACGTGTACTATGAATCGAATGATCAATTCAACAACAAATATAAATGTGTTTTAAACATGAAAAAAGAATACAAATGGGACAAAAGGAAATAATTGCTCCTCCAATGACCCTTGTGTTTGATTTTAGCCACACCAATGATCAATCCACAATGTATAAACCCCCAAATCTAACATTGTGTTAGAATCTCAGCACCATTTTCAGTTATCAAAAGGGTGTGCTCGAACTGCGCCGATAAACTGCCGTCCTCCGTCACCACGGTCCAATCATCATCCCATATTATCGGGTGTATACTACCCATCGTCAACATGGGTTCTGCCAAAAAACAAGAAATTTCACAACTTTTTACGAAAAAAATATATAAGAACGACGGTTGTTACAAAAATCAAGATTCCTTTTTATAATCATGAGTGTCCAAACCAGCTTGTAGGCACCCTTGACTAATCTCATAGACCCCTGAAAATAACAACTAGGAAAATCCCCAGTGCCTTAAGAAGACTCGAACAGGCAACCTATGAATTGTCCCAAGCCCTAGCCTTTACTTGTCAGTTCAATTGCCCTTGAGACAGGATGGACCCAATGTATTTGGTACATAGGCACAGGCCACTGCTTCGTTCCTCTGCCGTAGTGTAAAAATTTACAAGGCCGTGAAAGGTGTAACATTATCATTTTGTTTTGTACAACCATATATATTTTAAAACTTGGATGGTGACACAGATTTTCCTTGGTTGAGTTGGTTTGCATGACTTTTCTCCAAACCAGGATTCAAATCCTATGTCATTTTCCTTAGTTTTTATTTTTTTAATTTCAGATTTACTATGTTTCTTAAAAAAATTGTAGTAAAAGACTCGAACAAAGACCAATAGACGGATAACGATTTTGTAAAAAAAATACCCATATATTTGTTTCTTATAGTCAAATGGTGCCACAACTTGAAAATAGTCCATCTCTGCCCTAGGAGACTTGAACTGGTGGCCTATGGGAAGAGCTCCAAGGCCTGATATTTATCTATCGGTTTATTTAGGCTTCAAAGTTATAAACATAAATAGTAGCTTACCGATGGTGAATGTCTGGTTCAACATCATGCGTCCACGTTCATTGTTCCCTAAAAAAATTGGGAAATTTAAAAAACTATCGAAATAAACCGAAGAAAACAACGGACAGTTGAATCCAAAAGGCTAAAAATTTACTGTAGTGTAGAATAACTGGATCGCTGTGAAAAAGGCGTCCAACACCATGCCCAACAAACTGTTGCACAACACCGTAACCATGCTTATCTGCATGAGCACTGGATTAAAAGAAAATTACTTTCGATCCTCGTTATATATACATACATAAATAGTTTTACGTGCAGAAGATAAACCCATAGAGAAAAGAGAAGAAATATCAAGAAATGTAATATCATCACATAAAGTATGCAAACCGCACACGAGTGAGTGGGGTAGACGGGTGAAGGAATTATGCAAGTTTGTAGGATATTAATACCACATGGATATTTTAGTAATTTACCGATCTCGTCTCGTCTCGTCTCGTCTCCATAATTTTTGTTCCACCTATTTTGGTGGGACAAAAAAGATGCACTTTTGTCCTACTCAGTCTTGCTAAAGTCTTACTTTATGAATATCGAATTCATAAAAAGTATATTTCACAAGTTGCTAAAGTGCTGCTTGCAAGTTGCAAAATCCTGACTATTTCGATCAATTGAGTAGAAAAGCGGCTAGAAAATGAATTGGGGAGTCCGAAATAGCTATTTTGGAATTGGGTTCCGGTGAGAAGTGGAGCTGTTTTGAGAAGAGTAAGAAGGGATCTCCTCCCTTGAATGCACAGTAGGATGAGATGCACCAAGATGTACCGGTACCGGATCAATTCCCTTTCAAGCGCAATTCATGGAATGGGTTTGAGATAAAAAGTGATCAATGGTCCAAATCCCTTCTTTCCCTTCTCACATTAACTGTTCTTCTCACTAAATCCTTCTTCTCCTTTTGGACAATTTCCCCAAATTTTGGATTTGGAAAATAGGAGATTTGAACTTTCAGAACGAAAAGTAGATTCTTTTGGGGAACAAAAGTGGTCACATGAAATACTTTAAGAGCATTGAAATGGCCCTACAGTATAATTTCTTGTCTTACTTTATGATTTTGCCAATTTTGTTGTACTCCACTCCTGGTGCACATACCGATATCGCCTTGTATAAGCTTTCTTTAGTTACCTAAATCATAAAAATGGCATACAACTCTATTAGATATAATTAAAATACAAGAGATTCCAAATAAAAAGAACACCATATAAGAAAGATTCTTTAGTCAACATTTCATGATAATGTTTTGATAAGTTCAGATGACGATCCTAATAGAAAGGGGAGAGCCCACGACATCAAGGGTCCGTTTTGGTAACAGTGAGTGTCTGAACCGGTTTAAGACCCCGTTTTTTTTTTTTGGAAAAAAAGCAATGTGTCCTTGAGAAGTCTGAACTGGAGACCTATGGAAAAGTGTTAGAAAATTTGGGTAGCCAAGTTTTCTTGCAACTATTCTTCCCTTGAATTTTGCATTTGTGACTCAAATGTACGACCTTTTAGCCACAAATAAACAACATTACTACTACTCCCTCCCAACACTTGCCGATAGATGATTTAACTTTAACACTCCCTCCGTCCCAAAATAAATGTTCACCGTGAAAAAGACACATGGTTTCAGAAAATGTTTAATTATTACAATTTTTGATCAGCTAAATGACAACAAAACCCTTGATGATAGGTGCAACGAATTTATCGATCTTATAATTAAAAGTAGAACTCAAAAGTAGACAAGGACACTTATTTGGACAGAGGGAGTACTATGTTTTGACTTATTCTATGAAGACAACTAGAAAAGGAATGGCAGGTTTCACTTTTTTGAGAGTCAAATATGTTATCCTCTATATTCTCCGTTAGTTGTTCTATTTCGACTGTGATGCTGAACAAGCTATTTTCAAATTAAATTTTCATACGAACATGTTGCATTTTTGAGCAAAAACCAATAATTACATTAAAAGGTACACGTATTACAAATACAAAAAGTGCAAGAGTTTTAAAAATGTACAAAAAATTAATACTTCCCCCATCGCAGAATAAGTGTTCGCATTTTTATTTTAGTTTGTCTCGAAATAACTATCCACTTCCAAAAGTGCGTATTGCCTACCTTCCAATTCTAATCTTGCCTCAATTAAGAACAACATTTCATTTAGTTAACTGAAAAGTGTTATAACTACACGTTGTTATAATCGTATGCTTTTTTTATTGTGCACATAGAAGTTCTGCATTCAAACTAATGGAGGTACCTTGTAAATTCAAATTCAACGTATCTTCTTTTAATACTTAGCAATAAATATATGTATATGTGGTTAGATTCATTTCCCCTTTGTGTAGTCCGAAAGTAGTTTGCTTCACTTTCCAAAGCCATGTATAGATCAAATGAAGAATTATACATTGAAATCTTTGTAGATTACCTGCACGAGTTTTTTGGCCTTATCATCAACATCACCACAAAAATATGTTGCCGACGTATCCCCATGGTAACCCTGTTCAAAGACAACACACATGCATCAAGTCAATACTGATGAATCATAGAGACTTTTTCGTAAAAAGGAAAACAATTATAAATGTACAACTAAAGAAAGGACTTGGAATCATGCGAGACAAACTTGTTTTCATAAGATCAGTGAGACCACCGTAAACACATTGAACCTTCACAGCAAAAACACTGTGAAGGCTTGTGTTTGTACCTTCACAATGCTTTTTGTTTTGAAGGTTCGGTGTGTTTTTGTGCCTTTATAGCTGGTCTCAAGAAAACAAGGTGGTTTACAGGAACCCAATCAAAAAAGAATGAATAGAAAGATAACTTACATTTAAATAAACCGTAACATCTATGTTGATAATATCGCCATCCTGTAAAGTCAAGCATATATCAACGATGGATGAAAATGCTAAAAAAAGATGCAATAATGTAACTTAACGGTTCTTGAAAAGTCACACCTCAAGTTCACGTGAATCCGGAATTCCATGGCAAATGCATTCGTTTACTGAAGTGCACACGCTCTTGGGAAATCCACCATAACCAAGAGGTGAAGGATAAGCTCCATTGTCAATAATCATCTGGTGAACTTCTTGGTCAATTGCATCTGTTGTAATGCCTGGCTGCCAATACATTAGCAAGTTTAGATGGAACAGGTCAACTTCATGTTCTCGAAAACATATTGTGTAAATTCCAAAAATCGAGACGCGGTTTAAATTTAACTGTTAGACAGACTAACTTTAAGCTTCAAAACAGACCCACACTCGGAGGTGGGTGGAATGAAGGCAGATCTAACAAAATAGAAATTTCATAAACTGAAAATTCTAAGAATTATTTTTAGAAACTACATAAAGAATGAAAAAATGATGAATATGACCTCATAAGCCAAGATATTGGTGTTGGTAAATAGAAACTAAATATCACCTTGACTAAAGTCCCAGCATACTGAAGAACCTGTGCAGCAAGCCTCCCGGCTGCTCTCATATGTTCAATACCCTTTTCATCATGCACTTCAGGTCCACTTGCAATTCCAGGTGCCTTCTTAGAAGCAACATAAGGCGGCTTTAGTATGTGGTCTGGAACAGGACGGCGAGGAGACAATTTCCCTGGTTTCAAAGGTTTACGTGTGCCATTTTCCAGTTCATCTATATTTCTGCTAGTTGTGAAAAAAATTAGAAAAGAAAAAAAAAACACTAATCTTTATTGCATGGAAATGAAAACAGTAGTTTCAGATGATATAACCTCTCAAAATTTCGATTCCAATTAAGTAAACTATGTAGAGAGAAAACTCAACAAACTCTAATAGGTATTTTGATTTCGAACAAAGCATTATATATTAGTAATAGTTGAAGTAGGTTTTGCTTTTTATCTATCAAAACCCCTTCACAAACTGTACAAGCTTCTTCTAAAGCATACGGCTTTCTGGATTTATATTGTGATATAATATGGTATAATGAAGTACCGGGTACTCTACTTTGTCATTATTGTTTCTTATATAAGATGATGTTGGGACCATAATTCAGATATAAAAAGTATTGTACGAACGAAAAGATAATAGAAATTTCTATTTTTGTGTTTCCAAATTGAAAAATGCAAGTTCAAGAATTGCTTATGATCAAATATTGAACTAATGACTACTTATTTAGGATACAAAAACACTACCACCTTGCAGCAAGAAGCTTATAACTTCATTTCAATGTAGTTATATATGGATATATTAATTTCTATCTCTAAAACCAATCTATTTTTTAATACGAAATCATGCAATATGTTCAAAAAGATGAAGCCTCAAAAAATGATTTTTATTTAAATGTATGACATGTTGTGTTTGCCACTTATACGAACCCTTGTTGTCTTGTCGTGCACCCAAGAAGAAGCAAAATCACAAGGGGGTGGCATGGTGGATAGAGACAAAGGGATGATAAAATCAATCCAGGTACAAATACTGCCATCTACATATGCGCTTGTGGCCACAGGAAGATTTACCTCAAAGTTGTGTGCAAAGCCTACAGCCGCGTCTTGCCATGGGATTAGTCTGAGCGAAGCATGGGATCGCCCATTTTAAGAAAAAAGAAGAAGATAATGACATACTGGCTTGGATATAATACCTTTTGTTAAATAGAAGATTTGCCATGAATGATCTTGATTGTTGCATTGTAATATGTTTTTGACCTGCATTAGCATGAAGAGTTGTTCAAAGACACAAAGAATAATATTAGCACAACATAATCTCACCATATCATTAGAGTGAACACAAACATATTTGGAAAACAGTTTCATTTATCAATAGGACATAGATGAACTTAAGAGCTCCAGTAAACGGTTTCAAATTTGCATAATCTTCCTGGGAAAACACGTCTAAGAATCGTAAAACTAAATAATTTATGCTAACCTAAAAGCTATGGCATGTCCATCACAAATATATTCTTTTATTCAAAAATCGAAAATTTAGAAATGATTGAATGACATCCACTAGCATCTTTAAGTGCATGCTTATATATATGCAGTAGCAATCACACATTTTCTGGCCAATGACAATTCATTTAATCAACCGTCTGTTAGTTAGTTGACTTAGTTCCTAGCTTTTCGTATGTGAAGTTCTATTTCGAGTATCTTATCCCAACCGAAAACACAGTAAACATGAAATTAAAAGCTAAAAAACTAAGAAAATCATACAAAGAGATTTCGAAATTGCACCAGGAAGATAAGAAAAGCCCATCTAAACCAACTCTGCCAACAGAAACTTGTGTTCTTATTGTAGTTTAAAATTATATATGGTTACATCCAACAAAATAACACAATCCTAGTACCATCCTTATTCTTTTCATTCAACACCTCAATCAATTTCATTCCAAAATCAATCCAAACTATATCAACAGTAATTTACTTATTTCATATCTAACAAATGAGAATTTTAACAACATATGTAATAACTAACAACAAGTAAATAACAAAATTCATCAAGACGTGGCAGAAATTAACATGAAAAAAATTCAATTTCACATCAATAAGAATCAGAATGAAGTATACCTAATAACTAAACAAATTAGGGATTTATTTCTCAGTCCAATGTAAACAGTTCAAATAACATAAAACAAAATCACCAGTATCAAATGTTACAAATTGATCGGAAAATCTGATCCTCCGGCCATCAGAAACACGCACAACACCACAAACACACACACACATGAGTTTTGTAGAGAGAAAACAAACCTGGATTGTAGCGAAAGATGCGATGAAGAGGTTGTGCTGATAGGTTATAGCAGCGGTTTCCGGTAACCGATGAGAACATACGTGGCCGGAGTGTCACCGTCGCCGTCGTTGCCGCCGCCGTCGCCATTTTTCTAGAGCTTTATTTTTCCGGCCACTTCTCTCCCGCCAACGCCTCTTATCTGCAAGGAGTGTTTCGAGTCTGCTTACCACTTGCCTCCTATCAATTTTTTAGTCCCTATAGTTTGTTAAAAATAGCGATTTTTGTCCTTATAAATTAAAATTTGTGATTTTTATCCCTATAATAATATAATTTGTAATTTATTGTTGTTTTCGCTCTTTTCTCGTCCATCCTGCCTTGTGTTGCTTACAGATTCAGTTGCAGAGTTTGTTGTTAGGGTCCTTGTGATTTATAGTTTTTTACTATCTTGATTCATTGTATTTTAAGGTATGAATTAAACTAGGAATCAAATATAGGGATGAAAATGACAATTTTATACCACAGGGAGTAAAACTGAAATCATTAACAATTTGTAAGGACTAAAACTGTAACTTACTCTAACGTTTTTTTTCTTCTAATTGCCAACTTTTGCTCAAAGTTTGCAAAATGACCATTTTGACACCCTCAGTTATAATAGAGTGTAAAATGTGATCCTAGTTTTAATACTGTTTTAAATATAGTATTCAAATTGATTATTAAATCTAAACAATCAAAATTATATGCTTGAATGGTCATTTTATGTAGGGGTACTCGAAGAACCGACCAATTGGGCTAATTCAACTCAAAAAAACGAAGAAATAAAATTTACCTAAGATAATTCGGCATGTATTCGATGAAAAATTAGGTCAATTCGCATTTTTTAGTTGATATTGGGTTCGGATAATTTGAGTCCAACCCAACTCATTGAACCCAATGTCTTAATATGATTATTAAGTTTTTGATTGATATACGCACATTACACATTAGACCAACTCGTGATTAAGTATTTTCAAATTTATATTGGATTTTACTTTCTCATCTACATTAATTTTCAACTTTTTGTTGAGTTAGTGAGCCTTTTGTGGTACAAAATTATTTTGATTTACTTCGTTTAAGCAAAAACACTTAGCTAGATAGCAAGGTGTTATACCAAAGTTTCGTCCAACGAATGCACCCAAACCTAACGAGCATGGTTCAAGTATTCTTAGGTTATAGTTTCGCTTTTGATTGGTTGTATTAAAAATTTTCAAACTGTAAACGTTAGGTTGAGTTGTTTAAATGCCTTCAACCCAACCAACCTATGTGCAACCCTAATTCCACCCTAAAAGGTCAATTTTCTAGTCACAACTATTTGTATTTTTATAACCTACTTAATTTGATGATAAACTCTAAAACCAAAAGAAAAATAAAAATTTAATTATTATCACTACAGGTGTAAAATTCTATTTTGCAATTGCAGCACATCCAGGCCAGACCTTAGGATGTGTGGATGGTGCCTTTGTGAGACGCGTATGAAACTTCTTTTTAATGTTTTCATAACCAAAAGAAATTACCATATGTTCTTGGCACAACTTATCAATTATGTTCTATTAACGTATTTGTAACCTTTATTGTTAGATTTTCCTGATAGTTGGATTTATTCTATACATATTGATATTACCGTAGATGACTCGATTTCTTCGGTCAACCCTGAATATATCAATCCACCAAACTCGAAAAATTTAAATAGATCGTTATTGCGAAGTTTATAATTAAAAACCTTGTGCTTGATTGGAACCAAGGACAATGAATGGTAGAGGTAGTCAAACTTGAGTACTTGTGGAGTTATTTTGGTATTTTTTTTTTTTTACTTTATTTGTTTTCGATGTCTTTTGTTTAAAAAATTGTTTACGAAGTTAATCATTCAAAATGAAAAAATCTAATGTTTTTCATTTAAAAAAAAAATACACCATTCAACATAAAAAATAGGTTATATATATTTTTTACCCTTTCCCTAAAACTAGAAGTGTAACCATGGATTTGATCCATCTCGCTGTAAATTTCTATTTCAACCAACTGTTTTAATGACAAAACTACCTTCATTTCATCAATTTCCTAACTTAAACCGTGATTCTCTCACAACCCGAACTCAAGCATTGGTATTGCCTTGGGTCTTTTGATCTTATTCTGATTATCGATATCACCTCCCTTGGTATGATTTTCCTTCACCCTTAAACAAATGTTGAAAATAATAATAAGTTAACCACAAGGATTCTGGGGTACTAGTTGAGGCCCTGAAGGATGTGGTGGAATATCCAACCTGTCCAGAATTCTAATCCAGGCATACGCAACAATCGTGGCCTCTAAGTTATCAGGTGCTATAGCTTATAGCCTAGGATACCTTCTAACAATAAAATAAAAAAAGTTAATTAAGAATATTAAGAAGTAGAAACGTGGGAATTTAATAATGCAATTAACAGTAAAAGAAATATAACTTCATAGTTTCGAATTTCTAATGCAAAAAAACATATGAATTCACATAACATGCATGCTCAACTATGATAAAATATCACATTTGAATCTAAAGAGATACAAGGTCAACTCCATAATTATGATTGTGGTCTAAACGTGTTGTTTAAAAATCATAAACTCTAAATTAATCCATCATTATTGAGTTTTTATGATGAAGCAATATATATTATATAGAGAGAGGGGTTAGCGTTATACTAGAATACTAGTTAATGACCCGTATATTATACGGGCATTTGAAACATGTTATTTTAATTTTTAATAAGAATAGACATTTACATGACAATTGTCATTACCATTTAGATACTTATGTAAATTATATGTTATACGACAATTGCCATTATAATTGCTTATTACAATAGATATTTTAGTTATCTAATAGTTGTTAAAATTTTAAAAATTGAAAATTTATTATTCTTTTGTCAAAAGATTTGAATTTCGTGAATGATTTTAAAACTGGAGGGATTCAGAAATAAAATATGCGTAGTGTTTTGATTTGTAGGATTTTAAATAAAATAAAATATAATTATTTATAAATAATCTACAAAAATAGTTAGATTAAAAAGATGGAATCTTTAAATTTCAAGAATATTAGCAATTGAGTTTTAAATAAAATAATATTTCATTAATTATAAATAATATATAAAAATAATTAGGTTAAAAAGATGAAATCTTTAAGTTTCAAGAATATGAAGAATAGAATTGTAATAAAATCTAAAAAAATTAATTTATATCTATTTTTATAACCGGAGGGATTCAAAAATAAAATATGTAGTGTTTTTTATTTGTAGAATTTTAAATAAAAAAATAATTACTTATAAATAATCTATAAAAATAGTTAGATTAAAAAGATATAATCTTTAAATTTCAAAAATATCAACAATGGAGTTTTAAATAAAATAAATTTTAATTACTTATAAATAATCTATAAAAATACTTACGTTAAAAAAATAAAATCTTTAAATTTCAAGAATATCAAGAATAGAATTGTAATAAAATATAAACAAATTAATTTATATCTAATTTTAATAATGTAGTTAAATTAAAAAATATTCAATATTAGTCGAGACGATTAAAATGGTATAAATTATTAAAAAGAAAAAATAAAAATTTTAATACATTTTAATTAATATATATATATATTATTATCTTAAAACGATAAGGATGTAAAGTGAAAGATGAGAAACTAATGGATAAAAATTAATTTAATCAAATAATTCTAAGGACAAAAATTGTAAATTATAAAGATAATTATGGTATTAAAATAATAGAAATAATTGATGACATCATCATTTGATGATTCTTTTTTAATTGGCCAATCAAATGACTCAATTTCATAATCATGACATCAGCAAAAACCTTTCTTTAATATATATATATATATATATAGATATAGATATATATATAGAATATATAGATTGTCAAAATAAGAAAACATAAAAAAGGTCAAATTACATGTGATTTTACATTAAAATCAAATATTATGGAATTAATCATAACAATATAATAAGTAGATATTGTCCTTTATTTTAAAAGCAATTATATTGTTAAGCAAAAAGGATTACAGAACACATTATCGTAAAATGAAGAAAACGAAAGCTAACGAAGAAATTACAAAATAAAGACCACGGTAAGGTGGACTCGTAAAAGAGAGTCAAATTAAGCTATGAGATGGGAGA
The DNA here is from genome assembly GCA_030169165.1 of Centaurea solstitialis. NCBI lineage: Eukaryota > Viridiplantae > Streptophyta > Magnoliopsida > Asterales > Asteraceae > Centaurea > Centaurea solstitialis. The sequence continues at coordinate 73,375,977 of CM058041.1, forward strand.
TATGGTGCGGTTGTGTGATCCACTGCTCCCAATTTAAAGACTCCTTGTGTGATAATTTCGATTTGTATTTTCATCCAAGTGAGATCAAAACTATGCCATCTTCATTCCATATGAAACCAATTTGTTCCTTTTGGAAACATTGAATCATTATCTATACAAGAAAAATAGAACAGGGTTTGACGGTGAACGAGAAATGGTATGAAGACCCGAGAATTCTCAAACAAAACTTCTTTGAGTATGATGAAAACAACTTCTACGATCAATAACTTGTCTGCCCTAATATCCATATTTTGAGGCTCTCGAAGAACGATCATGATTCTCGAAGTAGATAATTGTAATCTTAATTTTAAATTAAATTAGAAAATGAAGTTTGCTGCTTTATTAAAATCAAATAATAATGAATATAGCATTTGACATGTAGCTTAGTTGGGGACTATATGACTTTGCTGCAAATACAAAACATGTTATGTTTTAACATCTCCCCTTATTCGGGCTAGCCTCACTCACTGAGTGAACCTAGAAATCAACTTTTCCTCTAAAATGGCACGAATAGAGGATCAAATACATAATTATTACAACATTTTAAATTTGAATAAATCCAAAAAATTGCATAAAATAAAATTCACTCAAAGCATTCCCGATTAATTCGTATAATTCAACGTCCTTAGTTTCCGTTCATCAGAGAGTTGTTTCGCAAATCTGTATTTAGAAAGTAAAAGCATTAACAAGTTGCATTTTATTAAAGTATTTCCATTCAAAGGGTAATAAATGTTATTTGATAAGAGACATCATAGTTATACCTTTTCAATGTTTCACGGTTTGTACCACCATTTAGGACCGGTTCAACGGCTCCGGTATCAGTATTCACCCGAGTAACCGGTTTATCTAGTAAGCTTTCGCCAAAGGCAACCAAGTTGTTCAAGTTTTCAGTTGTTGCTATGTCTGCTGAAGCCATGTCTCCTGTCAATGTTTCATCCTATACATAGGAATACACAAAAACATAGATATTTAGGGGTTGTTTGGTTGGTTTTCCATAAATTTTTGTATGGAAAAACTTGTTTATGTGAATTAATCTATTTGTGTAATTTGGAATGATTTTGTTTGAGATGGTTTTTTCATAGTTGGAAGGAACACTTTTTATCGGTAGTGGCAGTTTTGGGGGAAAAAACAGTCATCGTTAAGCCGCTACCAAAGAGTCATATATAGTTGATTGAATAAACTCTGAGTCTTATGAAGCCCATTAAGTTGCTAGCAAAAGCATTACTCTGTTATGACTTTACAACATGTCTAGTCCAATCCATATATGTTCATTCATGTCTAGTCTGCATACTAGACACACGTTTATAACACTAAATGAGTATGTGTATATGCATTACCAAGATGTATAATACCAACAATCAAGGCATCTTTTAGATATGTCAATGTACAACCCAATAATGCATGCTCGAGATGGATGACCATACCTGAATGCGGATATAATTATCGACCGAATCGAGGGCTTCAAATACAACACTATTATGAAAAACAACCAAATCGGCACTCGCTTCAGTGTAAGCTTCTATCAACGGGGAAGAACCACCATTGACCAACCACCCAAGCACTCCCCATTTTGCAGCCATGTTTGCATCATATCGTGGTTGTTCCTTTTGTGTGCCCGTCCCTAGTGATATCACGAGGTACCGCTCGTAATCCAATGGCGGGATTTTAGAGAAATTCGGATCTGCTTTGGTAACTTGCCTTGCCACTTCGGATATCGCAACTAAAGACTACACATCAAGAGACAAAAGGTTGGACACTTCATGTATTAAAAGGCTTATTAGGGTGTTCAAACTATCCTAATAGAAGACATAAAAAGAGTTTTAAATTGTAGGACCAATTAAAGTTGAACTGTCTTATATAAAATGTTACAATAAGTTATCATAGATGAAATTAAACAACATAAAATGAATTATATATATACATATAAAATTATAGGCGAAAGATCGTGTGAGAAAAAAAGTTTAAGGGCCGCGTAAAAATAAATCTAGATCATTGGTCGCTTTTAATCTTAAACACATCTCATGAATTGCGCTTGATATAGGAAACCTTGGATGCGCATTAGGATGTTGAGGAAACTCAAAACTGAATTCCGAAATAAAATAAGGATGTTGAGGAAACTCAAAACTGAATTCTTCGAAATAAAATTTCTTAAAGAACCTAAAAGAAATCCATCAATTCAAGAATGCCTTTGCATTAAAGAAATCTTAGATGCTATTTCATTTGAAAAAGCAAATCAAGAAGGAATCATCATTATTGATGATAACACTCCAACTCTTAACAAAGAAAATCTTGGAAGTATAATTTTCCCACCAAAAGTCTAAAATGGATTACATGAAAGATGTTGAAAAATATTTTTGGGAAAACGTAAAAGAAAACGATTTGCAAATCAATGATAAAAATTTAGAAAAACTTGAAGAAACAATTCGTTTAATGGAAATAGAAGACCCCTCTATTGCCAATAATGAAATCGATTCAAATAACCATTTAAAAACTCTTTTTGGATTTAAATGTTTTGAAAAAGTAAACATAATTGAAGAATTTAGTTCTGACGAACAAGAAGATTCTGACAATTATGAAAGTTCAGACTCTGAAATTTTTAATTTCAGACCGGACAACCAGCAAACTTCTCCTAAACAAGAAAAAGAAAATTTGGATGAAGCAGAAAGTTCTGGTACAAAAAATGATAGCAGGAAAAGAAAAGGAAAATTTTTCGAACCTATACCTGTGATCAAGAACAACAATATTTTTGGAAGTAACATTCTAAATATTGATTGTACTACTAATAGAAAAGAACTCATTGACATATGGGCACAAGAAATCAGTTTGATAATACAAACTAGTGATTCTTATCAAGATTGTAATGCAGTGTTATTATTAATCGAACATAAGACAACAGGTATTGTTAATAGCTTCATTAAAAATACCACTTGGAATCAGAGAAGAAAAAGACCCAATCGGTGCTTTTGATGATATTCTAGATGCAATTTATACCATGTTCTTAGGAATAGACCTCACAGAAAATAAATTGCAAGAATCTGTTAAAACTTTTAATAAGGCAAAAACAATGCTTGCTAATATGCAGTTATGTGATATATGTTATCTTGATCAATTTTATTGTGATTATGAAAGATATTTATATCAACTCAAAGACAGAGATGATTATAAGAGATATATCAAAGATTATCTTCTTAAAATCCCTTTGTTGGGCAAAAAGCTCTTGAACGTTTTCAGTTAGAAGCCTCTAATGCTGCCTTGTACAGTTTAGGTTTTGCTCACAGAATCGTTAAGGAAGAAATTACAAAGATTTGTGATTTAACTAAAAAACAAAAGAAACTAAAAGCTTTTACAAAAACATGTTGTGAAAAAGTTTCTGATCAAATTTATGATTATGGTTGTAGACCAACCAAAAAGAAACATCATAAAAAAGAAAAAACTTCTAAATATAAGTTTAAAAAGAAGAAGAAATCTTTTAAACCAGGAACATACGTTAAAAAGAATTTTTCCGAATCTTTTAACGAAAAACAAAAATTTTGTCCTAAGGGCAAGAAAAATTGTAGATGTTGGGTCTGCAATGAGGAAGGACATTATGCAAATGAATGTCCAAATAGAAAACAACATTCTAACAAATTCAAAATGTTAGAAACAGTATTTTCTTTAGGATACAGCCCTATAGAAAATCCTTATGAAAACACACGAAGTGTGTACTGCATAAAAATTATTGATTCAGAAACTGACATATCAGATTCCAATGAGTCATCTTCTTCAGATACAGACTGAAGAACCCATAGGTATCAGAGCCATGTCTTTTTTAAAAGATAAGGATGTTGTTGTTGAGGAAACTCAAAACTCAAGAATGCCTTTGCAATAAAGAAATCTTAGATGCTATTTCATTTGAAAAAGCAAATCAAGAAGGAATCATCATTATTGATGATAACACTCCAACTCTTAACAAAGAAAATCTTGGAAGTATAATTTTCCCATCAAAAGTCTAAAATGGATTACATGAAAGATGTTGAAAAATATTTTTTGGGAAAACATAAAAGAAAACGATTTGCAAATCAATGATAAAAATTTAGAAAAACTTGAAGAAACAATTCGTTTAATGGAAATAGAAGACCCCTCTATTGCCAATAATGAAATCGATTCAAATAACCATTTAAAAACTCTTTTTGGATTTAAATGTTTTGAAAAAGTAAACATAATTGAAGAATTTAGTTCTGACGAACAAGAAGATTCTGACAATTATGAAAGTTCAGACTCTGAAATTTTTAATTTCAGACCGGACAACCAGCAAACTTCTCCTAAACAAGAAAAAGAAAATTTGGATGAAGCAGAAAGTTCTGGTACAAAAAATGATAGCAGGAAAAGAAAAGGAAATTTTTTCGAACCTATACCTGTGATCAAGAACAACAATATTTTTGGAAGTAACATTCTAAATATTGATTGTACTGCTAATAGAAAAGAACTCATTGACATATGGGCACAAGAAATCAGTTTGATAATACAAACTAGTGATTCTTATCAAGATTGTAATGCAGTGTTATTATTAATCGAACATAAGACAACAGGTATTGTTAATAGCTTCATTAAAAATACCACTTGGAATCAGAGAAAAGACCCAATCGGTGCTTTTGATGATATTCTAGATGCAATTTATACCATGTTCTTAGGAATAGACCTCACAGAAAATAAATTGCAAGAATCTGTTAAAACTTTTAATAAGGCAAAAACAATGCTTGCTAATATGCAGTTATGTGATATATGTTATCTTGATCAATTTTATTGTGATTATGAAAGATATTTATATCAACTCAAAGACAGAGATGATTATAAGAGATATATCAAAGATTATCTTCTTAAAATCCCCTTTGTTGGGCAAAAAGCTCTTGAACGTTTTCAGTTAGAAGCCTCTAATGCTGCCTTGTACAGTTTAGGTTTTGCTCACAGAATCGTTAAGGAAGAAATTACAAAGATTTGTGATTTAACTAAAAAACAAAAGAAACTAAAAGCTTTTACAAAAACATGTTGTGAAAAAGTTTCTGATCAAATTTATGATTATGGTTGTAGACCAACCAAAAAGAAACATCATAAAAAAGAAAAAACTTCTAAATATAAGTTTAAAAAGAAGAAGAAATCTTTTAAACCAGGAACATACGTTAAAAAGAATTTTTCCGAATCTTTTAACGAAAAACAAAAATTTTGTCCTAAGGGCAAGAAAAATTGTAGATGTTGGGTCTGCAATGAGGAAGGACATTATGCAAATGAATGTCCAAATAGAAAACAACATTCTAACAAATTCAAAATGTTAGAAACAGTATTTTCTTTAGGATACAGCCCTATAGAAAATCCTTATGAAAACACACGAAGTGTGTACTGCATAAAAATTATTGATTCAGAAACTGACATATCAGATTCCAATGAGTCATCTTCTTCAGATACAGACTGAAGAACCCATAGAATTAGTGATGCCCAACATCACTAATCCTAATTCTATTTATATTGCTGGGAAGTTAAAATTCGCAGGATATAAACAGATTGAGTTACATTGCTACGTCGACACAGGTGCAAGCATGTGTGTTGCTAGTCAATATGTGATACCCAAAGAACATTGGGTAAATGCAGAAAGACCAATAAGAGCAAAGATTGCAGATGGGTCTATTGTTACTATTAACAAAGTTTGCAAAAATCTTGATATTTTGATAGCAGGAGAAATATTTCATATTCCTACCATCTATCAACAAGAATCAGACCTTGATTTTATTCTAGGTAATAACTTTTTATTACTTTATGGACCATTCGCTCAGTTCACAAAAATGGTCATTTTACATCTTGATAATAAAGAGGTATTTATTAGCAAAGTAACTACAGCATATCGTGTTGGAGTTAAGGGTTTTCTTGAATCAATGAAAAAGAAATCAAAGGTTCAGCAACCAAAACCTTTAAATATCAGTCCTAATAAAATTCATCTTTTGAAAAGGGGGAATGATAGGATTAAGATTTTCAAAAGTGAGTATAATTTTATCAACAAACTCATGCTTGATGATTTAAAAAAGAAATCTATAATTGAAAAATTATTAGATTCAGTTTGTTCAGACAATCCTCTGGATCCGACTAAGACCAAATATTGGATGAAAGCAAACATTAAACTTAAGGATCCGAAGACTATAGTTAAGGTTAAACCTATGAAATATAGTCCTCAAGACCGAGAAGAATTTGCCAAGCAAATTCAGGAATTGCTAGATATGAAAATCATCATACCTAGTAAATCACCACATCAGTCCCCAGCATTTTTAGTTGAAAAAGAAGCTGAGAAAAGGCGTGGCAAGAAGAGAATGGTAGTTAACTATAAGTCCATTAATGATGCGACTATTGGTGACAGCCATAATTTACCTAATAAAGATGAACTATTCACCCTTATTAGAGGAAAAAAAATGTTTAGCTCCTTAGACTGTAAATCAGGCTTCTGGCAGGTATTGCTAGATCAAGAATCACAACTTTTAACAGCCTTTACTTGTCCTCAAGGAACTTACCAATGGACCGTTGTACCTTTTGGGTTAAAACAAGCTCCTTCAATATTTCAAAGACATATGCAAGATGCATTTAGAGTTTTTGAAAAATTTTGTTGTGTTTATGTTGATGATATTCTTATTTTTAGCAATAATGAACAAGATCATCTTTGGCAGCTAGCAGCCGTCTTAAAGAAATGTCAATCCCTTGGGATTATTTTATCCAAAAAGAAAGCTCAACTTTTTAAGACTAAAATTAATTTTTTAGGTCTAGAAATTGATCAAGGAACACACTGTCCTCAAAGACATATCCTGGAACATATTCATAAATTTCCAGATAGACTTGAAGATAAAAAGCAATTGCAAAGATTTTTAGGAATTTTGACATATGCTTCTGATTATATACCAAAACTTGCAACAATTCGAGCCCCATTGCAGGTTAAACTTAAGAAAGATGTTCCTTGGGAATGGAATGATTCAGATACCAATTACATTTGTAAGGTAAAAAAGAATCTCACAACTTTTCCAAAGCTTTATCATCCTCTACCTGAGGACAAACTTATTATTGAGACAGACGCTTCAGGGGAATATTGGGGAGGGGTCCTCAAGGCAATTAATTCTGATCAAGAATTAATCTGCAGGTATGCTTCTGGTAGTTTCAAAGATGCCGAGAAAAATTATCATTCTAATGAAAAGGAATATTTAGCAGTAATCAGAGTAATAAATAAATTCTCTATTTATCTCACTCCTGTTAAATTTTTAGTAAGGACTGATAATAAAAACTTTACTTATTTTCTTCGTATTAAGTTACAGGGAGATAATAAGCAAGGAAGGCTAGTCAGGTGGCAACAATGGCTTTCTAGATACGATTTTGATGTACAACATATTGAAGGAACAAAAAACTGTTTAGCAGATTTTTTGACAAGAGAATTCCAAAGTTAAAAAGATTTTTGACATGACATATACTGTTTATCTTTATCTTTTTACAGGAACATTAAGCCTTCATTTGGCTATAAAAGAAAATGATCTTAGATTAAAGAATGCATCCCATTCTTACAGCAAAAGCCTCACGCTAACAAAGGCCTTACGCCAAAAAACAAAGACCTCTCGTCAAAAATGGAGAAATTAATAGCTCAAAAATCAATAATCCTCAAGAGAATTCAGCTTTTACAAAATGAATTAACACTCATTGATTCCGAAATAGATTTTGAAAGGAAATTCTCTTCCAAACAGGCTATTGTAACACCTGCGGTAAAAATACCAGAAGTTACAACTATTCCAAAGCAAACGGCTTCTGGTAAAGAATCACCAAATCCGTTGACACCTGTGACTTTGGTCAAAAGTCAATTTGAGGATTCATCCTCTTCTACGTCTGGTTCTTCTGATTTAAACTTAAGGCCAAACGAGGGTATTCTACACCCAAACAAATCTAAAGAGAAATTTTTAGTACATTCTCACGGATGTTTAGGCGCAAAAGCCTATTATGTTGTTTTTAATGGGCCTAAGGCAGGTATTTATACCACCTGGAGTATGGCAGAACAAGCAACTAAAGGGTACTCCAGTGTAAAGCATAGGAAGTACAAATCATATGATGAAGCAAGGATTGCCGCCAATATTTTCACAAGCGAAGAATTCAAAGCTCCCTTAGAATTAATCAATGGTTCTGAAGGTTTAAAGCCAACTTTTGCTAAATCCTTGACAAAAGAAAAAAGCTCCAAGGTCATTCTTGGATCTACTCCAAAAATCCAGCACCCAGTCGTCAAGCTTGAAGACATGGAAGATTACGATCTAGAATCATCGTATTCTGGATTTGATTATATGTACAAGAAAGGAAGAGAGTCTACCGCACTCGATTTTGTTGATGAACGCTTCTATACTTCAGACAAGAGGAATATTAGCTACTTCAATTTCTTCCCCAATGCAGACCCTCTTTTCATCCTTGAAGCCTACCACTATGGATTGCTGAGTATGGTATATCCATCTAATAGTCTATTAGAGATATCCAAATTCCCCAAGGAATTCAGAGATGCAATCAAAGCCTACAAGAAGAAATGTCTTAAAGGGTTAGAGAAAGAAATTTATCTCAATTTCCAAAGCACTGTTATGTTTTGGGATGAGGATGAACAACCAATCCAAACCTACAATTATGTTCAGATTGGTGTCATCAAAGAAAAGATTTATTCTCCTGGTCAAGCCATGAAAGCAACACTCGAAGAAAAAGATCTTCAGGAAATTGCTGAACAAAAATTATTGATACTTATCAATAGGATTTTTGAAATTAGCAAAGAAGACAAGCTTAAGGTTAATCTTGCAACACCTTATTGCCTAATGACCTCTTTCTCACCAAAGCCAATAAGTGACGAAGATTTTAGCAAAATACAGCTATTCAGAAAACAGCTGGTTTCGCCCAAGGTTTTCGAATACCACTATCCTTCCCTTTGTCAGAAGATAAAAAAGGAATTGGAAAATAAACATGTTTTGTACTCTTGTGCAAAATGTTTTCCCTCCACCACAAAAGATAAAGGTTTAACAGATGAATGACGGATGGACATAAAGTAGAAGGTTTCTACTTTAAAGAAAGGATCAGGCATCTTTTCTACAGGAAGCAATAAGTGCAACAATGCGTAAGCAATGACGTATTATTTTTGTACGATCCTCTTTCCTTGGTTTATAAAAGGAAGAGTTTTCATTCTTAAAAAACACCTCATAATCTCATAACCATCTAGCTATCTCTCTCCCCATCATCTATCTTTTCTTGTAATTTTTTAGCTAAGCATGAGTGAGTAAGAATCCATATAGGGTTCTAGCAATGTAAATAGAGTTATCTACTCTGGATTTATCCAGAGTCCTGTATGATATCAATAAAATTTCCTTTTGTTATATTTTCATCGCAAATCACATAAGAGTTCCTGGAGGGAAGAAGTCTCCGCCGAAAGTACCGCCGCTAGGCAGGTGGCCGTTTAGGGAAATCATGGAGCATCCTTGGATTTTATGTCCAATTTGGTATGAAATTATTGCATTTTGTTATTTTATTGTAAGTTCAGGACCTGATAATCCTAGAGTCAGTAATCTTTTACTTGTTAGTCCTCTATCTTTAAATTATATAAATTCCGCACACCCCCCCCACACGAATTGGGACTCTAGGATTATCAGGTCCTGAACTTACAATAAAATAACAAAATGCAATAATTTCATACCAAATTGGACATAAAATCCAAGGATGCTCCATGATTTCCCTAAACGGCCACCTGCCTAGGCGGTACTTTCGGCGGAGACTTCTTCCCTCCAGGAACTCTTATGTGATTTGCGATGAAAATATAACAAAAGGAAATTTTATTGATATCATACAGGACTCTGGATAAATCCAGAGTAGATAACTCTATTTACATTGCTAGAACCCTATATGGATTCTTACTCACTCATGCTTAGCTAAAAAATTACAAGAAAAGATAGATGATGGGGAGAGAGATAGCTAGATGGTTATGAGATTATGAGGTGTTTTCTAAGAATGAAAACTCTTCCTTTTATAAACCAAGGAAAGAGGATCGTACAAAAATAATACGTCATTGCTTACGCATTGTTGCACTTATTGCTTCCTGTAGAAAAGATGCCTGATCCTTTCTTTAAAGTAGAAACCTTCTACTTTATGTCCATCCGTCATTCATCTGTCAAACCTTTATCTTTTGTGGTGGAGGGAAAACATTTTGCACAAGAGTACAAAACATCTTTGCTTTCCAATTCCTTTTTTATCTTCTGACAAAGGGAAGGATAGTGGTATTCAAAAACGTTGGGCGAAACCAGCTGTTCTTTGAATAATTGTATTTTGCTGAAATCTTCATCACTTATTGGCTTTGGTGAAAAAGAAGTCATTAAGCAATAAGGCGTTGCAAGATTAACCTTAAGCTTATCTTCTTTGCTGATATCAAAAATTTTATTAATGAGTATTAATAATTTTTGTTCAGCCATTTCTTGAAGATCTTTTCCTTCAAGTGTTGCTTCCACTTCTTGGCTGGGAGCATAAATTTTTTCCTTGACAACACCAATCTGGACATACTTGTATGCTTGTATTGGTTGTTCATCTTCATCCCAAAACATGACAGTGCTTTGGAATTTGAGATAAATCTCTTTTTCTAAACCTTTAAGACATTTTTTCTTATAGGTTTTAATCGCCTCTCTGAACTCCTTGGGGAATTTGGATAATTCCAACAGATTATTGGATGGATAAACCATGCTTAATAACCCATAACGGTATGTTTCGAGAATCATTAAGGGATCTGCATTGGGAAAGAAGTTGTAGTAACTAATATTCTTCTTGTCTGAAGTATAATAGTGTTCATCAACGAAGGAGTGCTCAGTAGACTCTCTTCCTTTCTTGTATAGATAAGCAAATCCAGAATACTGAGATCCTAGATCATAGTCTTCCATGTCTTCAAGCTTGTCGACAGGATACTGAACTCGTGGGATATTTCCGAGAATGACTTTAGAACTCCTTTCTTTTGTCAAAGCGTTGGCAAAAGTTGGTTTTAGGTCTTCGGAACCGTTGATCAATCTTAAAGGAGCTTTGAACTCCTCATTAGTAAAGATATTGGCTGCAATTCTTGCTTCATCATAGGATTTGTACCTCCTATATTTGATGCCAGAGTATCCTTTGGTTGCTTGATCTGCCATGCTCCAGGTGGTAAAAATACCTGCTTTTGGACCATTGAACACAACATAAAAGGCTTTTGTGCCTGAATATCCGTGGGGATATACTAAAGATTTCTCTTTAGATTTATTTGGGTGTAGAATACCCTCGTTTGGTCTTAGATTTAAATCAGAAAACCAGACGTAACAGAGGATGAATCCTCATTTTGACTTTTAACCAAAGTCACAGGTATCAACGGATTTGGTGATTCTTTACCAGAAGCCGTTTGCTTTGGAATAGTTGTAACTTCTGGTATTTCTACCGCAGGTGTTACAATTGCCTGTTTGAAAGAGAATTTTCTTTCAAAATCCATTTCTGAATCAATGAGTGTTAACTCATTTTGTAAAAGCTGAATTCTCTTGAGGATTATTGATTTTTGAGCCATCAATTTCTCCATTTTTGATAAGAGGTCTTTGTTTTTGGCGTGAGGCCTTTGTTAGCGTGAGGCTTTAAGAAGAGATGTAAGTAAGAAAATGGGATGATTTCTACAACCCAAGATCATCTTCTTTTTATAGCCAAAATAAAGGCTTTTTTGATGTTCCTGCAAAAGATAAAGATGAACAGTATATGTCATTTCAAAATCTTTTTTGCTTTGGAGATTTCTTGTCAAAAATCTGCTAAACAGTTTTCTGTTCTTTTAACGGGTTGTGTATCAAAAATCATATCTGAAAAGCCATTATTGTAATCTGACTAGTCTTTTTGATGCATACCTGCAATTTATTTGATTTAAGAAAACCTCTAACTCCAACATGATATGCTGTAGTTATTTTGTTTAATAAATCCTTAATTCTAAAAATAGAATTATGACAGGATGAGAAATATCTTGACATAAAATCTTGTTATTTATGACTCAAGAATTATTGTTTTAATAGCAACAAATAATTTTTTCTTTTGTGTCTAAAAGATCATTTTCAAGAGAATGAATAAGGTTAGCGCTAGCTGACCTTTGATCTAGCAAATCTATCCATTTAACCCCGGGATTAGGTTGACGATATTGATACTGCTTATCGATGATTTGAAAATTTTGTTTTTCAACTTTAATTGAAAATTCAAGTCCTCTAATTTCTTCAAGGATTTGATTATTCCATTTTTTGATAAAAAACATTTTCTAGATCCTGAAAATTATTTCTTAAAAATAATCCTTTTATTTCGAAGATTGTTTAAACAATTTTTCTTTGCCTTATTATGCTTAAATAAGGTTTTGTAAGATCTAACAAGACAATCTTTGTTAAACATGATGCTTGAATTCCATGTAGAAATTCTTTTCCTCAAAATTCTTAAATAAAATTCAGAATCTTTTACTTGAACTTCTAGCTTAGAGATTCTTCTTTTAACCCTAAGGTTAAAATTCTTTAATATAACCATTTTTGTAAAAGTTCTTTTCTTTTTGCTTATCTTTCTTATGAAGAAATGAATCTTTAAAAGTAAATTATTTTCTTGTTTTCCATGACTAAGGCTTGATGCCTTAATATTCTTATGCCATTTAAAATAGCAGTTTTTTCATTTAATAGGCTTAATCTATGATTAGGTCTATAAGGATCGAATAATCTATTATCCAATTGTCTCTGAACATTTAATAAAATAAGATGTTCATTTTCAATTGTTAATTCAATTATTTGAATTTCTTCTTCAATTTTCTTATTGAAGTTTTTTATTGGAGTCATTTAAAATGATCCTTCTTTTTCTCAGATTGATTAAAAAAATCTTTGTTAATCCTTATTGGGAGGCCATGAAAGGCTGTTTGGATTTTTGCCAGAGCCTAAATCCTCGTTTCCCACATTATGATTTGGGTAACTATATTTCCAAGGTCCTTTACTAGGAGTTGGAGTGTCATCCTTAATAATAATGATTCCTTTTTCAGTTACTTTTTCTTTTGAAAGAGTATCTAAAATTTCCTTGTTGCAAGGGCATTCTTGAATCAAGGTTTTTAATTCATTAATGATCTTTGCAGCTGCAGCTTCAATATTATTATTGAGCTGTAAATTCTTAAGCAAAGTGAGGATTTCTCCTAACTGTGGCTTAATTGTTTTATTGAAATCATCTTGAATTTCCTTAAGGCTCATCCTAAGATTTTCCTTAAATAAACTTCAATTTCATTTAATTTAGAGGTAAAGTCCAATACTTCATCTCTTGAGATGGGAACATCATTCCTTTTTGTAAACAAATTATTGAGCTGGGCTTCTAATAAATCTGTTTTTTCAACTTGTTGTCTTAAAAGTGTTTTTATTTCTTCTAAACTTTGGTCATTTCTTTCAGCATCTTCCTTAAGAAAAGTTTTTTGAAAATGTTTAAAAATACTAGATGCTTTTGATTTTTCACTGGGATCTTTACTAATACCGAAGTAAGATAGTAAATTATAAACCCCAAGTAAAGTTCGTCCAGTAATCTGGTTAAGATTATTGACGGATGCAATAAGAGTTGTTAGACTCTTGTTTCCTGCAGAACCACTAAAACAATATTGTATAGGGTTTGTGTCAACTCCTTCATTCAATTGTTTGAAGTTAAGAAGTTGTCCATCTTTGTAAATATGCGGATGCATAATCAAAGAATTTTCTGACATAGTTAACCTAGCAGGTCAAGCTTCTGACAAAGGTTATCTACTCTCTTAGAAACATTTCGGAGAAGATCTCTCTGAGTAGTTTCTCTAGTACTTGGTGGTTCATACCTTCTATTGGAAGGTTCACCAAACTCTACATTGTCACCTCTAAAGCTCATTCTTGGCTTTTGTTCTAGGCTTGGTTTATTCTTTGCAATATTAATTACCCAAGAATCATCTAAAGGATTAATATCAGAGAATTGCTTTTCTTCTATTGCGCCTATTTCAGAAAATACATCGTCAATCTCTATGTATTCTGATTTTTTATAGTCAATGCTATGATGACTATTTGACAAGGCATAAGCTACCAAATATGTTATACTAAAGACCTTATCTCCAGTACTCATTAAATTTTCTCTCTCGAATTGATGTACGAAAGAAAGAACTTGATCTATATTCTTAGTGCCTAAACTAAATCCGAATTTGGGATAAACAGTGAACATGAATTTTTGGTAAGCTAAGTTTCCTCTAGCAGCACCAAGAATACAGTCTTTTTTATCATTGATTCTATTATCTACTAAGGCCATCTTAATAGGTGAATCAATTCCTTCTTGGAATTCTGATTTGAGCAGAATTTTTATAGCACCTAAATGAACTACGCTTAAGGTAGATCTGATTCTAGGGTCTATCTTTTGTAGATTCTTGTTAATTTCTTCTCTTGTGATAAGAGGTAGAAAAACTGAACCTTTTGTATCTTTGATGTCAACATGCATTTCTTTTGTGCCGACAAAATAAAAAATACTATTTTTCCTTTTAAGCATATTTAACATTGGAATGTGAAATATCTTTTCTTTTTTCAAATCAAGTCTTGATTTCTTAATTTTTTGAAGAATATTTTGTTTTACTATAAAACTTCCTTGAAAACCATTTTCATTTTCTTTTCGAAAACTGATTTCGAAATTATCTTCTTCGAAATTGTCCTGAGTTTCCTCAATAACAACATCCTTATCTTTTAAAAAAGACATGGCTCTGATACCAATTCGTGTGGGGGGGTGTGCGGAATTTATATAATTTAAAGATAGAGGACTAACAAGTAAAAGATTACTGACTCTAGGATTATCAGGTCCTGAACTTACAATAAAATAACAAAATGCAATAATTTCATACCAAATTGGACATAAAATCCAAGGATGCTCCATGATTTCCCTAAACGGCCACCTGCCTAGGCGGTACTTTCGGCGGAGACTTCTTCCCTCCAGGAACTCTTATGTGATTTGCGATGAAAATATAACAAAAGGAAATTTTATTGATATCATACAGGACTCTGGATAAATCCAGAGTAGATAACTCTATTTACATTGCTAGAACCCTATATGGATTCTTACTCACTCATGCTTAGCTAAAAATTACAAGAAAAGATAGATGATGGGGAGAGAGATAGCTAGATGGTTATGAGATTATGAGGTCCTTTTCTAAGAATGAAAACTCTTCCTTTTATAAACCAAGGAAAGAGGATCGTACAAAAATAATACGTCATTGCTTACGCATTGTTGCACTTATTGCTTCCTGTAGAAAAGATGCCTGATCCTTTCTTTAAAGTAGAAACCTTCTACTTTATGTCCATCCGTCATTCATCTGTCAAACCTTTATCTTTTGTGGTGGAGGGAAAACATTTTGCACAAGAGTACAAAACATCTTTGCTTTCCAATTCCTTTTTTATCTTCTGACAAAGGGAAGGATAGTGGTATTCAAAAACGTTGGGCGAAACCAGCTGTTCTTTGAATAATTGTATTTTGCTGAAATCTTCATCACTTATTGGCTTTGGTGAAAAAGAAGTCATTAAGCAATAAGGCGTTGCAAGATTAACCTTAAGCTTGTCTTCTTTGCTAATGTCAAAAATCCTATTGATAAGTATCAATAATTTTTGTTCAGCAATTTCCTGAAGATCTTTTTCTTCGAGTGTTGCTTTCATGGCTTGACCAGGAGAATAAATCTTTTCTTTGATGACACCAATCTGAACATAATTGTAGGTTTGGATTGGTTGTTCATCCTCATCCCAAAACATAACAGTGCTTTGGAAATTGAGATAAATTTCTTTCTCTAACCCTTTAAGACATTTCTTCTTGTAGGCTTTGATTGCATCTCTGAATTCCTTGGGGAATTTGGATATCTCTAATAGACTATTAGATGGATATACCATACTCAGCAATCCATAGTGGTAGGCTTCAAGGATGAAAAGAGGGTCTGCATTGGGGAAGAAATTGAAGTAGCTAATATTCCTCTTGTCTGAAGTATAGAAGCGTTCATCAACAAAATCGAGTGCGGTAGACTCTCTTCCTTTCTTGTACATATAATCAAATCCAGAATACGATGATTCTAGATCGTAATCTTCCATGTCTTCAAGCTTGACGACTGGGTGCTGGATTTTTGGAGTAGATCCAAGAATGACCTTGGAGCTTTTTTCTTTTGTCAAGGATTTAGCAAAAGTTGGCTTTAAACCTTCAGAACCATTGATTAATTCTAAGGGAGCTTTGAATTCTTCGCTTGTGAAAATATTGGCGGCAATCCTTGCTTCATCATATGATTTGTACTTCCTATGCTTTACACTGGAGTACCCTTTAGTTGCTTGTTCTGCCATACTCCAGGTGGTATAAATACCTGCCTTAGGCCCATTAAAAACAACATAATAGGCTTTTGCGCCTAAACATCCGTGAGAATGTACTAAAAATTTCTCTTTAGATTTGTTTGGGTGTAGAATACCCTCGTTTGGCCTTAAGTTTAAATCAGAAGAACCAGACGTAGAAGAGGATGAATCCTCAAATTGACTTTTGACCAAAGTCACAGGTGTCAACGGATTTGGTGATTCTTTACCAGAAGCCGTTTGCTTTGGAATAGTTGTAACTTCTGGTATTTTTACCGCAGGTGTTACAATAACCTGTTTGGAAGAGAATTTCCTTTCAAAATCTATTTCGGAATCAATGAGTGTTAATTCATTTTGTAAAAGCTGAATTCTCTTGAGGATTATTGATTTTTGAGCTATTAATTTCTCCATTTTTGACGAGAGGTCTTTGTTTTTTGGCGTAAGGCCTTTGTTAGCGTGAGGCTTTTGCTGTAAGAATGGGATGCATTCTTTAATCTAAGATCATTTTCTTTTATAGCCAAATGAAGGCTTAATGTTCCTGTAAAAAGATAAAGATAAACAGTATATGTCATGTCAAAAATCTTTTTAACTTTGGAATTCTCTTGTCAAAAAATCTGCTAAACAGTTTTTTGTTCCTTCAATATGTTGTACATCAAAATCGTATCTAGAAAGCCATTGTTGCCACCTGACTAGCCTTCCTTGCTTATTATCTCCCTGTAACTTAATACGAAGAAAATAAGTAAAGTTTTTATTATCAGTCCTTACTAAAAATTTAACAGGAGTGAGATAAATAGAGAATTTATTTATTACTCTGATTACTGCTAAATATTCCTTTTCATTAGAATGATAATTTTTCTCGGCATCTTTGAAACTACCAGAAGCATACCTGCAGATTAATTCTTGATCAGAATTAATTGCCTTGAGGACCCCTCCCCAATATTCCCCTGAAGCGTCTGTCTCAATAATAAGTTTGTCCTCAGGTAGAGGATGATAAAGCTTTGGAAAAGTTGTGAGATTCTTTTTTACCTTACAAATGTAATTGGTATCTGAATCATTCCATTCCCAAGGAACATCTTTCTTAAGTTTAACCTGCAATGGGGCTCGAATTGTTGCAAGTTTTGGTATATAATCAGAAGCATATGTCAAAATTCCTAAAAATCTTTGCAATTGCTTTTTATCTTCAAGTCTATCTGGAAATTTATGAATATGTTCCAGGATATGTCTTTGAGGACAGTGTGTTCCTTGATCAATTTCTAGACCTAAAAAATTAATTTTAGTCTTAAAAAGTTGAGCTTTCTTTTTGGATAAAATAATCCCAAGGGATTGACATTTCTTTAAGACGGCTGCTAGCTGCCAAAGATGATCTTGTTCATTATTGCTAAAAATAAGAATATCATCAACATAAACACAACAAAATTTTTCAAAAACTCTAAATGCATCTTGCATATGTCTTTGAAATATTGAAGGAGCTTGTTTTAACCCAAAAGGTACAACGGTCCATTGGTAAGTTCCTTGAGGACAAGTAAAGGCTGTTAAAAGTTGTGATTCTTGATCTAGCAATACCTGCCAGAAGCCTGATTTACAGTCTAAGGAGCTAAACATTTTTTTTTCCTCTAATAAGGGTGAATAGTTCATCTTTATTAGGTAAATTATGGCTGTCACCAATAGTCGCATCATTAATGGACTTATAGTTAACTACCATTCTCTTCTTGCCACGCCTTTTCTCAGCTTCTTTTTCAACTAAAAATGCTGGGGACTGATGTGGTGATTTACTAGGTATGATGATTTTCATATCTAGCAATTCTTGAATTTGCTTGGCAAATTCTTCTCGGTCTTGAGGACTATATTTCATAGGTTTAACCTTAACTATAGTCTTCGGATCCTTAAGTTTAATGTTTGCTTTCATCCAATATTTGGTCTTAGTCGGATCCAGAGGATTGTCTGAACAAACTGAATCTAATAATTTTTCAATTATAGATTTCTTTTTTAAATCATCAAGCATGAGTTTGTTGATAAAATTATACTCACTTTTGAAAATCTTAATCCTATCATTCCCCCTTTTCAAAAGATGAATTTTATTAGGACTGATATTTAAAGGTTTTGGTTGCTGAACCTTTGATTTCTTTTTCATTGATTCAAGAAAACCCTTAACTCCAACACGATATGCTGTAGTTACTTTGCTAATAAATACCTCTTTATTATCAAGATGTAAAATGACCATTTTTGTGAACTGAGCGAATGGTCCATAAAGTAATAAAAAGTTATTACCTAGAATAAAATCAAGGTCTGATTCTTGTTGATAGATGGTAGGAATATGAAATATTTCTCCTGCTATCAAAATATCAAGATTTTTGCAAACTTTGTTAATAGTAACAATAGACCCATCTGCAATCTTTGCTCTTATTGGTCTTTCTGCATTTACCCAATGTTCTTTGGGTATTACATATTGACTAGCAACACACATGCTTGCACCTGTGTCGACGTAGCAATGTAACTCAATCTGTTTATATCCTGCGAATTTTAACTTCCCAGCAATATAAATAGAATTAGGATTAGTGATGTTGGGCATCACTAATTCTATGGGTTCTTCAGTCTGTATCTGAAGAAGATGACTCATTGGAATCTGATATGTCAGTTTCTGAATCAATAATTTTTATGCAGTACACACTTCGTGTGTTTTCATAAGGATTTTCTATAGGGCTGTATCCTAAAGAAAATACTGTTTCTAACATTTTGAATTTGTTAGAATGTTGTTTTCTATTTGGACATTCATTTGCATAATGTCCTTCCTCATTGCAGACCCAACATCTACAATTTTTCTTGCCCTTAGGACAAAATTTTTGTTTTTCGTTAAAAGATTCGGAAAAATTCTTTTTAACGTATGTTCCTGGTTTAAAAGATTTCTTCTTCTTTTTAAACTTATATTTAGAAGTTTTTTCTTTTTTATGATGTTTCTTTTTGGTTGGTCTACAACCATAATCATAAATTTGATCAGAAACTTTTTCACAACATGTTTTTGTAAAAGCTTTTAGTTTCTTTTGTTTTTTAGTTAAATCACAAATCTTTGTAATTTCTTCCTTAACGATTCTGTGAGCAAAACCTAAACTGTACAAGGCAGCATTAGAGGCTTCTAACTGAAAACGTTCAAGAGCTTTTTGCCCAACAAAGGGGATTTTAAGAAGATAATCTTTGATATATCTCTTATAATCATCTCTGTCTTTGAGTTGATATAAATATCTTTCATAATCACAATAAAATTGATCAAGATAACATATATCACATAACTGCATATTAGCAAGCATTGTTTTTGCCTTATTAAAAGTTTTAACAGATTCTTGCAATTTATTTTCTGTGAGGTCTATTCCTAAGAACATGGTATAAATTGCATCTAGAATATCATCAAAAGCACCGATTGGGTCTTTTCTCTGATTCCAAGTGGTATTTTTAATGAAGCTATTAACAATACCTGTTGTCTTATGTTCGATTAATAATAACACTGCATTACAATCTTGATAAGAATCACTAGTTTGTATTATCAAACTGATTTCTTGTGCCCATATGTCAATGAGTTCTTTTCTATTAGTAGTACAATCAATATTTAGAATGTTACTTCCAAAAATATTGTTGTTCTTGATCACAGGTATAGGTTCGAAAAATTTTCCTTTTCTTTTCCTGCTATCATTTTTTGTACCAGAACTTTCTGCTTCATCCAAATTTTCTTTTTCTTGTTTAGGAGAAGTTTGCTGGTTGTCCGGTCTGAAATTAAAAATTTCAGAGTCTGAACTTTCATAATTGTCAGAATCTTCTTGTTCGTCAGAACTAAATTCTTCAATTATGTTTACTTTTTCAAAACATTTAAATCCAAAAAGAGTTTTTAAATGGTTATTTGAATCGATTTCATTATTGGCAATAGAGGGGTCTTCTATTTCCATTAAACGAATTGTTTCTTCAAGTTTTTCTAAATTTTTATCATTGATTTGCAAATCGTTTTCTTTTACGTTTTCCCAAAAATATTTTTCAACATCTTTCATGTAATCCATTTTAGACTTTTGGTGGGAAAATTATACTTCCAAGATTTTCTTTGTTAAGAGTTGGAGTGTTATCATCAATAATGATGATTCCTTCTTGATTTGCTTTTTCAAATGAAATAGCATCTAAGATTTCTTTAATGCAAAGGCATTCTTGAATTGATGGATTTCTTTTAGGTTCTTTAAGAAATTTTATTTCGAAGAATTCAGTTTTGAGTTTCCTCAACATCCTTATCTTTTAAAAAAGACATGGCTCTGATACCAATTGGTATCAGAGCCATGTCTTTTTTAAAAGATAAGGATGTTGTTGTTGAGGAAACTCAGGACAATTTCGAAGAAGAAAATTTCGAAATCAGTTTTCGAAAAGAAAATGAAAATGGTTTTCAAGGAAGTTTTATAGTAAAACAAAATATTCTTCAAAAAATTAAGAAATCAAGACTTGATTTGAAAAAGAAAAGATATTTCACATTCCAATGTTAAATATGCTTAAAAGGAAAAATAGTATTTTTTATTTTGTCGGCACAAAAGAAATGCATGTTGACATCAAAGATACAAAAGGTTCAGTTTTTCTACCTCTTATCACAAGAGAAGAAATTAACAAGAATCTACAAAAGATAGACCCTAGAATCAGATCTACCTTAAGCGTAGTTCATTTAGGTGCTATAAAAATTCTGCTCAAATCAGAATTCCAAGAAGGAATTGATTCACCTATTAAGATGGCCTTAGTAGATAATAGAATCAATGATAAAAAAGACTGTATTCTTGGTGCTGCTAGAGGAAACTTAGCTTACCAAAAATTCATGTTCACTGTTTATCCCAAATTCGGATTTAGTTTAGGCACTAAGAATATAGATCAAGTTCTTTCTTTCGTACATCAATTCGAGAGAGAAAATTTAATGAGTACTGGAGATAAGGTCTTTAGTATAACATATTTGGTAGCTTATGCCCTGTCAAATAGTCACCATAGCATTGACTATAAAAAATCAGAATACATAGAGATTGACGATGTATTTTCTGAAATAGGCGCAATAGAAGAAAAGCAATTTTCTGATATTAATCCTTTAGATGATTCTTGGGTAATTAATATTGCAAAGAATAAACCAAGCCTAGAACAAAAGCCAAGAATGAGCTTTAGAGGTGACAATGTAGAGTTTGGTGAATCTTCCAATAGAAGGTATGAACCACCAAGTACTAGAGAAACTACTCAGAGAGATCTTCTCCGAAATGTTTCTAAGAGAGTAGATAACCTTTGTCAAAAGCTTGACCTGCTAGGTTAACTATGTCAGAAAATTCTTTGATTATGCATCCGCATATTTACAAAGATGGACAACTTCTTAACTTCAAACAATTGAATGAAGGAGTTGACACAAACCCTATACAATATTGTTTTAGTGGTTCTGCAGGAAACAAGAGTCTAACAACTCTTATTGCATCCGTCAATAATCTTAACCAGATTACTGGACGAACTTTACTTGGGGTTTATAATTTACTATCTTACTTCGGTATTAGTAAAGATCCCAGTGAAAAATCAAAAGCATCTAGTGTTTTTAAACATTTTCAAAAAACTTTTCTTAAAGAAGATGCTGAAAGAAATGACCAAAGTTTAGAAGAAATAAAAACTCTTTTAAGACAACAAGTTGAAAAAACAGATTTATTAGAAGCCCAGCTCAATAATTTGTTTACAAAAAGGAATGATGTTCCCATCTCAAGAGATGAAGTCTTGGACTTTACCTCTAAATTAAATGAAATTGAAGTTTATTTAAGGAAAATCTTAGGATGAGCCTTAAGGAAATTCAAGATGATTTCAATAAAACAATTAAGCCACAGTTAGGAGAGATCCTCACTTTGCTTAAGAATTTACAGCTCAATAATAATATTGAAGCTGCAGCTGCAAAGATCATTAATGAATTAAAAGCCTTGATTCAAGAATGCCCTTGCAACAAGGAAATTTTAGATACTCTTTCAAAAGAAAAAGTAATTGAAAAAGGAATCATTATTATTAAGGATGACACTCCAACTCCTAGTAAAGGACCGTGGAAATATAGTTACCCAAATCATAATGTGGGAAACGAGGATTTAGGCTCTGGCAAAAATCCAAACAGCCTTTCATGGCCTCCCAATAAGGATTAACAAAAGATTTTTATCTGAGAAAAAGAAGGATCATTTGTTCTTAAATGACTCCAATAAAAAACTTCAATAAGAAAATTGAAGAAGAAATTCAAATAATTGAATTAACCATTGAAAATGAACATCTTATTTTATTAAATGTTCAGAGACAATTGGATAATAGATTATTCGATCCTTATAGACCTAATCATAGATTAAGTCTATTAAATGAAAAAACTGCTATTTTAAATGGCATAAGAATATTAAGGCATCAAGCCTTAGTCATGGAAAACAAGAAAATAATTTACTTTTAAAGATTCATTTCTTCATAAGAAAGATAAGCAAAAAGAAAAGAACTTTTACAAAAATGGTTATATTAAAGAATTTTAACCTTAGGGTTAAAAGAAGAATTTCTAAGCTAGGAGTTCAAGTAAAAGATTCTGAATTTTATTTAAGAATTTTGAGGAAGAGAATTTCTACATGGAATTCAAGCATCATGTTTAACAAACATTGTCTTGTTAGATCTTACAAAACCTTATTTAAACATAATAAGGCAAAGAAAAATTGTTTAAACAATCTTCGAAATAAGAGGATTATTTTTAAAAAATAATTTTCAGGATCTAGAAAATGTTTTTTATCAAAAAATGGAATAATCAAATCCTTGAAGAAATTAGAGGACTTGAAATTTCAATTAAAGTTGAAAAACAAAATTTTCAAATCATCGATAAGCAGTATCAATATCGTCAACCTAATCCCGGGGTTAAATGGATAGATTTGCTAGATCAAAGGTCAGCTAGCGCTAACCTTATTCATTCTCTTGAAAATGATCTTTTAGACATAAAAGAAAAAATCATTTGTTGTTATTAATACAATAATTCTTGAGTTATAAATAACAAGATTTTATGTCAAGATATTTCTCATCTTGTCATAATTCTATTTTTAGAATTGAGGATTTATTAAACAAAATAACTACAGCATATCATGTTGGAGTTAGAGGTTTTCTTAATTCAAATAAATTGCAGGTATGCATCAAAAAGACTAGTCAGATTACAATAATGGCTTTCCAGATATGATTTTTGATACACAACCCGTTAAAAGAACAGAAAACTGTTTAGCAGATTTTTGACAAGAAATCTCCAAAGCAAAAAAGATTTTGAAATGACATATACTGTTCATCTTTATCTTTTGCAGGAACATCAAAAAGCCTTTATTTTGGCTATAAAAAGAAGATGATCTTGGGTTGAAGAAATCATCCCATTTTCTTACTTACATCTCTTCTTAAAAGCCTCACGCTAACAAAGGCCTCACGCCAAAAACAAAGACCTCTTATCAAAAATGGAGAAATTGATGGCTCAAAAATCAATAATCCTCAAGAGAATTCAGCTTTTACAAAATGAGTTAACACTCATTGATTCAGAAATGGATTTTGAAAGAAAATTCTCTTCCAAACAGGCAATTGTAACACCTGCGGTAGAAATACTAGAAGTTACAACTATTCCAAAGCAAACGGCTTCTGGTAAAGAATCACCAAATCCGTTGATACCTGTGACTTTGGTTAAAAGTCAAAATGAGGATTCATCCTCTGTTACGTCTGGTTCTTCTGATTTAAATCTAAGACCAAACGAGGGTATTCTACACCCAAATAAATCTAAAGAGAAATCTTTAGTATATCCCCACGGATATTCAGGCACAAAAGCCTTTTATGTTGTGTTCAATGGTCCAAAAGCAGGTATTTTTACCACCTGGAGCATGGCAGATCAAGCAACCAAAGGATACTCTGGCATCAAATATAGGAGGTACAAATCCTATGATGAAGCAAGAATTGCAGCCAATATCTTTACTAATGAGGAGTTCAAAGCTCCTTTAAGATTGATCAACGGTTCCGAAGACCTAAAACCAACTTTTGCCAACGCTTTGACAAAAGAAAGGAGTTCTAAAGTCATTCTCGGAAATATCCCACGAGTTCAGTATCCTGTCGACAAGCTTGAAGACATGGAAGATTATGATCTAGGATCTCAGTATTCTGGATTTGCTTATCTGTACAAGAAAGGAAGAGAGTCTACCGAGCACTCCTTCGTTGATGAACACTATTATACTTCAGACAAGAAGAATATTAGTTACTACAACTTCTTTCCCAATGCAGATCCCTTAATGATTCTCGAAACATACCATTATGGGTTATTAAGCATGGTTTATCCATCCAATAATCTGTTGGAATTATCCAAATTCCCCAAGGAGTTCAGAGAGGCGATTAAAACCTATAAGAAAAAATGTCTTAAAGGTTTAGAAAAAGAGATTTATCTCAAAATCCAAAGCACTGTCATGTTTTGGGATGAAGATGAACAACCAATACAAGCATACAAGTATGTTCAGATTGGTGTTGTCAAGGAAAAAATTTATGCTCCCAGCCAAGAAGTGGAAGCAACACTTGAAGGAAAAGATCTTCAAGAAATGGCTGAACAAAAATTATTAATACTCATTAATAAAATTTTTGATATCAGCAAAGAAGATAAGCTTAAGGTTAATCTTGCAACGCCTTATTGCTTAATGACTTCTTTATCACCAAAGCCAATAAATGATGAAGATTTCAGCAAAATACAATTATTCAAAGAACAGCTGGTTTCGCCCAACGTTTTTGAATACCACTATCCTTCCCTTTGTCAGAAGATAAAAAAGGAATTGGAAAGCAAAGATGTCTTGTACTCTTGTGCAAAATGTTTTCCCTCCACCACAAAAGATAAAGGTTTGACAGATGAATGACGGATGGACATAAAGTAGAAGGTTTCTACTTTAAAGAAAGGATCAGGCATCTTTTCTACAGCAAGCAATAAGTGCAACAATGCGTAAGCAATGACGTATTATTTTTGTACGATCCTCTTTCCTTGGTTTATAAAAGGAAGAGTTTTCATTCTTAGAAAGGACCTCATAATCTCATAACCATCTAGCTATCTCTCTCCCCATCATCTATCTTTTCTTGTAATTTTTAGCTAAGCATGAGTGAGTAAGAATCCATATAGGGTTCTAGCAATGTAAATAGAGTTATCTACTCTGGATTTATCCAGAGTCCTGTATGATATCAATAAAATTTCCTTTTGTTATATTTTCATCGCAAATCACATAAGAGTTCCTGGAGGGAAGAAGTCTCCGCGAAAGTACCGCCTAGGCAGGTGGCCGTTTAGGGAAATCATGGAGCATCCTTGGATTTTATGTCCAATTTGGTATGAAATTATTGCATTTTGTTATTTTATTGTAAGTTCAGGACCTGATAATCCTAGAGTCAGTAATCTTTTACTTGTTAGTCCTCTATCTTTAAATTATATAAATTCCGCACACCCCCCCACACGAATTGGTATCAGAGCCATGTCTTTTTTAAAAGATAAGGATGTTGAGGAAACTCAAAACTGAATTCTTCGAAATAAAATTTCTTAAAGAACCTAAAAGAAATCCATCAATTCAAGAATGCCTTTGCATTAAAGAAATCTTAGATGCTATTTCATTTGAAAAAGCAAATCAAGAAGGAATCATCATTATTGATGATAACACTCCAACTCTTAACAAAGAAAATCTTGGAAGTATAATTTTCCCACCAAAAGTCTAAAATGGATTACATGAAAGATGTTGAAAAATATTTTTGGGAAAACGTAAAAGAAAACGATTTGCAAATCAATGATAAAAATTTAGAAAAACTTGAAGAAACAATTCGTTTAATGGAAATAGAAGACCCCTCTATTGCCAATAATGAAATCGATTCAAATAACCATTTAAAAACTCTTTTTGGATTTAAATGTTTTGAAAAAGTAAACATAATTGAAGAATTTAGTTCTGACGAACAAGAAGATTCTGACAATTATGAAAGTTCAGACTCTGAAATTTTTAATTTCAGACCGGACAACCAGCAAACTTCTCCTAAACAAGAAAAAGAAAATTTGGATGAAGCAGAAAGTTCTGGTACAAAAAATGATAGCAGGAAAAGAAAAGGAAAATTTTTCGAACCTATACCTGTGATCAAGAACAACAATATTTTTGGAAGTAACATTCTAAATATTGATTGTACTACTAATAGAAAAGAACTCATTGACATATGGGCACAAGAAATCAGTTTGATAATACAAACTAGTGATTCTTATCAAGATTGTAATGCAGTGTTATTATTAATCGAACATAAGACAACAGGTATTGTTAATAGCTTCATTAAAAATACCACTTGGAATCAGAGAAAAGACCCAATCGGTGCTTTTGATGATATTCTAGATGCAATTTATACCATGTTCTTAGGAATAGACCTCACAGAAAATAAATTGCAAGAATCTGTTAAAACTTTTAATAAGGCAAAAACAATGCTTGCTAATATGCAGTTATGTGATATATGTTATCTTGATCAATTTTATTGTGATTATGAAAGATATTTATATCAACTCAAAGACAGAGATGATTATAAGAGATATATCAAAGATTATCTTCTTAAAATCCCCTTTGTTGGGCAAAAAGCTCTTGAACGTTTTCAGTTAGAAGCCTCTAATGCTGCCTTGTACAGTTTAGGTTTTGCTCACAGAATCGTTAAGGAAGAAATTACAAAGATTTGTGATTTAACTAAAAAACAAAAGAAACTAAAAGCTTTTACAAAAACATGTTGTGAAAAAGTTTCTGATCAAATTTATGATTATGGTTGTAGACCAACCAAAAAGAAACATCATAAAAAAGAAAAAAACTTCTAAATATAAGTTTAAAAAGAAGAAGAAATCTTTTAAACCAGGAACATACGTTAAAAAGAATTTTTCCGAATCTTTTAACGAAAAACAAAAATTTTGTCCTAAGGGCAAGAAAAATTGTAGATGTTGGGTCTGCAATGAGGAAGGACATTATGCAAATGAATGTCCAAATAGAAAACAACATTCTAACAAATTCAAAATGTTAGAAACAGTATTTTCTTTAGGATACAGCCCTATAGAAAATCCTTATGAAAACACACGAAGTGTGTACTGCATAAAAATTATTGATTCAGAAACTGACATATCAGATTCCAATGAGTCATCTTCTTCAGATACAGACTGAAGAACCCATAGAATTAGTGATGCCCAACATCACTAATCCTAATTCTATTTATATTGCTGGGAAGTTAAAATTCGCAGGATATAAACAGATTGAGTTACATTGCTACGTCGACACAGGTGCAAGCATGTGTGTTGCTAGTCAATATGTAATACCCAAAGAACATTGGGTAAATGCAGAAAGACCAATAAGAGCAAAGATTGCAGATGGGTCTATTGTTACTATTAACAAAGTTTGCAAAAATCTTGATATTTTGATAGCAGGAGAAATATTTCATATTCCTACCATCTATCAACAAGAATCAGACCTTGATTTTATTCTAGGTAATAACTTTTTATTACTTTATGGACCATTCGCTCAGTTCACAAAAATGGTCATTTTACATCTTGATAATAAAGAGGTATTTATTAGCAAAGTAACTACAGCATATCGTGTTGGAGTTAAGGGTTTTCTTGAATCAATGAAAAAGAAATCAAAGGTTCAGCAACCAAAACCTTTAAATATCAGTCCTAATAAAATTCATCTTTTGAAAAGGGGGAATGATAGGATTAAGATTTTCAAAAGTGAGTATAATTTTATCAACAAACTCATGCTTGATGATTTAAAAAAGAAATCTATAATTGAAAAATTATTAGATTCAGTTTGTTCAGACAATCCTCTGGATCCGACTAAGACCAAATATTGGATGAAAGCAAACATTAAACTTAAGGATCCGAAGACTATAGTTAAGGTTAAACCTATGAAATATAGTCCTCAAGACCGAGAAGAATTTGCCAAGCAAATTCAAGAATTGCTAGATATGAAAATCATCATACCTAGTAAATCACCACATCAGTCCCCAGCATTTTTAGTTGAAAAAGAAGCTGAGAAAAGGCGTGGCAAGAAGAGAATGGTAGTTAACTATAAGTCCATTAATGATGCGACTATTGGTGACAGCCATAATTTACCTAATAAAGATGAACTATTCACCCTTATTAGAGGAAAAAAAATGTTTAGCTCCTTAGACTGTAAATCAGGCTTCTGGCAGGTATTGCTAGATCAAGAATCGCAACTTTTAACAGCCTTTACTTGTCCTCAAGGAACTTACCAATGGACCGTTGTACCTTTTGGGTTAAAACAAGCTCCTTCAATATTTCAAAGACATATGCAAGATGCATTTAGAGTTTTTGAAAAATTTTGTTGTGTTTATGTTGATGATATTCTTATTTTTAGCAATAATGAACAAGATCATCTTTGGCAGCTAGCAGCCGTCTTAAAGAAATGTCAATCCCTTGGGATTATTTTATCCAAAAAGAAAGCTCAACTTTTTAAGACTAAAATTAATTTTTTAGGTCTAGAAATTGATCAAGGAACACACTGTCCTCAAAGACATATCCTGGAACATATTCATAAATTTCCAGATAGACTTGAAGATAAAAAGCAATTGCAAAGATTTTTAGGAATTTTGACATATGCTTCTGATTATATACCAAAACTTGCAACAATTCGAGCCCCATTGCAGGTTAAACTTAAGAAAGATGTTCCTTGGGAATGGAATGATTCAGATACCAATTACATTTGTAAGGTAAAAAAGAATCTCACAACTTTTCCAAAGCTTTATCATCCTCTACCTGAGGACAAACTTATTATTGAGACAGACGCTTCAGGGAATATTGGGGAGGGGTCCTCAAGGCAATTAATTCTGATCAAGAATTAATCTGCAGGTATGCTTCTGGTAGTTTCAAAGATGCCGAGAAAAATTATCATTCTAATGAAAAGGAATATTTAGCAGTAATCAGAGTAATAAATAAATTCTCTATTTATCTCACTCCTGTTAAATTTTTAGTAAGGACTGATAATAAAAACTTTACTTATTTTCTTCGTATTAAGTTACAGGGAGATAATAAGCAAGGAAGGCTAGTCAGGTGGCAACAATGGCTTTCTAGATACGATTTTGATGTACAACATATTGAAGGAACAAAAAACTGTTTAGCAGATTTTTTGACAAGAGAATTCCAAAGTTAAAAAGATTTTTGACATGACATATACTGTTTATCTTTATCTTTTTACAGGAACATTAAGCCTTCATTTGGCTATAAAAGAAAATGATCTTAGATTAAAGAATGCATCCCATTCTTACAGCAAAAGCCTCACGCTAACAAAGGCCTTACGCCAAAAAACAAAGACCTCTCGTCAAAAATGGAGAAATTAATAGCTCAAAAATCAATAATCCTCAAGAGAATTCAGCTTTTACAAAATGAATTAACACTCATTGATTCCGAAATAGATTTTGAAAGGAAATTCTCTTCCAAACAGGCTATTGTAACACCTGCGGTAAAAATACCAGAAGTTACAACTATTCCAAAGCAAACGGCTTCTGGTAAAGAATCACCAAATCCGTTGACACCTGTGACTTTGGTCAAAAGTCAATTTGAGGATTCATCCTCTTCTACGTCTGGTTCTTCTGATTTAAACTTAAGGCCAAACGAGGGTATTCTACACCCAAACAAATCTAAGGAGAAATTTTTAGTACATTCTCACGGATGTTTAGGCGCAAAAGCCTATTATGTTGTTTTTAATGGGCCTAAGGCAGGTATTTATACCACCTGGAGTATGGCAGAACAAGCAACTAAAGGGTACTCCAGTGTAAAGCATAGGAAGTACAAATCATATGATGAAGCAAGGATTGCCGCCAATATTTTCACAAGCGAAGAATTCAAAGCTCCCTTAGAATTAATCAATGGTTCTGAAGGTTTAAAGCCAACTTTTGCTAAATCCTTGACAAAAGAAAAAAGCTCCAAGGTCATTCTTGGATCTACTCCAAAAATCCAGCACCCAGTCGTCAAGCTTGAAGACATGGAAGATTACGATCTAGAATCATCGTATTCTGGATTTGATTATATGTACAAGAAAGGAAGAGAGTCTACCGCACTCGATTTTGTTGATGAACGCTTCTATACTTCAGACAAGAGGAATATTAGCTACTTCAATTTCTTCCCCAATGCAGACCCTCTTTTCATCCTTGAAGCCTACCACTATGGATTGCTGAGTATGGTATATCCATCTAATAGTCTATTAGAGATATCCAAATTCCCCAAGGAATTCAGAGATGCAATCAAAGCCTACAAGAAGAAATGTCTTAAAGGGTTAGAGAAAGAAATTTATCTCAATTTCCAAAGCACTGTTATGTTTTGGGATGAGGATGAACAACCAATCCAAACCTACAATTATGTTCAGATTGGTGTCATCAAAGAAAAGATTTATTCTCCTGGTCAAGCCATGAAAGCAACACTCGAAGAAAAAGATCTTCAGGAAATTGCTGAACAAAAATTATTGATACTTATCAATAGGATTTTTGACATTAGCAAAGAAGACAAGCTTAAGGTTAATCTTGCAACACCTTATTGCCTAATGACCTCTTTCTCACCAAAGCCAATAAGTGACGAAGATTTTAGCAAAATACAGCTATTCAGAAAACAGCTGGTTTCGCCCAAGGTTTTCGAATACCACTATCCTTCCCTTTGTCAGAAGATAAAAAAGGAATTGGAAAATAAACATGTTTTGTACTCTTGTGCAAAATGTTTTCCCTCCACCACAAAAGATAAAGGTTTAACAGATGAATGACGGATGGACATAAAGTAGAAGGATTCTACTTTAAAGAAAGGATCAGGCATCTTTTCTACAGCAAGCAATAAGTGCAACAATGCGTAAGCAATGACGTATTACTTTTGTACGATCCTCTTTCCTTGGTTTATAAAAGGAAGAGTTTTCATTCTTAGAAAACACCTCATAATCTCATAACCATCTAGCTATCTCTCTCCCCATCATCTATCTTTTCTTGTAATTTTTAGCTAAGCATGAGTGAGTAAGAATCCATATAGGGTTCTAGCAATGTAAATAGAGTTATCTACTCTGGATTTATCCAGAGTCCTGTATGATATCAATAAAATTTCCTTTTGTTATATTTTCATCGCAAATCACATAAGAGTTCCTGGAGGGAAGAAGTCTCCGCCGAAAGTACCGCCTAGGCAGGTGGCCGTTTAGGGAAATCATGGAGCATCCTTGGATTTTATGTCCAATTTGGTATGAAATTATTGCATTTTGTTATTTTATTGTAAGTTCAGGACCTGATAATCCTAGAGTCAGTAATCTTTTACTTGTTAGTCCTCTATCTTTAAATTATATAAATTCCGCACACCCCCCCACACGAATTGGTATCAGAGCCATGTCTTTTTTAAAAGATAAGGATGTTGAGGAAACTCAAAGTCACAGGTATCAGAGCCATGTCTTTATTTGGGTGTAGAATACCCTCGTTTGGTCTTAGATTTAAATCAGAAGAACCAGACGTAACAGAGGATGAATCCTCATTTTGACTTTTAACCAAAGTCACAGGTATCAACGGATTTGGTGATTCTTTACCAGAAGCCGTTTGCTTTGGAATAGTTGTAACTTCTGGTATTTCTACCGCAGGTGTTACTATCAGAGCCATGTCTTTTTTAAAAGATAAGGATGTTGTTGTTGAGGAAACTCAGGACAATTTCGAAGAAGAAAATTTCGAAATCAGTTTTCGAAAAGAAAATGAAAATGGTTTTCAAGGAAGTTTTATAGTAAAACAAAATATTCTTCAAAAAATTAAGAAATCAAGACTTGATTTGAAAAAAGAAAAGATATTTCACATTCCAATGTTAAAT
This sequence comes from Centaurea solstitialis, assembly GCA_030169165.1. Classification (NCBI taxonomy): domain Eukaryota; kingdom Viridiplantae; phylum Streptophyta; class Magnoliopsida; order Asterales; family Asteraceae; genus Centaurea; species Centaurea solstitialis. The sequence goes on from CM058041.1 coordinate 73,408,236, forward strand.
ATGCTTAAAAGGAAAAATAGTATTTTTTATTTTGTCGGCACAAAAGAAATGCATGTTGACATCAAAGATACAAAAGGTTCAGTTTTTCTACCTCTTATCACAAGAGAAGAAATTAACAAGAATCTACAAAAGATAGACCCTAGAATCAGATCTACCTTAAGCGTAGTTCATTTAGGTGCTATAAAAATTCTGCTCAAATCAGAATTCCAAGAAGGAATTGATTCACCTATTAAGATGGCCTTAGTAGATAATAGAATCAATGATAAAAAAGACTGTATTCTTGGTGCTGCTAGAGGAAACTTAGCTTACCAAAAATTCATGTTCACTGTTTATCCCAAATTCGGATTTAGTTTAGGCACTAAGAATATAGATCAAGTTCTTTCTTTCGTACATCAATTCGAGAGAGAAAATTTAATGAGTACTGGAGATAAGGTCTTTAGTATAACATATTTGGTAGCTTATGCCCTGTCAAATAGTCACCATAGCATTGACTATAAAAAATCAGAATACATAGAGATTGACGATGTATTTTCTGAAATAGGCGCAATAGAAGAAAAGCAATTTTCTGATATTAATCCTTTAGATGATTCTTGGGTAATTAATATTGCAAAGAATAAACCAAGCCTAGAACAAAAGCCAAGAATGAGCTTTAGAGGTGACAATGTAGAGTTTGGTGAATCTTCCAATAGAAGGTATGAACCACCAAGTACTAGAGAAACTACTCAGAGAGATCTTCTCCGAAATGTTTCTAAGAGAGTAGATAACCTTTGTCAAAAGCTTGACCTGCTAGGTTAACTATGTCAGAAAATTCTTTGATTATGCATCCGCATATTTACAAAGATGGACAACTTCTTAACTTCAAACAATTGAATGAAGGAGTTGACACAAACCCTATACAATATTGTTTTAGTGGTTCTGCAGGAAACAAGAGTCTAACAACTCTTATTGCATCCGTCAATAATCTTAACCAGATTACTGGACGAACTTTACTTGGGGTTTATAATTTACTATCTTACTTCGGTATTAGTAAAGATCCCAGTGAAAAATCAAAAGCATCTAGTGTTTTTAAACATTTTCAAAAAACTTTTCTTAAAGAAGATGCTGAAAGAAATGACCAAAGTTTAGAAGAAATAAAAAACTCTTTTAAGACAACAAGTTGAAAAAACAGATTTATTAGAAGCCCAGCTCAATAATTTGTTTACAAAAAGGAATGATGTTCCCATCTCAAGAGATGAAGTCTTGGACTTTACCTCTAAATTAAATGAAATTGAAGTTTATTTAAGGAAAATCTTAGGATGAGCCTTAAGGAAATTCAAGATGATTTCAATAAAACAATTAAGCCACAGTTAGGAGAGATCCTCACTTTGCTTAAGAATTTACAGCTCAATAATAATATTGAAGCTGCAGCTGCAAAGATCATTAATGAATTAAAAGCCTTGATTCAAGAATGCCCTTGCAACAAGGAAATTTTAGATACTCTTTCAAAAGAAAAAGTAATTGAAAAAGGAATCATTATTATTAAGGATGACACTCCAACTCCTAGTAAAGGACCGTGGAAATATAGTTACCCAAATCATAATGTGGGAAACGAGGATTTAGGCTCTGGCAAAAATCCAAACAGCCTTTCATGGCCTCCCAATAAGGATTAACAAAAGATTTTTATCTGAGAAAAAGAAGGATCATTTGTTCTTAAATGACTCCAATAAAAAACTTCAATAAGAAAATTGAAGAAGAAATTCAAATAATTGAATTAACCATTGAAAATGAACATCTTATTTTATTAAATGTTCAGAGACAATTGGATAATAGATTATTCGATCCTTATAGACCTAATCATAGATTAAGTCTATTAAATGAAAAAACTGCTATTTTAAATGGCATAAGAATATTAAGGCATCAAGCCTTAGTCATGGAAAACAAGAAAATAATTTACTTTTAAAGATTCATTTCTTCATAAGAAAGATAAGCAAAAAGAAAAGAACTTTTACAAAAATGGTTATATTAAAGAATTTTAACCTTAGGGTTAAAAGAAGAATTTCTAAGCTAGGAGTTCAAGTAAAAGATTCTGAATTTTATTTAAGAATTTTGAGGAAGAGAATTTCTACATGGAATTCAAGCATCATGTTTAACAAACATTGTCTTGTTAGATCTTACAAAACCTTATTTAAACATAATAAGGCAAAGAAAAATTGTTTAAACAATCTTCGAAATAAGAGGATTATTTTTAAAAAATAATTTTCAGGATCTAGAAAATGTTTTTTATCAAAAAATGGAATAATCAAATCCTTGAAGAAATTAGAGGACTTGAAATTTCAATTAAAGTTGAAAAACAAAATTTTCAAATCATCGATAAGCAGTATCAATATCGTCAACCTAATCCCGGGGTTAAATGGATAGATTTGCTAGATCAAAGGTCAGCTAGCGCTAACCTTATTCATTCTCTTGAAAATGATCTTTTAGACATAAAAGAAAAAATCATTTGTTGTTATTAATACAATAATTCTTGAGTTATAAATAACAAGATTTTATGTCAAGATATTTCTCATCTTGTCATAATTCTATTTTTAGAATTGAGGATTTATTAAACAAAATAACTACAGCATATCATGTTGGAGTTAGAGGTTTTCTTAATTCAAATAAATTGCAGGTATGCATCAAAAAGACTAGTCAGATTACAATAATGGCTTTCCAGATATGATTTTTGATACACAACCCGTTAAAAGAACAGAAAACTGTTTAGCAGATTTTTGACAAGAAATCTCCAAAGCAAAAAAGATTTTGAAATGACATATACTGTTCATCTTTATCTTTTGCAGGAACATCAAAAAGCCTTTATTTTGGCTATAAAAAGAAGATGATCTTGGGTTGAAGAAATCATCCCATTTTCTTACTTACATCTCTTCTTAAAAGCCTCACGCTAACAAAGGCCTCACGCCAAAAACAAAGACCTCTTATCAAAAATGGAGAAATTGATGGCTCAAAAATCAATAATCCTCAAGAGAATTCAGCTTTTACAAAATGAGTTAACACTCATTGATTCAGAAATGGATTTTGAAAGAAAATTCTCTTCCAAACAGGCAATTGTAACACCTGCGGTAGAAATACTAGAAGTTACAACTATTCCAAAGCAAACGGCTTCTGGTAAAGAATCACCAAATCCGTTGATACCTGTGACTTTGGTTAAAAGTCAAAATGAGGATTCATCCTCTGTTACGTCTGGTTCTTCTGATTTAAATCTAAGACCAAACGAGGGTATTCTACACCCAAATAAATCTAAAGAGAAATCTTTAGTATATCCCCACGGATATTCAGGCACAAAAGCCTTTTATGTTGTGTTCAATGGTCCAAAAGCAGGTATTTTTACCACCTGGAGCATGGCAGATCAAGCAACCAAAGGATACTCTGGCATCAAATATAGGAGGTACAAATCCTATGATGAAGCAAGAATTGCAGCCAATATCTTTACTAATGAGGAGTTCAAAGCTCCTTTAAGATTGATCAACGGTTCCGAAGACCTAAAACCAACTTTTGCCAACGCTTTGACAAAAGAAAGGAGTTCTAAAGTCATTCTCGGAAATATCCCACGAGTTCAGTATCCTGTCGACAAGCTTGAAGACATGGAAGATTATGATCTAGGATCTCAGTATTCTGGATTTGCTTATCTGTACAAGAAAGGAAGAGAGTCTACCGAGCACTCCTTCGTTGATGAACACTATTATACTTCAGACAAGAAGAATATTAGTTACTACAACTTCTTTCCCAATGCAGATCCCTTAATGATTCTCGAAACATACCATTATGGGTTATTAAGCATGGTTTATCCATCCAATAATCTGTTGGAATTATCCAAATTCCCCAAGGAGTTCAGAGAGGCGATTAAAACCTATAAGAAAAAATGTCTTAAAGGTTTAGAAAAAGAGATTTATCTCAAAATCCAAAGCACTGTCATGTTTTGGGATGAAGATGAACAACCAATACAAGCATACAAGTATGTTCAGATTGGTGTTGTCAAGGAAAAAATTTATGCTCCCAGCCAAGAAGTGGAAGCAACACTTGAAGGAAAAGATCTTCAAGAAATGGCTGAACAAAAATTATTAATACTCATTAATAAAATTTTTGATATCAGCAAAGAAGATAAGCTTAAGGTTAATCTTGCAACGCCTTATTGCTTAATGACTTCTTTATCACCAAAGCCAATAAATGATGAAGATTTCAGCAAAATACAATTATTCAAAGAACAGCTGGTTTCGCCCAACGTTTTTGAATACCACTATCCTTCCCTTTGTCAGAAGATAAAAAAGGAATTGGAAAGCAAAGATGTCTTGTACTCTTGTGCAAAATGTTTTCCCTCCACCACAAAAGATAAAGGTTTGACAGATGAATGACGGATGGACATAAAGTAGAAGGTTTCTACTTTAAAGAAAGGATCAGGCATCTTTTCTACAGCAAGCAATAAGTGCAACAATGCGTAAGCAATGACGTATTATTTTTGTACGATCCTCTTTCCTTGGTTTATAAAAGGAAGAGTTTTCATTCTTAGAAAGGACCTCATAATCTCATAACCATCTAGCTATCTCTCTCCCCATCATCTATCTTTTCTTGTAATTTTTAGCTAAGCATGAGTGAGTAAGAATCCATATAGGGTTCTAGCAATGTAAATAGAGTTATCTACTCTGGATTTATCCAGAGTCCTGTATGATATCAATAAAATTTCCTTTTGTTATATTTTCATCGCAAATCACATAAGAGTTCCTGGAGGGAAGAAGTCTCCGCCGAAAGTACCGCCTAGGCAGGTGGCCGTTTAGGGAAATCATGGAGCATCCTTGGATTTTATGTCCAATTTGGTATGAAATTATTGCATTTTGTTATTTTATTGTAAGTTCAGGACCTGATAATCCTAGAGTCAGTAATCTTTTACTTGTTAGTCCTCTATCTTTAAATTATATAAATTCCGCACACCCCCCCACACGAATTGGTATCAGAGCCATGTCTTTTTTAAAAGATAAGGATGTTGAGGAAACTCAAAACTGAATTCTTCGAAATAAAATTTCTTAAAGAACCTAAAAGAAATCCATCAATTCAAGAATGCCTTTGCATTAAAGAAATCTTAGATGCTATTTCATTTGAAAAAGCAAATCAAGAAGGAATCATCATTATTGATGATAACACTCCAACTCTTAACAAAGAAAATCTTGGAAGTATAATTTTCCCACCAAAAGTCTAAAATGGATTACATGAAAGATGTTGAAAAATATTTTTGGGAAAACGTAAAAGAAAACGATTTGCAAATCAATGATAAAAATTTAGAAAAACTTGAAGAAACAATTCGTTTAATGGAAATAGAAGACCCCTCTATTGCCAATAATGAAATCGATTCAAATAACCATTTAAAAACTCTTTTTGGATTTAAATGTTTTGAAAAAGTAAACATAATTGAAGAATTTAGTTCTGACGAACAAGAAGATTCTGACAATTATGAAAGTTCAGACTCTGAAATTTTTAATTTCAGACCGGACAACCAGCAAACTTCTCCTAAACAAGAAAAAGAAAATTTGGATGAAGCAGAAAGTTCTGGTACAAAAAATGATAGCAGGAAAAGAAAAGGAAAATTTTTCGAACCTATACCTGTGATCAAGAACAACAATATTTTTGGAAGTAACATTCTAAATATTGATTGTACTACTAATAGAAAAGAACTCATTGACATATGGGCACAAGAAATCAGTTTGATAATACAAACTAGTGATTCTTATCAAGATTGTAATGCAGTGTTATTATTAATCGAACATAAGACAACAGGTATTGTTAATAGCTTCATTAAAAATACCACTTGGAATCAGAGAAAAGACCCAATCGGTGCTTTTGATGATATTCTAGATGCAATTTATACCATGTTCTTAGGAATAGACCTCACAGAAAATAAATTGCAAGAATCTGTTAAAACTTTTAATAAGGCAAAAACAATGCTTGCTAATATGCAGTTATGTGATATATGTTATCTTGATCAATTTTATTGTGATTATGAAAGATATTTATATCAACTCAAAGACAGAGATGATTATAAGAGATATATCAAAGATTATCTTCTTAAAATCCCCTTTGTTGGGCAAAAAGCTCTTGAACGTTTTCAGTTAGAAGCCTCTAATGCTGCCTTGTACAGTTTAGGTTTTGCTCACAGAATCGTTAAGGAAGAAATTACAAAGATTTGTGATTTAACTAAAAAACAAAAGAAACTAAAAGCTTTTACAAAAACATGTTGTGAAAAAGTTTCTGATCAAATTTATGATTATGGTTGTAGACCAACCAAAAAGAAACATCATAAAAAAGAAAAAACTTCTAAATATAAGTTTAAAAAGAAGAAGAAATCTTTTAAACCAGGAACATACGTTAAAAAGAATTTTTCCGAATCTTTTAACGAAAAACAAAAATTTTGTCCTAAGGGCAAGAAAAATTGTAGATGTTGGGTCTGCAATGAGGAAGGACATTATGCAAATGAATGTCCAAATAGAAAACAACATTCTAACAAATTCAAAATGTTAGAAACAGTATTTTCTTTAGGATACAGCCCTATAGAAAATCCTTATGAAAACACACGAAGTGTGTACTGCATAAAAATTATTGATTCAGAAACTGACATATCAGATTCCAATGAGTCATCTTCTTCAGATACAGACTGAAGAACCCATAGAATTAGTGATGCCCAACATCACTAATCCTAATTCTATTTATATTGCTGGGAAGTTAAAATTCGCAGGATATAAACAGATTGAGTTACATTGCTACGTCGACACAGGTGCAAGCATGTGTGTTGCTAGTCAATATGTAATACCCAAAGAACATTGGGTAAATGCAGAAAGACCAATAAGAGCAAAGATTGCAGATGGGTCTATTGTTACTATTAACAAAGTTTGCAAAAATCTTGATATTTTGATAGCAGGAGAAATATTTCATATTCCTACCATCTATCAACAAGAATCAGACCTTGATTTTATTCTAGGTAATAACTTTTTATTACTTTATGGACCATTCGCTCAGTTCACAAAAATGGTCATTTTACATCTTGATAATAAAGAGGTATTTATTAGCAAAGTAACTACAGCATATCGTGTTGGAGTTAAGGGTTTTCTTGAATCAATGAAAAAGAAATCAAAGGTTCAGCAACCAAAACCTTTAAATATCAGTCCTAATAAAATTCATCTTTTGAAAAGGGGGAATGATAGGATTAAGATTTTCAAAAGTGAGTATAATTTTATCAACAAACTCATGCTTGATGATTTAAAAAAGAAATCTATAATTGAAAAATTATTAGATTCAGTTTGTTCAGACAATCCTCTGGATCCGACTAAGACCAAATATTGGATGAAAGCAAACATTAAACTTAAGGATCCGAAGACTATAGTTAAGGTTAAACCTATGAAATATAGTCCTCAAGACCGAGAAGAATTTGCCAAGCAAATTCAAGAATTGCTAGATATGAAAATCATCATACCTAGTAAATCACCACATCAGTCCCCAGCATTTTTAGTTGAAAAAGAAGCTGAGAAAAGGCGTGGCAAGAAGAGAATGGTAGTTAACTATAAGTCCATTAATGATGCGACTATTGGTGACAGCCATAATTTACCTAATAAAGATGAACTATTCACCCTTATTAGAGGAAAAAAAATGTTTAGCTCCTTAGACTGTAAATCAGGCTTCTGGCAGGTATTGCTAGATCAAGAATCACAACTTTTAACAGCCTTTACTTGTCCTCAAGGAACTTACCAATGGACCGTTGTACCTTTTGGGTTAAAACAAGCTCCTTCAATATTTCAAAGACATATGCAAGATGCATTTAGAGTTTTTGAAAAATTTTGTTGTGTTTATGTTGATGATATTCTTATTTTTAGCAATAATGAACAAGATCATCTTTGGCAGCTAGCAGCCGTCTTAAAGAAATGTCAATCCCTTGGGATTATTTTATCCAAAAAGAAAGCTCAACTTTTTAAGACTAAAATTAATTTTTTAGGTCTAGAAATTGATCAAGGAACACACTGTCCTCAAAGACATATCCTGGAACATATTCATAAATTTCCAGATAGACTTGAAGATAAAAAGCAATTGCAAAGATTTTTAGGAATTTTGACATATGCTTCTGATTATATACCAAAACTTGCAACAATTCGAGCCCCATTGCAGGTTAAACTTAAGAAAGATGTTCCTTGGGAATGGAATGATTCAGATACCAATTACATTTGTAAGGTAAAAAAGAATCTCACAACTTTTCCAAAGCTTTATCATCCTCTACCTGAGGACAAACTTATTATTGAGACAGACGCTTCAGGGGAATATTGGGGAGGGGTCCTCAAGGCAATTAATTCTGATCAAGAATTAATCTGCAGGTATGCTTCTGGTAGTTTCAAAGATGCCGAGAAAAATTATCATTCTAATGAAAAGGAATATTTAGCAGTAATCAGAGTAATAAATAAATTCTCTATTTATCTCACTCCTGTTAAATTTTTAGTAAGGACTGATAATAAAAACTTTACTTATTTTCTTCGTATTAAGTTACAGGGAGATAATAAGCAAGGAAGGCTAGTCAGGTGGCAACAATGGCTTTCTAGATACGATTTTGATGTACAACATATTGAAGGAACAAAAAACTGTTTAGCAGATTTTTTGACAAGAGAATTCCAAAGTTAAAAAGATTTTTGACATGACATATACTGTTTATCTTTATCTTTTTACAGGAACATTAAGCCTTCATTTGGCTATAAAAGAAAATGATCTTAGATTAAAGAATGCATCCCATTCTTACAGCAAAAGCCTCACGCTAACAAAGGCCTTACGCCAAAAAACAAAGACCTCTCGTCAAAAATGGAGAAATTAATAGCTCAAAAATCAATAATCCTCAAGAGAATTCAGCTTTTACAAAATGAATTAACACTCATTGATTCCGAAATAGATTTTGAAAGGAAATTCTCTTCCAAACAGGTTATTGTAACACCTGCGGTAAAAATACCAGAAGTTACAACTATTCCAAAGCAAACGGCTTCTGGTAAAGAATCACCAAATCCGTTGACACCTGTGACTTTGGTCAAAAGTCAATTTGAGGATTCATCCTCTTCTACGTCTGGTTCTTCTGATTTAAACTTAAGGCCAAACGAGGGTATTCTACACCCAAACAAATCTAAAGAGAAATTTTTAGTACATTCTCACGGATGTTTAGGCGCAAAAGCCTATTATGTTGTTTTTAATGGGCCTAAGGCAGGTATTTATACCACCTGGAGTATGGCAGAACAAGCAACTAAAGGGTACTCCAGTGTAAAGCATAGGAAGTACAAATCATATGATGAAGCAAGGATTGCCGCCAATATTTTCACAAGCGAAGAATTCAAAGCTCCCTTAGAATTAATCAATGGTTCTGAAGGTTTAAAGCCAACTTTTGCTAAATCCTTGACAAAAGAAAAAAGCTCCAAGGTCATTCTTGGATCTACTCCAAAAATCCAGCACCCAGTCGTCAAGCTTGAAGACATGGAAGATTACGATCTAGAATCATCGTATTCTGGATTTGATTATATGTACAAGAAAGGAAGAGAGTCTACCGCACTCGATTTTGTTGATGAACGCTTCTATACTTCAGACAAGAGGAATATTAGCTACTTCAATTTCTTCCCCAATGCAGACCCTCTTTTCATCCTTGAAGCCTACCACTATGGATTGCTGAGTATGGTATATCCATCTAATAGTCTATTAGAGATATCCAAATTCCCCAAGGAATTCAGAGATGCAATCAAAGCCTACAAGAAGAAATGTCTTAAAGGGTTAGAGAAAGAAATTTATCTCAATTTCCAAAGCACTGTTATGTTTTGGGATGAGGATGAACAACCAATCCAAACCTACAATTATGTTCAGATTGGTGTCATCAAAGAAAAGATTTATTCTCCTGGTCAAGCCATGAAAGCAACACTCGAAGAAAAAGATCTTCAGGAAATTGCTGAACAAAAATTATTGATACTTATCAATAGGATTTTTGACATTAGCAAAGAAGACAAGCTTAAGGTTAATCTTGCAACGCCTTATTGCTTAATGACTTCTTTTTCACCAAAGCCAATAAGTGATGAAGATTTCAGCAAAATACAATTATTCAAAGAACAGCTGGTTTCGCCCAACGTTTTTGAATACCACTATCCTTCCCTTTGTCAGAAGATAAAAAAGGAATTGGAAAGCAAAGATGTTTTGTACTCTTGTGCAAAATGTTTTCCCTCCACCACAAAAGATAAAGGTTTGACAGATGAATGACGGATGGACATAAAGTAGAAGGTTTCTACTTTAAAGAAAGGATCAGGCATCTTTTCTACAGGAAGCAATAAGTGCAACAATGCGTAAGCAATGACGTATTATTTTTGTACGATCCTCTTTCCTTGGTTTATAAAAGGAAGAGTTTTCATTCTTAGAAAGGGACCTCATAATCTCATAACCATCTAGCTATCTCTCTCCCCATCATCTATCTTTTCTTGTAATTTTTAGCTAAGCATGAGTGAGTAAGAATCCATATAGGGTTCTAGCAATGTAAATAGAGTTATCTACTCTGGATTTATCCAGAGTCCTGTATGATATCAATAAAATTTCCTTTTGTTATATTTTCATCGCAAATCACATAAGAGTTCCTGGAGGGAAGAAGTCTCCGCCGAAAGTACCGCCTAGGCAGGTGGCCGTTTAGGGAAATCATGGAGCATCCTTGGATTTTATGTCCAATTTGGTATGAAATTATTGCATTTTGTTATTTTATTGTAAGTTCAGGACCTGATAATCCTAGAGTCAGTAATCTTTTACTTGTTAGTCCTCTATCTTTAAATTTTATAAATTCCGCACACCCCCCACACGAATTGGTATCAGAGCCATGTCTTTTTTAAAAGATAAGGATGTTGAGGAAACTCAACAACAACATCCTTATCTTTTAAAAAAGACATGGCTCTGATACCAATTCGTGTGGGGGGTGTGCGGAATTTATATAATTTAAAGATAGAGGACTAACAAGTAAAAGATTACTGACTCTAGGATTATCAGGTCCTGAACTTACAATAAAATAACAAAATGCAATAATTTCATACCAAATTGGACATAAAATCCAAGGATGCTCCATGATTTCCCTAAACGGCCACCTGCCTAGGCGGGTACTTTCGGCGGAGACTTCTTCCCTCCAGGAACTCTTATGTGATTTGCGATGAAAATATAACAAAAGGAAATTTTATTGATATCATACAGGACTCTGGATAAATCCAGAGTAGATAACTCTATTTACATTGCTAGAACCCTATATGGATTCTTACTCACTCATGCTTAGCTAAAAATTACAAGAAAAGATAGATGATGGGGAGAGAGATAGCTAGATGGTTATGAGATTATGAGGTTCTTTCTAAGAATGAAAACTCTTCCTTTTATAAACCAAGGAAAGAGGATCGTACAAAAATAATACGTCATTGCTTACGCATTGTTGCACTTATTGCTTGCTGTAGAAAAGATGCCTGATCCTTTCTTTAAAGTAGAAACCTTCTACTTTATGTCCATCCGTCATTCATCTGTCAAACCTTTATCTTTTGTGGTGGAGGGAAAACATTTTGCACAAGAGTACAAGACATCTTTGCTTTCCAATTCCTTTTTTATCTTCTGACAAAGGGAAGGATAGTGGTATTCAAAAACGTTGGGCGAAACCAGCTGTTCTTTGAATAATTGTATTTTGCTGAAATCTTCATCATTTATTGGCTTTGGTGATAAAGAAGTCATTAAGCAATAAGGCGTTGCAAGATTAACCTTAAGCTTATCTTCTTTGCTGATATCAAAAATTTTATTAATGAGTATTAATAATTTTTGTTCAGCCATTTCTTGAAGATCTTTTCCTTCAAGTGTTGCTTCCACTTCTTGGCTGGGAGCATAAATTTTTTCCTTGACAACACCAATCTGAACATACTTGTATGCTTGTATTGGTTGTTCATCTTCATCCCAAAACATGACAGTGCTTTGGATTTTGAGATAAATCTCTTTTTCTAAACCTTTAAGACATTTTTTCTTATAGGTTTTAATCGCCTCTCTGAACTCCTTGGGGAATTTGGATAATTCCAACAGATTATTGGATGGATAAACCATGCTTAATAACCCATAATGGTATGTTTCGAGAATCATTAAGGGATCTGCATTGGGAAAGAAGTTGTAGTAACTAATATTCTTCTTGTCTGAAGTATAATAGTGTTCATCAACGAAGGAGTGCTCGGTAGACTCTCTTCCTTTCTTGTACAGATAAGCAAATCCAGAATACTGAGATCCTAGATCATAATCTTCCATGTCTTCAAGCTTGTCGACAGGATACTGAACTCGTGGGATATTTCCGAGAATGACTTTAGAACTCCTTTCTTTTGTCAAAGCGTTGGCAAAAGTTGGTTTTAGGTCTTCGGAACCGTTGATCAATCTTAAAGGAGCTTTGAACTCCTCATTAGTAAAGATATTGGCTGCAATTCTTGCTTCATCATAGGATTTGTACCTCCTATATTTGATGCCAGAGTATCCTTTGGTTGCTTGATCTGCCATGCTCCAGGTGGTAAAAATACCTGCTTTTGGACCATTGAACACAACATAAAAGGCTTTTGTGCCTGAATATCCGTGGGGATATACTAAAGATTTCTCTTTAGATTTATTTGGGTGTAGAATACCCTCGTTTGGTCTTAGATTTAAATCAGAAGAACCAGACGTAACAGAGGATGAATCCTCATTTTGACTTTTAACCAAAGTCACAGGTATCAACGGATTTGGTGATTCTTTACCAGAAGCCGTTTGCTTTGGAATAGTTGTAACTTCTAGTATTTCTACCGCAGGTGTTACAATTGCCTGTTTGGAAGAGAATTTTCTTTCAAAATCCATTTCTGAATCAATGAGTGTTAACTCATTTTGTAAAAGCTGAATTCTCTTGAGGATTATTGATTTTTGAGCCATCAATTTCTCCATTTTTGATAAGAGGTCTTTGTTTTTGGCGTGAGGCCTTTGTTAGCGTGAGGCTTTTAAGAAGAGATGTAAGTAAGAAAATGGGATGATTTCTTCAACCCAAGATCATCTTCTTTTTATAGCCAAAATAAAGGCTTTTTGATGTTCCTGCAAAAGATAAAGATGAACAGTATATGTCATTTCAAAATCTTTTTTGCTTTGGAGATTTCTTGTCAAAAATCTGCTAAACAGTTTTCTGTTCTTTTAACGGGTTGTGTATCAAAAATCATATCTGGAAAGCCATTATTGTAATCTGACTAGTCTTTTTGATGCATACCTGCAATTTATTTGAATTAAGAAAACCTCTAACTCCAACATGATATGCTGTAGTTATTTTGTTTAATAAATCCTCAATTCTAAAAATAGAATTATGACAAGATGAGAAATATCTTGACATAAAATCTTGTTATTTATAACTCAAGAATTATTGTATTAATAACAACAAATGATTTTTTCTTTTATGTCTAAAAGATCATTTTCAAGAGAATGAATAAGGTTAGCGCTAGCTGACCTTTGATCTAGCAAATCTATCCATTTAACCCCGGGATTAGGTTGACGATATTGATACTGCTTATCGATGATTTGAAAATTTTGTTTTTCAACTTTAATTGAAATTTCAAGTCCTCTAATTTCTTCAAGGATTTGATTATTCCATTTTTTGATAAAAAACATTTTCTAGATCCTGAAAATTATTTTTTAAAAATAATCCTCTTATTTCGAAGATTGTTTAAACAATTTTTCTTTGCCTTATTATGTTTAAATAAGGTTTTGTAAGATCTAACAAGACAATGTTTGTTAAACATGATGCTTGAATTCCATGTAGAAATTCTCTTCCTCAAAATTCTTAAATAAAATTCAGAATCTTTTACTTGAACTCCTAGCTTAGAAATTCTTCTTTTAACCCTAAGGTTAAAATTCTTTAATATAACCATTTTTGTAAAAGTTCTTTTCTTTTTGCTTATCTTTCTTATGAAGAAATGAATCTTTAAAAGTAAATTATTTTCTTGTTTTCCATGACTAAGGCTTGATGCCTTAATATTCTTATGCCATTTAAAATAGCAGTTTTTTCATTTAATAGACTTAATCTATGATTAGGTCTATAAGGATCGAATAATCTATTATCCAATTGTCTCTGAACATTTAATAAAATAAGATGTTCATTTTCAATGGTTAATTCAATTATTTGAATTTCTTCTTCAATTTTCTTATTGAAGTTTTTTATTGGAGTCATTTAAGAACAAATGATCCTTCTTTTTCTCAGATAAAAATCTTTTGTTAATCCTTATTGGGAGGCCATGAAAGGCTGTTTGGATTTTTGCCAGAGCCTAAATCCTCGTTTCCCACATTATGATTTGGGTAACTATATTTCCACGGTCCTTTACTAGGAGTTGGAGTGTCATCCTTAATAATAATGATTCCTTTTTCAATTACTTTTTCTTTTGAAAGAGTATCTAAAATTTCCTTGTTGCAAGGGCATTCTTGAATCAAGGCTTTTAATTCATTAATGATCTTTGCAGCTGCAGCTTCAATATTATTATTGAGCTGTAAATTCTTAAGCAAAGTGAGGATCTCTCCTAACTGTGGCTTAATTGTTTTATTGAAATCATCTTGAATTTCCTTAAGGCTCATCCTAAGATTTTCCTTAAATAAACTTCAATTTCATTTAATTTAGAGGTAAAGTCCAAGACTTCATCTCTTGAGATGGGAACATCATTCCTTTTTGTAAACAAATTATTGAGCTGGGCTTCTAATAAATCTGTTTTTTCAACTTGTTGTCTTAAAAGAGTTTTTATTTCTTCTAAACTTTGGTCATTTCTTTCAGCATCTTCTTTAAGAAAAGTTTTTTGAAAATGTTTAAAAACACTAGATGCTTTTGATTTTTCACTGGGATCTTTACTAATACCGAAGTAAGATAGTAAATTATAAACCCCAAGTAAAGTTCGTCCAGTAATCTGGTTAAGATTATTGACGGATGCAATAAGAGTTGTTAGACTCTTGTTTCCTGCAGAACCACTAAAACAATATTGTATAGGGTTTGTGTCAACTCCTTCATTCAATTGTTTGAAGTTAAGAAGTTGTCCATCTTTGTAAATATGCGGATGCATAATCAAAGAATTTTCTGACATAGTTAACCTAGCAGGTCAAGCTTTTGACAAAGGTTATCTACTCTCTTAGAAACATTTCGGAGAAGATCTCTCTGAGTAGTTTCTCTAGTACTTGGTGGTTCATACCTTCTATTGGAAGATTCACCAAACTCTACATTGTCACCTCTAAAGCTCATTCTTGGCTTTTGTTCTAGGCTTGGTTTATTCTTTGCAATATTAATTACCCAAGAATCATCTAAAGGATTAATATCAGAAAATTGCTTTTCTTCTATTGCGCCTATTTCAGAAAATACATCGTCAATCTCTATGTATTCTGATTTTTTATAGTCAATGCTATGGTGACTATTTGACAGGGCATAAGCTACCAAATATGTTATACTAAAGACCTTATCTCCAGTACTCATTAAATTTTCTCTCTCGAATTGATGTACGAAAGAAAGAACTTGATCTATATTCTTAGTGCCTAAACTAAATCCGAATTTGGGATAAACAGTGAACATGAATTTTTGGTAAGCTAAGTTTCCTCTAGCAGCACCAAGAATACAGTCTTTTTTATCATTGATTCTATTATCTACTAAGGCCATCTTAATAGGTGAATCAATTCCTTCTTGGAATTCTGATTTGAGCAGAATTTTTATAGCACCTAAATGAACTACGCTTAAGGTAGATCTGATTCTAGGGTCTATCTTTTGTAGATTCTTGTTAATTTCTTCTCTTGTGATAAGAGGTAGAAAAACTGAACCTTTTGTATCTTTGATGTCAACATGCATTTCTTTTGTGCCGACAAAATAAAAAATACTATTTTTCCTTTTAAGCATATTTAACATTGGAATGTGAAATATCTTTTCTTTTTTCAAATCAAGTCTTGATTTCTTAATTTTTTGAAGAATATTTTGTTTTACTATAAAACTTCCTTGAAAACCATTTTCATTTTCTTTTCGAAAACTGATTTCGAAATTTTCTTCTTCGAAATTGTCCTGAGTTTCCTCAACAACAACATCCTTATCTTTTAAAAAAGACATGGCTCTGATACCAATTAAGAGCCATGTCTTTTTTAAAAGATAAGGATGTTGTTGTTGAGGAAACTCAGGACAATTTCGAAGAAGAAAATTTCGAAATCAGTTTTCGAAAAGAAAATGAAAATGGTTTTCAAGGAAGTTTTATAGTAAAACAAAATATTCTTCAAAAAATTAAGAAATCAAGACTTGATTTGAAAAAAGAAAAGATATTTCACATTCCAATGTTAAATATGCTTAAAAGGAAAAATAGTATTTTTTATTTTGTCGGCACAAAAGAAATGCATGTTGACATCAAAGATACAAAAGGTTCAGTTTTTCTACCTCTTATCACAAGAGAAGAAATTAACAAGAATCTACAAAAGATAGACCCTAGAATCAGATCTACCTTAAGCGTAGTTCATTTAGGTGCTATAAAAATTCTGCTCAAATCAGAATTCCAAGAAGGAATTGATTCACCTATTAAGATGGCCTTAGTAGATAATAGAATCAATGATAAAAAAGACTGTATTCTTGGTGCTGCTAGAGGAAACTTAGCTTACCAAAAATTCATGTTCACTGTTTATCCCAAATTCGGATTTAGTTTAGGCACTAAGAATATAGATCAAGTTCTTTCTTTCGTACATCAATTCGAGAGAGAAAATTTAATGAGTACTGGAGATAAGGTCTTTAGTATAACATATTTGGTAGCTTATGCCCTGTCAAATAGTCACCATAGCATTGACTATAAAAAATCAGAATACATAGAGATTGACGATGTATTTTCTGAAATAGGCGCAATAGAAGAAAAGCAATTTTCTGATATTAATCCTTTAGATGATTCTTGGGTAATTAATATTGCAAAGAATAAACCAAGCCTAGAACAAAAGCCAAGAATGAGCTTTAGAGGTGACAATGTAGAGTTTGGTGAATCTTCCAATAGAAGGTATGAACCACCAAGTACTAGAGAAACTACTCAGAGAGATCTTCTCCGAAATGTTTCTAAGAGAGTAGATAACCTTTGTCAAAAGCTTGACCTGCTAGGTTAACTATGTCAGAAAATTCTTTGATTATGCATCCGCATATTTACAAAGATGGACAACTTCTTAACTTCAAACAATTGAATGAAGGAGTTGACACAAACCCTATACAATATTGTTTTAGTGGTTCTGCAGGAAACAAGAGTCTAACAACTCTTATTGCATCCGTCAATAATCTTAACCAGATTACTGGACGAACTTTACTTGGGGTTTATAATTTACTATCTTACTTCGGTATTAGTAAAGATCCCAGTGAAAAATCAAAAGCATCTAGTGTTTTTAAACATTTTCAAAAAACTTTTCTTAAAGAAGATGCTGAAAGAAATGACCAAAGTTTAGAAGAAATAAAAACTCTTTTAAGACAACAAGTTGAAAAAACAGATTTATTAGAAGCCCAGCTCAATAATTTGTTTACAAAAAGGAATGATGTTCCCATCTCAAGAGATGAAGTCTTGGACTTTACCTCTAAATTAAATGAAATTGAAGTTTATTTAAGGAAAATCTTAGGATGAGCCTTAAGGAAATTCAAGATGATTTCAATAAAACAATTAAGCCACAGTTAGGAGAGATCCTCACTTTGCTTAAGAATTTACAGCTCAATAATAATATTGAAGCTGCAGCTGCAAAGATCATTAATGAATTAAAAGCCTTGATTCAAGAATGCCCTTGCAACAAGGAAATTTTAGATACTCTTTCAAAAGAAAAAGTAATTGAAAAAGGAATCATTATTATTAAGGATGACACTCCAACTCCTAGTAAAGGACCGTGGAAATATAGTTACCCAAATCATAATGTGGGAAACGAGGATTTAGGCTCTGGCAAAAATCCAAACAGCCTTTCATGGCCTCCCAATAAGGATTAACAAAAGATTTTTATCTGAGAAAAAGAAGGATCATTTGTTCTTAAATGACTCCAATAAAAAACTTCAATAAGAAAATTGAAGAAGAAATTCAAATAATTGAATTAACCATTGAAAATGAACATCTTATTTATTAAATGTTCAGAGACAATTGGATAATAGATTATTCGATCCTTATAGACCTAATCATAGATTAAGTCTATTAAATGAAAAAACTGCTATTTTAAATGGCATAAGAATATTAAGGCATCAAGCCTTAGTCATGGAAAACAAGAAAATAATTTACTTTTAAAGATTCATTTCTTCATAAGAAAGATAAGCAAAAAGAAAAGAACTTTTACAAAAATGGTTATATTAAAGAATTTTAACCTTAGGGTTAAAAGAAGAATTTCTAAGCTAGGAGTTCAAGTAAAAGATTCTGAATTTTATTTAAGAATTTTGAGGAAGAGAATTTCTACATGGAATTCAAGCATCATGTTTAACAAACATTGTCTTGTTAGATCTTACAAAACCTTATTTAAACATAATAAGGCAAAGAAAAATTGTTTAAACAATCTTCGAAATAAGAGGATTATTTTTAAAAAATAATTTTCAGGATCTAGAAAATGTTTTTTATCAAAAAATGGAATAATCAAATCCTTGAAGAAATTAGAGGACTTGAAATTTCAATTAAAGTTGAAAAACAAAATTTTCAAATCATCGATAAGCAGTATCAATATCGTCAACCTAATCCCGGGGTTAAATGGATAGATTTGCTAGATCAAAGGTCAGCTAGCGCTAACCTTATTCATTCTCTTGAAAATGATCTTTTAGACATAAAAGAAAAAATCATTTGTTGTTATTAATACAATAATTCTTGAGTTATAAATAACAAGATTTTATGTCAAGATATTTCTCATCTTGTCATAATTCTATTTTTAGAATTGAGGATTTATTAAACAAAATAACTACAGCATATCATGTTGGAGTTAGAGGTTTTCTTAATTCAAATAAATTGCAGGTATGCATCAAAAAGACTAGTCAGATTACAATAATGGCTTTCCAGATATGATTTTTGATACACAACCCGTTAAAAGAACAGAAAACTGTTTAGCAGATTTTTGACAAGAAATCTCCAAAGCAAAAAAGATTTTGAAATGACATATACTGTTCATCTTTATCTTTTGCAGGAACATCAAAAAGCCTTTATTTTGGCTATAAAAAGAAGATGATCTTGGGTTGAAGAAATCATCCCATTTTCTTACTTACATCTCTTCTTAAAAGCCTCACGCTAACAAAGGCCTCACGCCAAAAACAAAGACCTCTTATCAAAAATGGAGAAATTGATGGCTCAAAAATCAATAATCCTCAAGAGAATTCAGCTTTTACAAAATGAGTTAACACTCATTGATTCAGAAATGGATTTTGAAAGAAAATTCTCTTCCAAACAGGCAATTGTAACACCTGCGGTAGAAATACTAGAAGTTACAACTATTCCAAAGCAAACGGCTTCTGGTAAAGAATCACCAAATCCGTTGATACCTGTGACTTTGGTTAAAAGTCAAAATGAGGATTCATCCTCTGTTACGTCTGGTTCTTCTGATTTAAATCTAAGACCAAACGAGGGTATTCTACACCCAAATAAATCTAAAGAGAAATCTTTAGTATATCCCCACGGATATTCAGGCACAAAAGCCTTTTATGTTGTGTTCAATGGTCCAAAAGCAGGTATTTTTACCACCTGGAGCATGGCAGATCAAGCAACCAAAGGATACTCTGGCATCAAATATAGGAGGTACAAATCCTATGATGAAGCAAGAATTGCAGCCAATATCTTTACTAATGAGGAGTTCAAAGCTCCTTTAAGATTGATCAACGGTTCCGAAGACCTAAAACCAACTTTTGCCAACGCTTTGACAAAAGAAAGGAGTTCTAAAGTCATTCTCGAAACATA
Source organism: Centaurea solstitialis (assembly GCA_030169165.1). Classification (NCBI taxonomy): domain Eukaryota; kingdom Viridiplantae; phylum Streptophyta; class Magnoliopsida; order Asterales; family Asteraceae; genus Centaurea; species Centaurea solstitialis. The sequence goes on from CM058041.1 coordinate 73,428,179, forward strand.
CCATTATGGGTTATTAAGCATGGTTTATCCATCCAATAATCTGTTGGAATTATCCAAATTCCCCAAGGAGTTCAGAGAGGCGATTAAAACCTATAAGAAAAAATGTCTTAAAGGTTTAGAAAAAGAAATTTATCTCAAAATCCAAAGCACTGTCATGTTTTGGGATGAAGATGAACAACCAATACAAGCATACAAGTATGTTCAGATTGGTGTTGTCAAGGAAAAAATTTATGCTCCCAGCCAAGAAGTGGAAGCAACACTTGAAGGAAAAGATCTTCAAGAAATGGCTGAACAAAAATTATTAATACTCATTAATAAAATTTTTGATATCAGCAAAGAAGATAAGCTTAAGGTTAATCTTGCAACGCCTTATTGCTTAATGACTTCTTTATCACCAAAGCCAATAAATGATGAAGATTTCAGCAAAATACAATTATTCAAAGAACAGCTGGTTTCGCCCAACGTTTTTGAATACCACTATCCTTCCCTTTGTCAGAAGATAAAAAAGGAATTGGAAAGCAAAGATGTCTTGTACTCTTGTGCAAAATGTTTTCCCTCCACCACAAAAGATAAAGGTTTGACAGATGAATGACGGATGGACATAAAGTAGAAGGTTTCTACTTTAAAGAAAGGATCAGGCATCTTTTCTACAGCAAGCAATAAGTGCAACAATGCGTAAGCAATGACGTATTATTTTTGTACGATCCTCTTTCCTTGGTTTATAAAAGGAAGAGTTTTCATTCTTAGAAAGGACCTCATAATCTCATAACCATCTAGCTATCTCTCTCCCCATCATCTATCTTTTCTTGTAATTTTAGTAAGCATGAGTGATAAGAACCATATAGGTTTAGCAATGTAATAGAGTTATCTACCTGGATTTATCAGGGGTTCCTGTATGATATCATAAATTTCATTTGTTATATTTCATCGCAAATACATAAGAGTTCCGGGAGGAGAATCACCGCGAAAGTACGCCTGCAGGTGGCGTTTTTAGGGAAATCAAGAAGCATCCTTGGAATTATTATGTCCAATTTGGTATGTTAAATGTATTGCATTTTGTTATTTTATTGTAAGTTCAGGACCTGATAATCCTAGAGTCAGTAATCTTTTACTTGTTAGTCCTCTATCTTTAAATTATATAAATTCCGCACACCCCCCCACACGAATTGGTATCAGAGCCATGTCTTTTTTAAAAGATAAGGATGTTCCAAATTGGACATAAAATCCAAGGATGCTCCATGATTTCCCTAAACGGCCACCTGCCTAGGCGGTACTTTCGGCGGAGACTTCTTCCCTCCAGGAACTCTTATGTGATTTGCGATGAAAATATAACAAAAGGAAATTTTATTGATATCATACAGGACTCTGGATAAATCCAGAGTAGATAACTCTATTTACATTGCTAGAACCCTATATGGATTCTTACTCACTCATGCTTAGCTAAAAATTACAAGAAAAGATAGATGATGGGGAGAGAGATAGCTAGATGGTTATGAGATTATGAGGTCCTTTCTAAGAATGAAAACTCTTCCTTTTATAAACCAAGGAAAGAGGATCGTACAAAAATAATACGTCATTGCTTACGCATTGTTGCACTTATTGCTTGCTGTAGAAAAGATGCCTGATCCTTTCTTTAAAGTAGAAACCTTCTACTTTATGTCCATCCGTCATTCATCTGTCAAACCTTTATCTTTTGTGGTGGAGGGAAAACATTTTGCACAAGAGTACAAGACATCTTTGCTTTCCAATTCCTTTTTTATCTTCTGACAAAGGGAAGGATAGTGGTATTCAAAAACGTTGGGCGAAACCAGCTGTTCTTTGAATAATTGTATTTTGCTGAAATCTTCATCATTTATTGGCTTTGGTGATAAAGAAGTCATTAAGCAATAAGGCGTTGCAAGATTAACCTTAAGCTTATCTTCTTTGCTGATATCAAAAATTTTATTAATGAGTATTAATAATTTTTGTTCAGCCATTTCTTGAAGATCTTTTCCTTCAAGTGTTGCTTCCACTTCTTGGCTGGGAGCATAAATTTTTTCCTTGACAACACCAATCTGAACATACTTGTATGCTTGTATTGGTTGTTCATCTTCATCCCAAAACATGACAGTGCTTTGGATTTTGAGATAAATCTCTTTTTCTAAACCTTTAAGACATTTTTTCTTATAGGTTTTAATCGCCTCTCTGAACTCCTTGGGGAATTTGGATAATTCCAACAGATTATTGGATGGATAAACCATGCTTAATAACCCATAATGGTATGTTTCGAGAATCATTAAGGGATCTGCATTGGGAAAGAAGTTGTAGTAACTAATATTCTTCTTGTCTGAAGTATAATAGTGTTCATCAACGAAGGAGTGCTCGGTAGACTCTCTTCCTTTCTTGTACAGATAAGCAAATCCAGAATACTGAGATCCTAGATCATAATCTTCCATGTCTTCAAGCTTGTCGACAGGATACTGAACTCGTGGGATATTTCCGAGAATGACTTTAGAACTCCTTTCTTTTGTCAAAGCGTTGGCAAAAGTTGGTTTTAGGTCTTCGGAACCGTTGATCAATCTTAAAGGAGCTTTGAACTCCTCATTAGTAAAGATATTGGCTGCAATTCTTGCTTCATCATAGGATTTGTACCTCCTATATTTGATGCCAGAGTATCCTTTGGTTGCTTGATCTGCCATGCTCCAGGTGGTAAAAATACCTGCTTTTGGACCATTGAACACAACATAAAAGGCTTTTGTGCCTGAATATCCGTGGGGATATACTAAAGATTTCTCTTTAGATTTATTTGGGTGTAGAATACCCTCGTTTGGTCTTAGATTTAAATCAGAAGAACCAGACGTAACAGAGGATGAATCCTCATTTTGACTTTTAACCAAAGTCACAGGTATCAACGGATTTGGTGATTCTTTACCAGAAGCCGTTTGCTTTGGAATAGTTGTAACTTCTAGTATTTCTACCGCAGGTGTTACAATTGCCTGTTTGGAAGAGAATTTTCTTTCAAAATCCATTTCTGAATCAATGAGTGTTAACTCATTTTGTAAAAGCTGAATTCTCTTGAGGATTATTGATTTTTGAGCCATCAATTTCTCCATTTTTGATAAGAGGTCTTTGTTTTTGGCGTGAGGCCTTTGTTAGCGTGAGGCTTTTAAGAAGAGATGTAAGTAAGAAAATGGGATGATTTCTTCAACCCAAGATCATCTTCTTTTTATAGCCAAAATAAAGGCTTTTTGATGTTCCTGCAAAAGATAAAGATGAACAGTATATGTCATTTCAAAATCTTTTTTGCTTTGGAGATTTCTTGTCAAAAATCTGCTAAACAGTTTTCTGTTCTTTTAACGGGTTGTGTATCAAAAATCATATCTGGAAAGCCATTATTGTAATCTGACTAGTCTTTTTGATGCATACCTGCAATTTATTTGAATTAAGAAAACCTCTAACTCCAACATGATATGCTGTAGTTATTTTGTTTAATAAATCCTCAATTCTAAAAATAGAATTATGACAAGATGAGAAATATCTTGACATAAAATCTTGTTATTTATAACTCAAGAATTATTGTATTAATAACAACAAATGATTTTTTCTTTTATGTCTAAAAGATCATTTTCAAGAGAATGAATAAGGTTAGCGCTAGCTGACCTTTGATCTAGCAAATCTATCCATTTAACCCCGGGATTAGGTTGACGATATTGATACTGCTTATCGATGATTTGAAAATTTTGTTTTTCAACTTTAATTGAAATTTCAAGTCCTCTAATTTCTTCAAGGATTTGATTATTCCATTTTTTGATAAAAAACATTTTCTAGATCCTGAAAATTATTTTTTAAAAATAATCCTCTTATTTCGAAGATTGTTTAAACAATTTTTCTTTGCCTTATTATGTTTAAATAAGGTTTTGTAAGATCTAACAAGACAATGTTTGTTAAACATGATGCTTGAATTCCATGTAGAAATTCTCTTCCTCAAAATTCTTAAATAAAATTCAGAATCTTTTACTTGAACTCCTAGCTTAGAAATTCTTCTTTTAACCCTAAGGTTAAAATTCTTTAATATAACCATTTTTGTAAAAGTTCTTTTCTTTTTGCTTATCTTTCTTATGAAGAAATGAATCTTTAAAAGTAAATTATTTTCTTGTTTTCCATGACTAAGGCTTGATGCCTTAATATTCTTATGCCATTTAAAATAGCAGTTTTTTCATTTAATAGACTTAATCTATGATTAGGTCTATAAGGATCGAATAATCTATTATCCAATTGTCTCTGAACATTTAATAAAATAAGATGTTCATTTTCAATGGTTAATTCAATTATTTGAATTTCTTCTTCAATTTTCTTATTGAAGTTTTTTATTGGAGTCATTTAAGAACAAATGATCCTTCTTTTTCTCAGATAAAAATCTTTTGTTAATCCTTATTGGGAGGCCATGAAAGGCTGTTTGGATTTTTGCCAGAGCCTAAATCCTCGTTTCCCACATTATGATTTGGGTAACTATATTTCCACGGTCCTTTACTAGGAGTTGGAGTGTCATCCTTAATAATAATGATTCCTTTTTCAATTACTTTTTCTTTTGAAAGAGTATCTAAAATTTCCTTGTTGCAAGGGCATTCTTGAATCAAGGCTTTTAATTCATTAATGATCTTTGCAGCTGCAGCTTCAATATTATTATTGAGCTGTAAATTCTTAAGCAAAGTGAGGATCTCTCCTAACTGTGGCTTAATTGTTTTATTGAAATCATCTTGAATTTCCTTAAGGCTCATCCTAAGATTTTCCTTAAATAAACTTCAATTTCATTTAATTTAGAGGTAAAGTCCAAGACTTCATCTCTTGAGATGGGAACATCATTCCTTTTTGTAAACAAATTATTGAGCTGGGCTTCTAATAAATCTGTTTTTTCAACTTGTTGTCTTAAAAGAGTTTTTATTTCTTCTAAACTTTGGTCATTTCTTTCAGCATCTTCTTTAAGAAAAGTTTTTTGAAAATGTTTAAAAACACTAGATGCTTTTGATTTTTCACTGGGATCTTTACTAATACCGAAGTAAGATAGTAAATTATAAACCCCAAGTAAAGTTCGTCCAGTAATCTGGTTAAGATTATTGACGGATGCAATAAGAGTTGTTAGACTCTTGTTTCCTGCAGAACCACTAAAACAATATTGTATAGGGTTTGTGTCAACTCCTTCATTCAATTGTTTGAAGTTAAGAAGTTGTCCATCTTTGTAAATATGCGGATGCATAATCAAAGAATTTTCTGACATAGTTAACCTAGCAGGTCAAGCTTTTGACAAAGGTTATCTACTCTCTTAGAAACATTTCGGAGAAGATCTCTCTGAGTAGTTTCTCTAGTACTTGGTGGTTCATACCTTCTATTGGAAGATTCACCAAACTCTACATTGTCACCTCTAAAGCTCATTCTTGGCTTTTGTTCTAGGCTTGGTTTATTCTTTGCAATATTAATTACCCAAGAATCATCTAAAGGATTAATATCAGAAAATTGCTTTTCTTCTATTGCGCCTATTTCAGAAAATACATCGTCAATCTCTATGTATTCTGATTTTTTATAGTCAATGCTATGGTGACTATTTGACAGGGCATAAGCTACCAAATATGTTATACTAAAGACCTTATCTCCAGTACTCATTAAATTTTCTCTCTCGAATTGATGTACGAAAGAAAGAACTTGATCTATATTCTTAGTGCCTAAACTAAATCCGAATTTGGGATAAACAGTGAACATGAATTTTTGGTAAGCTAAGTTTCCTCTAGCAGCACCAAGAATACAGTCTTTTTTATCATTGATTCTATTATCTACTAAGGCCATCTTAATAGGTGAATCAATTCCTTCTTGGAATTCTGATTTGAGCAGAATTTTTATAGCACCTAAATGAACTACGCTTAAGGTAGATCTGATTCTAGGGTCTATCTTTTGTAGATTCTTGTTAATTTCTTCTCTTGTGATAAGAGGTAGAAAAACTGAACCTTTTGTATCTTTGATGTCAACATGCATTTCTTTTGTGCCGACAAAATAAAAAATACTATTTTTCCTTTTAAGCATATTTAACATTGGAATGTGAAATATCTTTTCTTTTTTCAAATCAAGTCTTGATTTCTTAATTTTTTGAAGAATATTTTGTTTTACTATAAAACTTCCTTGAAAACCATTTTCATTTTCTTTTCGAAAACTGATTTCGAAATTTTCTTCTTCGAAATTGTCCTGAGTTTCCTCAACAACAACATCCTTATCTTTTAAAAGTGATCAATCCCTTCTTACCCTTCTCATCTTAACTCTTCTTCTTACACGATCCTACCGAAGAGGTGTACTTCATGGCACATTTTTTATGTATAATAATATTTTTATACAACAAATAAAACATATATTTCACCTCTCATAAGGTCAGAATCTTAACCTTTAGAAATGTTTGTGTTATCTAATGTCGTTGGGCCAACATCCTTTAAGGGGGAGTTCATTACAGAATGCTAAATTTTAAGAATTTGGATTTCATGTAAGCATGTGGAATCTTAGATGTGTTTAAGTTTGTAACATTTTGAAGGAAATTGAAGTATAGATAACTTAGTGCGATTTCATTGAAATCCCATGATTTCAATTCCAGATTTTTCCTTTTACCAAACACAAGAGGAAAATGAAGCTTAATTCCAAATCCCACCAAGTCATGCATACCAAACAAGCCCTTAGTTTCATGCACAATAATTAAAGTTTTTAAATTACCGGGTTACTCGCCGCGATTCCGCCATCAATAAGGTTGAATTCTTGATCACCGTTCTGAAAAAAATGGGCAGGGAGGTATGTAGGTGCCGCCGATGTACCAAGGCAAATATCCGATAATAGTGCATCCTTGTTGGGTGCTCTCGACACCTTCAAACAGCATTATTAAATATTTTTGGTGTAACTCTAGTAGTAAATAATGACCGTTTTAACTGATCTAACAAACAATGTACTAATTAACTCGTGCACACCTGAAATGAGCTAAAAATCACGGGTTGCATAGTCTTTATGTCAAATGTAGGAATGACAACGTTAGTCAAGGTCTGATTTAGCCTCGTAGTTCCTAGTAAGCTCGTAACGAGATCTTTCAAATACTCCCCATCGTATTGTGGCCCTACCAATGCCTTCGATTTCTTTATAATATCCGCAAATGGTCCTCTAAATTTGCACCATTGAAAACAAAACGTTCGATTAGTTGCAAGTATATGATTCAAGAATTGAAATTTGTCTCTTGTCGTTTTCTTTAAGAAAGAAACCGAAGCTAATTTGTATTTCGTCTTACGTACCCAATTTGTGGGAAAATCTTGGGACAGTTGTCGAGATAGAATGGAACAATGTCTTCAGCAGCGTACAAAGGTCGATTGTTTTGGTCTGGTGCCGTTAGCATGACGGTCACTAAACCTCCGGTGCTTGTTCCGGCAATGACGTCAAAGTAATCCGCAAGTCGTGCTTGGTTGCCGTCTAACAACTGCGTATAAATACAATTGGATGTTTTATATTGGCAAAGGTCCATTGGTCTAGTAGTACACGGTAACTCAATTTCCATGAAACTAGCTTTGACCAACAGAAATCACCAATGGATTATCGGTTGATCTAGGGAAAGTTGGATTTTCCTAGATATTTTACTTCTGTTGGAAATCTGCCCGTAAAATTAAACGACTTTTTGTCAAAAAAATAGATCACAAGAGGGATTTAAGGGCAGACATGATCCACTCGTAAAACGGATTATCGGCAGGAATCCCCCCTATGGCTTTTACCAGCGGATTTTTTCTGTTGGTAAAAGTTTGTCGTTTTGTAGTGGTAAGTGGTAGTTCCATCTTCATAGGGTTGAAGTCCCATTGAAGCGTACGTAAATTTAATTTATTGTATATAAATATAATATATAATTGAAAAAAAAAACAATGTTAATATCAGTTTAGAGTTATGTATAACAGTATAAGCGTGTAAAAATAAATTGTACCTGAAGCTCTGACTCGAGATACCTGAGAATGACACCAGGAATGATACCTCTAATGCCTCCACCATCAATACTGAGGATAGTTATGAGATTTCCAACGGTCGGAGGTGGGAGTCCGGTGCGGTTTGTTGTCGGAATTTGACTTGTCATCTTAAGATCATAAGATATACAAACTCTTGAAAATGATTTTTGGTGAGATGAGTTTAAGACTTTGTGTTAGTTTATATTCGATGGTAGTGGTTGTTATTATCTTTAATCATTTATAGTTCTGATTATCCTTTTTTATAATCCAATAGAACATGGTCTTATGTGTGACTTATTACATGTTATTCTCCTTCATTAAAAATAAAGATACATGTAAGTAACCCCTTTGACTTTCTTTAATCAAAACTAACTACATACACAAATTAATATATAGAGAGGTTCAAATAATTTGAGTTTAAATATTGTAACAAGATAAGAGTGGAAGAGTTAAGGAAAGGTTTATATAAATAATTGAAAAAATCCATTTGAAAATTGCATATATAAACAGAATCATTTGTAATGCTAGTTTATATATATGCATCTTTAGATATACTTTTTTATAATTCTGTAGTTATTAATATATGATCCTTTCCTTTTTTACATTCTTTGGTATGTAGGGACCGTTTATTAATTTTTACTGGATAAATGCTTATTTGGGTAAGTGCTATCTCGCATAAGTGTTGTACGCGTAAGAGTATTTACCACATGTTTTTTGTAAGTGTTTACCAACAAACAAAAGAACCACTTTAACTTTTTTTGTAGTTAGATGTTAAAAGAAAGAGAGGGAAAAAAGAAGAGGCAAACATGGAATAAACAGATCTGACCCGAGTAAAAAACATTTTGGTTCTGGCTCAGTTAGATCTCGGTCAAATCTCAAACTTGGTAAACAATGTGATCGTTGACTAACCGATTAGCACCAAGTAAACAACTCATGAGTTTTTTTTTTTTTTTTATTTGAGTCGATTCTTATAGGCACACATATGTATATGTGACTTGGGATCATGTCACACCATGTTGTTTTTTTGTAAAACCTGTAAAACTACATAAATAACATTGAACCTTTGGAGAAAAAACGTTATAAAAATTTACTTAAAAAATAAATTAGTTTTTGTTGATAAATTGTTGGAACGAAATATGCTTATTTTTCTTGGGGTTACAACAATGCTTTTATCCTTAGGTAGGCTTTGAACCTTAATCACCCACTCATAATATTATTGTGTAGTTGAACTTCTAAACTTATCAATTCATCATCCGATTGATATGAATTCTCCAAGACTAACCTTTACGATCTCAGTAACGGTTTGGTTTGCAAAATGCAAAGGAATTTGATGAAATTAAAATGACAAATTTCTTAATAATGTTTTGTTCGCATAATGAATTGAGGAATTTCTTAATAAAGTTTTCGGGTTCGCTTGGTGAGGGTGATGGCTTTGCCGAAGCTCTTGCCCTGCGAGCTTTCTTTACCTTTTAAAAAAAATGAATTGTTTAATGAATTCATCATTTTTGGTTTAAGTGAAGGAATTGAATTCATACCAAAAAAAACACATGGTCAAAATCCATTTCAAAACCTCCAATGTCAAATTCCTTAAATGGATTCCAATTCAATCAAATTCCATTATACGAACCAAACGTCCCCTTACGGCTATTTTTGGCCAAAAAAAAAGCTAGGTTATAATTTGGGTACATGTTTGGATGAATATACGCTAGTTTATTGAAACACTACATGGAGTAGCTTATGAGAAGGCTTTTTCCAATTCTACCCCTTATTAATATTAACTTTTATTAACTAAAAACATAAATTAATTATTTATTATCAATAAATATAATTCATAGTAATTAAAATCAATTAAAAATTTGTTAATCAAATTAAATTATACATTATATATTAATTAATTTCAAATGTAATTAATTATATTTTAATTATTATTTAGTATGTTTAGTTATCAAAAAATAAATATAGCAATTTTTAAAATGCGTATGGAAGTCACATAGAATTAAGGCTATACTTTTTTCATTGATAATGAAAACATGTTAAATATTTTTATAAAACATATTTAATATAATTATTAAGTATATTATTTTAAAATTACTAATTGCTTAGGATATGTGAAGTTGGTCAATTTTCTTTTTATGTTTATTATATGTAATAGTAACTTAAATCATAAATTAATATAGATTTTTTTTAAAATTTGTTTTAATATTTTTTTAAAACTTATATTGTGTATATATAATAACTAATTATATATTTTTTTTTCAACCAATATATTATAATATTTTATTTTCATTATTATCTTGTTTGTATTAATCAAAATATTATCGAATTATAATTTTATAAACATATTTTAATTACATTGTTAAAGATTTGTCGTAATTATATTATAGATTGTAGAGCATCTCTAACAGGATTTCTATAGTTTTTTTCTAAAATAGAGAAGCAAGTATTAAAATCTCTAAAATGATTTACATTCATCTCCAACAGATTTTCTATTTTAGAGATTTTAACTCAAATTATATTATTATAATATTCTATAATTTATCATTCCAATGCACTTTAAAAAAAGAATTAAATAAAAAATGATTTAAGATTTAAACTCAATGCTGGGATTTAATAAAATATTCATTTCTCTCTCCTACCATTAAGTTTTAGAGAATTATTTAAATTTAGGAAATCTTGAAGTTTTTTCTATTTTAGCAAACAAGATAGCAATGTTGTTGAAGAGGTTTAGGGGGAAGAAACTTTTTTTTTTTGCTATTTTAGCAATGTTGCTGGAGATGCTCTAAGTGATTATTTATTCAACATGCTTTTTTTGATCATTTTATATATCCATAAGCTAGTTTTTGCCAAATATAATTTATTCGTCAGCTACATACATGTAGCTTTTTGAAATCCCATAAACATAGGATTTCGAGATCCTAAGAGGATGACTAGAATTTCGAGGGATATTGTAGAGTTTATATATAATAATATTTTAAATTGTATTAAAATACTTGTTTTCTAATAATCAGTTAAATGAAAGGTACTTTATTAACTTTTATAATTTCTAATTTTTTTTAATAACTGAATTCAAATCCATTCCAAATTTTACAAACCAAACACGCAAAAATATACCAAATTCAAATTCTTACATAAAATCCCATCCATTTCATTATCTTCAATTCCTAAAGGCCAAACTGACCCTTAATTTCGTCTAGTTATTGCATTTGTTTAGAGTTTTGATTGCAACAAAACATTGCATACAATCAATAGAGAAAACTGAATGAACAAAATTACAAAACATGTAAGAAAGAGCCTATCATTTGGCCCAACTAAACCTTTAGCCCCATACAATTGTCAACTTGTTCCAACTTCCAAGTCCCCAACATCTACCCAAACTATATTAAAATTAAATGTTTAGTAGAATAAATAATGTCTTATTATTTGAAAAATAAACACTATTTTTATAAAAATAATTGGTGTTTGATTATCTTTAACAAAATTTGGAGAATCTACGGAATACTCTAAGGGTGCGTTTGGTTCGCTGGAATCCTTGGGAATCTGAGGGAATTGGAATCCAATTCCCAGGGATTCCTATGTTTGGTTGGCTTTTGAGGATGTAATTGGAATCTGCAGGAGGGAATGAAATCCCTCAGATAAGGGATTTTAGAATCCTTCAGCATATGGAAGGATTTCAAATTCCATAGACTTGGGAATTTGACAGATTACCTTTTTACCCCTCAAATCATTAATACCTTATAAGCATATAATATATATATATATATATCAGTATTTAATTTATATATTATATATTTATTTATTTATATATTATAATATATATATATATATATTATAATTTATATATATAACCTATATACAATATTTAATATATAATATTATATATATACGTATATATTAGATATTATTATAAATTATATATATAATACACATATATACATATTTAATATATAATATATACCTTTATATATATATTATATTCTAATTTTTATATATAACTTATATACGATATTTAGTATATAATATTATATATAATACAATATATATTAAATATTATTATTTACATAATACAATAATATATATAATACACACATATGTATATATAAATATTTAATTTATATATTATATATTATTTATTTATATATTATAATTTATATAAATATTTAGTTTATATATTATATATTTATTTATTATATATATATTATAATTTATATATATAACCTATATACAATATTTAATATTATATATACATATACATATATATTATATAAAATATATTAAATTTTATTATAAATTATATAAATAAAAAATTTATATATTATATATTTATTTATATATATTATAATTTATAAATATAACCTATATACAGTATATAATATTATATATACATACACATATATATTATATTAAATATTATTATAAATTATATAATATATAATTTATATTAATATTCATAAATATGTATATTAAATGGAATATATATAATATACTTTTACATATAACCTATAAAACAAACTAAAGTAAAACAAAAAAAAACAAAAAGAGGGTAATTCTATCATTTTACATATCTGAATTCCAATTCCATTAGGTATTTCTACCAACCAAACAGATTATGGAATTAGATTCCAATTCCATTTCCTGCCAACCAAACAGAATATGGAATTGGATTCCAATTCCTTCAGGATTCCAATTCCTCCAGGATTCCAATTCCTTCAAAAACATTCCAGTGAACCAAACGCCACCTAAGGTTTTCATTCGTTTTATTTTTTACAAATGGTATTTTAAATATTTAATAAATAATAAAACAGCTTTAATATATAGAATCCATAATTACATATTTACATAACATCAAAACAATGTTTAAACTGATGGCATAAAACAGAAATAAAGTTCGCCACTTTATTTTATTTTAATAATATTACAATTAAATATTTATTACAACTTTTCAAGATCTAATAATTTTATAAAATTTACACAAAATAATTCACTCCGCTACTCCTCCATCCCTAATATTTGCCTCTCTTAGATTTCGTTCATCCGAGAGTTGTTTTGCGAACCTGCAGTTAGAAATCACTTGTGTTTTTATTAAAACCACTTTTTTATCAAGGTGACAGTTGCAATCTAAAAACAAAATTATACCTTTTTAATACTTCACGGTTCGTTCCGCCGTTAGGGACAGGTTCAACCACTCCAGTAGTGGAGTTGATCCGGGAAACTGGTTCATCTAGTAATCTTTCACCAACTTTCACCAGATCGTCCAAATTTTTCGTCGTTGCTGTATCCGTTGAAGCCAAGTCTCCAGTCAAGGTGTCATCCTAATTTAACGTAAAAACATATAAAACTTGGAACTATCAGTTTGGTACAACTTTTAACATGTAAGACACTTTTCCCATTGAATCTAAACCATTTGTTGGATTGTAAGAAAAACAACAAGTGGTCCGTATACGGTATACCGTATATGATGTAATACCGTTACCAACATAGCAACTCAATGAAGAGTTAATGGTCCTTTGAGATGTGCATTGCCAAGTTATACTTTACAGTACAAGTTGAAAATGCATGTTCTAATAATTCTATGTGCAACCCCGCAAGCATCTTTGCATGATGTGCATTGTCAAGTTGTACCATACAATCCATCAATGCATGGTTATAAGTTTATGTGTTATTACCAATGTTTTGAAAACCGGACCGGTCATCAAACCGGTTGTCCTAGTGGTTCATTGGTTTAACAGGTCGGACCGGTCGAACCGTTTTAAAGAACCGGATGATGTCATAATTATTTTTAAAAATATTAAAATTATAATAAGTTCAAAAACACTTCCAACATCAAAAATACTTAAATACAGTATTTGGGAAGTACATCATCTTCTTCATTGTTTTAATTTCATAGAATATCATATATAAAAATATGTAACAAATATATAGCATACTAATATAACTATGTTGCTGAAAATACTAACTTTGCATTTGGGAAGTATATGAAAAAAAAAGAAAAAACGGTTTAAAGCGGTTCAAAACGATCCGGTTCAGCGGTTCAACCTCCCGGTTCAAACGGTTCTCACTGGTTCAATGCCTAGCGGTTTGACCGGTTCTATTGAACCAGTTTCCCTGCCGGTTCCCGGTTCAACCGGCCGGTCCGGTCCGGTTTTCAAAACCATGGTTATTACTCCAAAAAAAGGAGTTTATAGGAAGTCTAACGTGTTTAAAGAACATCTTCAACAACTTCTTTAAAATGAAGATTTTAACAATTTTTGGCTTTAACTAATTTTTTAAAATTTCTCCAAAATGAAGAGGGAGAGTGAGGGGGAGAGAGAGTGTATAGATTTCTATAAATTTGAAGATATATCTAAAAATGATTACTATGTGACATAGATGATTTTTTTATTATAAACCAGTAAAAAATCTTGAAATGAAATTTTTTGATGAGAAATAAATAATATTTTATTAGATATATATAATATTTTAATAATATAAATAATGTAATCTTAAAAATGAAGAATATGTTGGAATTTAATGCATTTTTCTTTTGAGATTTTATACTATAGTTCTTCATTTCGGAATATTTTTGGAAAATCTGTTGGAGATGCTCTCTAAGTGTCTTACTAATAGAATATTTAACAACACTTAAGTTTAGAAGAACTACCAATAAAGTGTCATATATAAAAATGTTACAATAAGACTATATGATGGTTTTTGACATTTTAAGAAGCTTTTAAAGCATATTTATTTCATGAACTATTTTATAGAACATTGTTGAGACATGTCTTATAAGTTCATTTTTTATATGGTGTTAGTGTATTTAGGACACTTTGAAAAATAGTAGTTTTAAAAACGTCCAAAAGCATCATACAAATTTATTGTAACACTCTTAAGATATGATCCCTTGTTGTTTGATTCTATAAACTTAAATCATATAAAACAATCTATTCAGGTTTGGTGTCCTATGAATAGGGGTGTAATCGAGCCGAGTATCACCAAGCTCGAGCTCGAACTCGACACTACAACTCGAGCTCGAAACTTGACTCGAGCTCGACCGAGCTTAAAATTTCAGTCTCGAGCTCGGCTCGAATCACTACTCGAGTAGCTTGAGCTCGACTCGGCTCGACTCGATTAAGTGTTGAATTAGGGATTTAGGGTTTTTCACTTATATACTAAGGGTACAATCGTAAATTACTTAACATAAAAGGGTAAAATGGGTAATTTTCTAGAAGCTCGATTAGGCTCGCGAGCTTGACGAGCCGAGTATTTTGAAGCTCGAACTCGGCTCGACTCACTACTTGAGTAGCTCGAGCTCGAGCTCCACTTGACTCACACCTAGTCGATTCCGAGTTTTTTTTCGAGTCAGTCTCGAGTAGCTCGCGAGCTGTCTCGGCTCATTTACACCCCTATGAAGCTAGTTTTATTATAGTGTGTACACGTTATCAAAGCATGTTCAAGATGAGTGAACCAAACCTGAATGCGAAGATAATTATCAACTGAATTTAGAGCTTCAAATACAACGTTGTCATGGAAAACAACAAGATCAGCACTTGCTTGAGTAAACGCTTCTATCAAGGGGGCTGAACCATTCGTGACTAACCAACCAAGAACTCCCCATTTTGCAGCCATTTTTGCATCGTATCGAGGTTGTTGCTTCTCGGTGCCCGTCCCTAATGATACCACTAGATATCGCCCATAATCCATAGGTGAAATTGGAAAGAAATTTGGATCTTCTTTTAGTGCTTGCCTTGTCACTTCCCCTATCGCCACTAAAGACTGCCAATCGAGACATACAAAGTTTCATTTCATTATTAATAGTTCTACATTGTCTGTTAATAGCTTGTACTTCATGCATGAATAGGTGTACGTGCATGACAGTTGTATTGGCGCATGAAAAGTTGTCCTCCATGCATAAAGAGTTTTACTTCATTGCTACAACAAAGCCGAGTTTGTGGTAAAGTTGTTTAATCGTTGTAATAAGACCAATCAACGATTTAGCAAATGATATGTGTTTTGATTTGTGTTTTATGTAAAAGAATTGCAATATGTTTGTATAATTTATTTGGATCTTTTAAACATTTTTTTACGATACTTTTAAATTAAATATGCAATTTATCTTATTAAGGCATCTTCAACCTAATACAAGACTAAAATCCACCAAAATGGAAGCTTTTTATATTCTTGAGTCTACCATGATGGTCATCAAATTAGTCTTTCTATTTGAAGAAGAAAAAACCACTATTTTGCTGATTTTTAGTCTTATAGTGATGCATTGGAGTTTGGAGACGCCCTTGTAAATACTAATATTATTCCAACGCCTAATATAACACTAGAAAAAAAAAATAGAGGTGACCAACATTGGCGACTTGGCGTGTCAAAACGTGGCATCTACTTCCAAATGTTAATAACTAGTTTTTAATAGTTTGGGTTTCACGCCGTGTTATAAATTGGGATAGTTTTTTTTTTTTTTTTTTTTTTTTTATTTTTATCATAAATAGGAAGTCAAATACTACTTTGGATTTAAAAGCAGGAAGCCAAATACTACTTTGGATTTAGATAAATGGTTCTCAAACCCTTATGAGACGTTAAGAGCTGGTTAATTTGTTTGTTGTTTGTGGGCCTATTTTTGGGTGGGTTGGTCGATAGGTTGTCGTGTTTCTGGGTCTTTGCCTTTGAGACCTTTTCTTGTACTTTGTTTGTTCGTAATAAAGTGGTTTCAGGTTGCTTGGGGTGGGTGATGGCCTTGCCGAATCTCACTCCCTAGCTCCCTTCTTTGCCGTTCAAAAAAAGTTTTTATCATAAGTAATAAGATGGATTTATGAGAAACATAGAACATATGTTGTCATATGAAAGGTAAGTATGATAGACTTCATTGTGTTGGGTATTTAACTATATGCTTACAATCAGACAGAAGTATATGGTACAACTAATGTCTATTTTACGTGATTGTTAGCATGTAGATAATATGTAGATACTGTATGTGTGGTTAGGGGAGGAGGGTTTTATATGTCAATGGTTACTTAAAATAAATAAAAAGATTTAATAAATCAATGAAAAAACATATTAAATTTAAGAGGTTTAACCTAAAGTTTTGGAGAAAAAAAATACTATGGCTATGTATGGAAAAAACAAGCTAGCTTATAAGCTAATTCATCCAAACATGTACCATAACCTAGCTTTTTGAAACACTACTTTGAATAGTTTTTTTGTAGCTTTTTTCACTTATACCCTTATTAATACTAATAATTAAATTCAAATATATCATTTTGGTCATTTTACATACTCATAAACTAGTTTTTGCCAAACATAATTGATTCATAAGCTAGCTTATCAGCTACTAGCTAGCTTATCAATTAACAACTAGCTTATTAGCTAGTTTGCCAAACGTAGCCTATGTACTTATCAATAGTTTAATGAAATTATTTGATTATTTATTTTAATAAAGTTATAATAGTTTATAATTGACCAATAAAATAAAATGTCTTATAAAAATAATTAAATAAAGTAAAAGGTAACCAAATGTGAGTTATGTTATTTGAGAATAAAAAATATAAAAATGGTCTAATATAAGAACCAAATATGTAATTTAATCAAACATTTTTTGGATAACTTAACCACTTAATTTAACAATGTTAGATGGAATGTAAATAAAAATCACAGAAATGGAAAAACAATTTTTAAAGATCAAGAACAAAAAACTTTAAAATATTATACTACAGGGACGAAAATAAAGATATACATATAAGTAAAAGTTATTGTTCATGTTTTCTGGAAAATGTTATATAGTATAATATCATTTATATTTTTATTAACTTTATAATTTAGTTTTTTGTGTTTTTCATATTTATGATTAAATATATATAACTTAACTTTCTTAACTAAAATTTAAAATTTAGTACGACAAAAAATGTAATAATATCGTTATAATTTGGTCGGCAAAACTCAATTTTTATAATCATATGAACAAAGTAAAACTTCATTACCAAATTTTTTAAAAAACCATTATATTAGCTATTTAGAATATTATTTGTCAATAAAAAGGTTTTTGAAAATTAAAAATTATATTATTTATAGTAAACTTACTTTCAACTTATTATAAACTGAGCTACATGTCATTAGCTTAAAAATTATATTATTAAACAAATAATTTTAGGATAAATTCATATATAAAGTATATTAATATCTGTTTTATTACTAAAATATATTTTTAGTGTTATTTGTATTGTATGATTGAAGTTATATGTTTTAGCATTCAATATGTTTGCCATATTTGATGTTTTTAGGGATTTGGGCTAGAAATAATCCTACAAAGACTTTTGAAAAATATTTTACAAACGCATTTTTTATAAGCCATTTTTTGCATAATAAAAAAAATTAAAATGTTCGTTTTCAAAATTGTTCTATAAATTTGTTGAGTCATATAAACTTATTGCATCACTTTTATGTATGATACTTATATATTTGGTCCTAAAAGACATCCAATTAAGACACTTAGCAAAAAAAATTTACGTCCTATTAACCTAATTTTTTTACAGTAATATACATCATGCACAATCTCTAAAGTTTGTTAATTACCGGATTATTTGCGGCCATGCCACCGTCAATAAGGTTAAACTCTCGATCACCATTCTGAAAATTATGGGCAGGGAGGTACGTAGGTGCGGCTGACGTACCAAGGCATATGTCCGATAATTGCACATCCATGCTGGGTTCTCTTGGCACCTTCAATTCAAACCACCGTAACCATATTAATTATATAGTGGTTGGGTTTTAGCAAGAAGTTGAGTTGATATGAGAAATGTGAGAACTAGTTATCAATCGTTGGATATACATCAGAATGAGATGCATCGAGATACAATACGCCGGATCATTCTGTGTATCAAGCATGATTCATGGATGGCTTAAGATTAAAACACTACTAAAAATTGTGTATTACCAATGGTTGTTACCGTTTCCAATGGTTTACCGACTGTTCCTTTTTTATTTTGTTTTTCAAATTGGTCGTCAAAACAGTCGAAAAACAGTCGGTAAACAAAATAGTCGGAAAGCATTCAGTAAAGGTCGTCAAAAAACCATCGGTAAAACCTATTTCCGACGGTTTTCCGACTGTTTGTGCCACCGGTAATACCGTTTTTTTAGTAGTGAAAGTGATCAAAGGTCAAATCCTTTTCTCACGCTTCCCAGGTTAATTCAATTTCTCACACAATCATTCACCTAATTGTGTGTGTGTGTGTGTTGTTGGATAGATAAACTAGTAACTATGTATGTTTAAACCCTATAATTGATCAATGAGATTAAAAGATGTAAAAAATGAGACCTGAAATGAGCTAAAGATGACTGGTTGCATAGTTTTAATGTCAAAGGAAGGAATGACAACGTTGGTCAATGTCTGACTGAGCTTCGTGGTTCCTAATAAGCTTGTCACCAGCTCTTTAAGATACTTCCCATCATATTTTGGCCCTACTAGTGCCTTCAACAACTTTATAATCCCGGCAAATGGCCCTCTATATAAATTGCACAAATTAAGGAAACATGTAAGTTGTATATATATATATAGGGTTAAGTTCTTTTGTTAACTCAATACATAAGTCATGTTAATACGAAAAGTTACACATTTTACGAGAATGCCAGAAGTTTCAGTATTATATATGATTACACGCATGCTACACAAACTTGATTACATGTTTCACCGAAAACACATAGACGCTTAATCATATATGATATTGAGACTTATCATATTTTTGCAAAATATTTAGCTTCTCACGTGATCTTTCTTCTCTATATATATTTGTATTTGATCTTACCCAATTTGTTTGAAAATCTTGGGACAATTTTCAAGATAAAATGGAACGATGTCTTTAGCAGCATATAGAGGTTTATTGTTTTGATCTGGAGCCGTCAACATGACAGTAACTAGACCTCCAGTGCTTGTTCCGGCAATGACATCAAAATAATCTGCTAGCCTCGCTTCCTCGCCATCTAACTCCTGCAAATATATTTGTTCGCATATATCAATATATATATATATATATATATATGTGTGTGTGTGTGTGCGTGTGTGTTTATATACATATACCCAACAAGTAGTTAATAGCAACAAATAGTTTTGGCAAAATCTTGTTTAAATCACAAAAATGATTTAGGGTCACGTTCGGGAAAACCATAAAAAACGAAAGATTGAGAGACACCCTAGTAATCATTCATCCAAACGGTGCACATATGTATATAAGTAATTCAGAAACATTTTGTCCGGTATGGACATACGCATAACATCCACACGTGCATAAAAAAACAATTCAATTACTTGTATGCACATATGCAAACCTTCCAAATGAATAGTTGTCGAAGTATTTCTTAGTTTATATATGTATATATATAGTGTGTGTGTGTGTGTGTGTGTATGTATGAGTCGTACCTGAAGTTGAGACTCGAGATACTCTAGAATGACACCGGGGATGATTCCTCGTATTCCTCCACCATCAATACTAAGGACTGTTATGAGATTTCCGGTGTTTGGAGGCCGGTTTCTAACACTATTTGTTGTGGGAATGTTGCTTGTCATTTGAAGTTGAAAGATATCAAGTTGTTAAGATGGTTTTTGCAGAAATTTTAGATGATGTTATAGTAAATATTAAAGACTTTTGAGTTAGGATACATATATAGGGGGGTTTTGTGAGCATCCATATTTTAAACTTCTAATCACGCCTTCTCAATAATCCAATAAGACATGGTCTTATGTCATTTATTGCATGCTACTCCTCTTTAACAAATAATATATGTGTTCTATTACAATTTGTATGGAGAATGGATATGATAAATTAATCACAATAACTTTTTTTATATATAAGGTTAGGTTTAATTACAAGAGACTAATCTGTTTTAATGAGATCCATGAAATTACATCTTTACACTTAAAACTTCACGGTAAAATGTAAAGATAAAGAAATCCAAACCTTTACAGCAAAAAAATATTCACATTGTTTGTTGTGAAGTTTCAAGTGTAAAATGTGATCTTGCAGGTCTTATGGAAACATTTTGCTCTATCGTGATCTCAACTCTCTCTCTCTCTCTCTCTTATATATATATATATACATACGAGGATCATGCGTTAAACATTTTGCGAGAATACCAGAATTTCCCAATATCATATTTGATTATACTCATTTGAGTGTGTTTACTTTAATCATATATGATTAAACGTCTATGTGTTGTTGTTCTCAGTATCATATATTGTTATTTGAACAAGTAAAATTCAAAATATGAAGTTCTCTTTTTCAATTTGATTAGATTTAACACCGGCGTTACCACGATAGGATTGGGTTTATAAGGCCGTTTAAAATGTTTAAACGTTATAATAACATATTTTATAAGACTTAAGTTTGTAGGAGCAAACTATAAAACATTCTATCAATAGGTTTATACTTTATAGTTTATAAGATGTTTTAACAAGTTCTTAAGATGGGATTAAAATAAAGTGTTATATTAACCCGTTCATATAACACTTTTAAGAAATGTTCTACCATCTTTTCTTAGGTTATTTGTGTTTATAAGGTACCTTTTCAATTATGTGGTATAAATACCTAATATGATACTCTATCTTAAACATGTCCTAAAGAGTTTGCTAAAACACTAAAATGGTCGCCATATAAACCCATTACAACACTTTTACATTGATATTGTTTTATTTGAAAAATATAAATTTAATTAAGTAGTATATATAAAGTATTCTAATAAAATTCTTAAACGTTTAAGACCTCATATAAACCTATTATTATTATAATATATTTTTATATTTGTCGACCAACAATCATAATAAAATATTGATGACCTTCATTTTGTCCTATAATTTTTTAATAATTTTATTTTGTTCAAGACATATCTTCATATTATAAACTCTTGTTAAATAATTTCCCACATTCATGAACAAAGAAAGATTGATCAAGTAGAGTGCAAATTAAGAAAAACAAGTTTGACTTTTTTATAGTTGACCGTCTAGGGTTATTTGAATTCAATGGAGTTATGGAGAAATGGCCAAGTATTTATCTAGTAAAAACTAAAGGTTGGCAAATAGTTTTTTAAGAAAAATATACATTTGGGAATGAATAATAGTATGGAATATTTACACGTCACAAGAGAATTTAGATAATGTATTATTGTGTAAAGTATTCGGCCAACTATAGTTCTATTCTTATTTAATTGCAATAGATACCTTTGTAAATTACCTACCATTTTCATTAGCAACGTATAACGTAATTCTTGCCTTAAGAAGGGATCTTGTGTAATTCAATCTTGTAAGTGTTTGACAAGAAAGAAGGTGGTACGTGACAAAGGGCTCGTAGTCAGCAGCATTTGGTGTTTGGTAAGGTGTCCTATTTTTTTTTGTGATTTTGGGTTCGAGTCCCGTCGTGAACGTTGATGTAGATTTAGGAGTAGGTTTAGTGGGTGTGTGTATGTTGCCATTCAAGAAAAACGGTGACATGTACTTTTGGATTGAAAAATGAGATCGGTTATATATAGAGAAACAGAGAGACGAGTTCATACGAGAAGAGAAGACTAACTATTTACGTGAACAAGATGAGTTTTCAATGTACAAAATCACATATGATTCACGTACAAAAATCACATATGATTTACGTACAAAATCATATATAATTCACGTACAAAATTACATATGATTCATGCGACTCTAAGTCGCGTCCAAGGTCGTATGCATCCCATTTTTTTCGTTAGTGTAAATCACATGTGGTTTTATACATGGACGAAACTTACCGCGTTCTCGTAAATAGTTAGTGTTCCTATTTGTATCTTTTTCTATATATATATATATATATATAGAGAGAGAGAGAGAGAGAGAGAGAAAGAGGAATGTTCAAATGTAAACTCATTTTTCATTGTGAACGTGAGAACCAACAAAATCGCGTCACGTAGCAATTTGAATTGGCGCCTAAGCTGTATTCAAACTGAATATTGCCATGTGACGCAATATTAGTGGTCCTCACGTACACAATGAAAATTCAATTTAAACCTGACCATATATATATATATATATATATAGGGGAAGTATCCGTTGCAAACCAGGTAGATCGTACAAACTCTACAAACCATTGATTCTGTTTATATTTTGTTTATCTCCTAATTTTTAGGTGATTTTCAAATGTGGTTGAGAGAAAATCTAGGAACTGAATTAATCCACATCATTGATCATCTACATGTATGGTCGAGATTGGTTTGTATAGTTTGTACAAACTATCCGATTTGCAACTGATACAAATGGCATAATTGGAAATTATATATTGAGAATATAAAAAGTAAGTATTAGCATTCATATATTATAAATAAGCAAATTAAGTTTAGGTTTTTAGCCCCCTCCTAAAGACATAATCGAAGGGGAAACCAAATTTCCAAATCGTTTTCATTTATAATAAATTTTATCGAAACTGATTTCTTTTTGGCAATACATACTACACACTATTTATATTTTTGTTGTTATCAAATTACAAAAGAGAATACGTACATCTTAACTATTTAAATGAACTTTTTTTTTCTTACTTTTCATATTTGTTTTCGGTTAAAAACTATAACAAGTTAAACCTTACATAAGACAAAAATCTATTTTATTTTTGAAGTTTAAAAAAAAAAATACCCAATTCTTATTAAATTCTTCTTATTTTTCAATAATTAAGGTTTAGGGCAACCGTGGCTAAAAGTCTATGATGGCTAATGGGAAATCTCAGTGGTCATGACAGTGGCATGATTATTATTATAATGGCATTGGTTAAATGATATACATATATATTATATATATCATTGTAAAAAAAGTTATTTTTATTCTAATGATTTATTGACCGGTTTTGGTATAAATTTTATTTGAATGGTAAAGGAGAAAACTGGACAGGAGCTTCCATAAAGTTATCACCCACGCTTGCAACCCAATAAAGAATTTTATTAAGAAAATCTAACGAGAAGCTAGACAAAAGTATACACAACTAAAAAGACGATACTAGGTTATAACACCACGGCGACCATATCTAAAATTACAAGTAGATGTTTAAGGGTGGTTTGATTGAAGGAAGGTATTGAGGGGAAGAAATGAGAATGATGATAAAAATTTTGGTTTAATTTGATATAATATAACAAGCTCATTATCCTAAACTCGTTAAATTTTCATACCTGATCAAATTGAGGGAATAGAAAACTTTAATCTCGCTTAGTTCATCTCTCGATGTTAAATGAAACATCTTTAAGGGGCAGTTTGGCAATTGCATGGTTTGGTGTTGACTGATTAAGTGATCAGAATGATTAAGAGACTTTTATGATATTGTGCAAAATGAAATATGGTTGTTTGATAATTGTTGAGAATGAATTCAAGGCACTTAATGGTTAAGGGAGACCCAAGATACAGAACTATTATGACAGTTTTAGAACCATCAGGAAACAATTCTTTTTGTTTGCCAAACAAGATTTATTTCTTAATGATTCAAAGGTTGCCTCTTAATGAAACTGTTAAGATGTAAACAAAGAGTCAACTTGTAAGTTCGACAAAATAACTTGTATAAAAAATACTTTACACATAACAAATTTTCCTTGATTATATTAGTTTAATAAAACTATATCAACAAAGTGCTGATTAATATCATCTCGGCATTTCCGTTTCTATTTTCGTTTTCATTCTATCTACCTGAATTTTCTGAATAATTAGATAACTTAGACATCAATTATCCACAAATTATAATAAAAATATATAATAAACCTTATATTAAACAAATCAGAAATACGAGTAAATCATAATTATCAGCCAAAAATGAATGTTGTACCTTTACCCAATAATCAAAAAAATAAAATTTGGAAGGGTGTTCGGGCCAAAACCCGACTAATCCCCGGCAATTTTAGGGACAAAACATGACCCCACTTAAATGTCCCTAGGCATGCCAAGGAAAGGCTGGAACTTTGTTAGGGTGCTATAAACCCTTTGAGCGATAACCAATCTGCCATAGCACTGGAAGACCCCAACAATCAAATTTGTAATTCATATTAAACAAATTTTGTTTTAATTCCTAGTTATAGGGAAGTTGATGGAAGATGATCAATTGTGATTACCCTTATTATGGTTAACGTTATCGTTTTTGTAATTATTTCTTATTATTGACAATTTGTAATTTAATAATTTATATGGTTAATAATTAGTTTTTAAATGTATATAATCATATAAAAATAATAAACGGCAAAATGGTACTGCTAATTAAACGTGCAAGCTTTAAACTGTCAAATAAATTTAATTAAGTAAGCACGTATTTCTTCCAAATATCTTTGAATTATTAATTTAAAGATATGATCATCAACGTAATCATATTTCTTAAATATATTTTTTTCAAGTTTATTTTATTTTATATTTTTTCCACTTTGATGGTCGAACCTCTAAATGATGTTATCATCTCATTATCTTCTTAAGCCACCTATTAGTCAATTACATATTTGGCTTTCAAAAATATATGAATTTTTATTACAAATTTTTTTTAAATTTATAATGTTATTTTAAGATACTATTTGATTGTTAGCGTTATTAGAAAATAGTCAGATATTGACATTTTTATTTTTGATTCAAAAAATTTGTGTCTTTTAGTTTAGACTATCGCGATTTTTATTTGATGAATCCGTAGTCCAATACTTTTGCTAAATCGATCATATGTTTAATTTGCCATATTATTTCTATTATGTGAAATTAGAGATAGGGAATACGATTTTAATTAAAACTCCTATGGTACGACCATGCATGCATAACACCTTTTTTATGCGTCAATAAAGTTAGAACATCTTTAATGAAATATTTTTTACAAGTAAAAAGTCCAATATTTTAAATTTTTGTTATTAGAAAGAGTTGTTATAAGAATCTTAGGTCATTTAAGTTATTGTAAGAACCTTAGTTTTGCCTTTGAACTTGGTGTGGCATTTTGTTAGTTTTATATATTAATTATTTAATATTTATGATAAAAATGTAAGAATTGTTGATATTGAAAATTTATATGAAACCTACAAAAAAGGTTCTTATAGAAATTAATATTGTAAACTTTTATATGAATTCTTAATTTGGTGAATCAACAGACAAATATACACAAAATAGTTTTTCTTTAACATGCTCCATTGGATATGCTCTTATGTCGTAACAATATAAAATGATCGAGTTTGTTGTTTTTATGGGTTATCTAATCATCGAGACATCTGTTACATTTTGTTTAAGAAGTTGTCTTCTTAGGTTTCAAAATAAATAAAATGATTATTATAATACAAAAAAGCCCTAGAATTTTTCAATTGCTTGTGATAGCGGGTCGACTTTAATCTGAATGAGTATACGGTGGAAAACTTCAACATTAAATTTATTCATCTTAGATCATATGAGTTTTGTAATAGTTGAAAAGATTGGTCAAAATTCTATTGTGTATTTGAAGAAAAAGATTTGTTATTATCATATTTATATCTTTATAATCATATTAATTACTGTAAAAAAAAGGCATCCATCAAATTTGCTGAAATTACTATAGTCAGTATAGTTAATAATATAAACTTGGGAACGATCGATGGGTATGCAAGTAAAAAACATGAATACTTTTATGAACAATTTTATCCATTTTGGTTAGAAAAATTATGAAACCAAGAGCAACATTAGAACCTTTTCTTAGTATTTCTTTGTCCCAATGGAATAAAATTTACTACAAACGAAACCAAACATATCAATATGTACTATATTTTATTTGGAAGTAGGATTTAGTGCTATTAATCTATTAAGAATTTACAAAATTCCAAGCAAATCAGCAAATTAGATGAAATGGTTGTGTGTATTTCAAAACTTACTTTTTGATTTGATAAAATGCATACTTTTGGATGTGCACACACATATTAATGTGTACATATATCTAATATAGAGGTAAAATCATTTATGAACCAAGAAAATGTTATGAACTATATAAACCAATGAAATCCTATAAAATTTTATGAAACGGTTTCATATTTCATATTTTCATAATCTTTGACTTTTCATATATTTCATAATCCATAATCATTGACTTTCCATATATTTCATAATCCATAATCTCCATATCGGGCCTTCATTATTTTGATCAACGACTATGATTAGATTCACAAGTTTATACTCTTTTTGTGGTTCACAAATGAAACCAACTATGATATAACATATACATTGCTGAGACAATCTAGTTGATAAGAAATGAAGAGATTGTAGATAAATTTCACCATAATCAAATAGATGAAACTAATTTTTAAGTTCTTGAACGATCAAAAGAATAGATAATGACTTAAGAGGGATGGCTTAATTTAACAAGAAAATGTGTTTTAAAAGATGAAACATGGATGAAGATTAGGATGTTTATCGTTGTCGTCATATCATGCAACTCAATAATCAATTTTACTCTATCATGACCATGATACTTAATTGTATTAATAGTATCGTCACATCGCTTGCCACAATACTGTAAACCTACTTCTTAGCATTTTTTTTATCAAACATGTTGTTAAATCATGTCTTATATTATTTCCTTATATTGACATTTTGTCTCATTATTGCATTATATGAAATCATAGTTTTACTTTAAATGAATGAACATAATACATTGCGTGTCATTTGAAACCCTAAATTTCTTTAACTACTTATATAGTTACTAACTTACTATTAGAGGTGGTAAAATGATTTGATTGGGTAATGAGTCGAATTATGTTAGACTTGGATGAGGTCTAACACTTATTTATTTGTTTATTTTCAAAATTTTTAAATATTAATTTATGGTATAGGCTTCACGAATGTCTCATTAGTTCCAGTTTTGATTAATATTCAAAATAAAATGCCGTATAAACAGAGTAAACCAAAGTTCAAGAATCATGATACGATTTATGAAGCTTTAATTCCCCCCCCTTCCCAATCCTTAGCTCGTTTATTCTATTTTTCAAGTGTTTTGATGTTCTTTGAAGCTCAACCTATAAGTTCTGAATTTGTAGAACAATTTGCACACTTCTGCCTTATGCCAAAATAATGTATGATATAACATATACATTGCAAAGACAATCTAGTTGATAAATTTCACCCAAATCAATATACATGAAACTAATATCTAAGTTTTTGGAAGATCAAACGAATAGATAATGACTTTAAAGAGATGGCTTAATTTAACAAGAAAGATGTTTTGAAAGATGAAACATGGGTGAAGATTAGGATGTTTGCCATTCTCAATTTGTTGTCACATCATGCAACTCAATAATCAACTTTACTATTCTCGTCACGTCCATCGTTTCTATTATGACCATGATAAATAATTTTTTTAATAGTGTCGTCACATCGCTTGCTACAATAATGTAAACCTAGTTCTTAGCATTTTTATAAAAAATGTTGTTAAATCATGTCTTATATTATTTTCTTAAAATGACGTTTTGTTTCAATATTGCATTATATGAAATCATAGTTTCACTTTAAATGAATGAACATAATACATTTTGTGTTATTTGAAACCCTAATATTCTTGAACTACTTAAATAGTTATATTAGAGGTGGTAAATGATTCGATTGGGCATTAAGTCGAAATATATTAGACTTAGGCTATGTTTGGTAAACTAGCTCATAAGCTAGTTGTTGACTGATAAGTTAGCTTATGAACATATTATGTTTGGTAAAAACTAGCTTATTGGTATGTAAAATGACCAAAAAGGGTATACTAGGGTATAATAATTAATATTGATAAGGGTATAATTGGAAAAAAGTTCCAAAAAGCTACCTTCAAATAGTTTATCAAAAAGCTAGCTTATAAGCTACTTTTTGTCCATCCTAGCATGTACACGAAAAATAAATTAGCTTATAAGCTAACTTACATTTATCAAACAATGCCTTAGATAAGTTTTCTAACACTCTAACACTTATTTATTTGTTTATTTTCAATTTTTATAAATATTAACTTATTGTGGGAGGTATACAAGTAAAATTAAAACATAGTCTAAATTTCTAAGTAAAATTCTTAATTTTGTCTATTTTATAAATAAAAATATAACATAAATTGAGAGTGTTTAGATAAATGTTTGGAAATATCGAAAAACGCAAGAGAAGAAAGCTGCTTAAATACCAAATTACCCGTCTAGCCCATATCAGCCCAAAATCAAAACGGGCCTAGAAAAAGCATACATTTTTAATTTTTTTAAGGACTTGTGGTAATCAAGCTTACAAATAGTTTTTTTTCTTCATATAATCAAGAATAACAAAATAGCAATACATCCTTTAACTTATAAACATTGTCCTAAAAAACTCGTTGCACAGTTGTCATAACATGCCATGGCTTAAAGGTTTGTGTCTCATGTCACGTTAAGCCAGTGACACGTGTCAACCTACTGCGTGGTCCTCATAGTACGATATTTAATTTTTTTCTTTATATTTTTAAGTTTTAATATGTCAGTTTTTAACATATAGGGATTTTAATTTGCTTATTACTATTAACTCATTGAATGACAGTAGAAAACATATGGTATTATATATAATATTTTATATGAACTAACAATTTGACGCCATAAGTCAGCATTAAAACCGCCATGGCTTCGTCATGGCTCCTAAGGTTGAAGCTTGGCATCGCCGCCACGCCATATCTCACGTCATTTAGAACCTTACTTTAAACAATCTTTTAATTTTAATGTAACATTTTCTAAATTAATATAATACACGTTATTTTTTTTATTTCATACCGACTATCAGACTCAACTGATAGTTTTATCCTCTATATCTCTCAATTTTATTTTATAGTCGTGTTCTGAGTGATCAAGAAAGATTTTGTCTACTGTAAGTTTTATGAAGTATTCTTTTGTATTAATGGGGTTCAATAAATTGTTTTTTAATATGCTTATGAGTTGTGATAGATCTGAATATCAATCCACCATGATTAAGAAGCTTCAATTCAATCACAAATCTCACTTTTATTAATATGAACAATATGAACACCATACACACTCTCAACTTTCTCTCTCCTCTAACAATCACTTGATCTGACAATTACGTATCCTCTAACTCTCACATTCACAATGAAATCTAACTAACACAAAAGCTTTTGTACCCCAAGGGTATTTACACTTAACTCCCCTCAACTTTACAACAAATACAAATATAAACCCAAACTTGAATACAACTATATTTTTAACCCTAACAATCTCCCCCTTTGTATTCAAGTTGGAAATAACCAACTAACACAAAACTTGCAAACATATACAATCTTCTCAATCTTCACTTTGTCAGAATCAGCAACAAACCAAAACTTTTTCGCATCAGAAATCTTTACGAATAGCATGTAATCAACTTCAATACACTTCAAACGACTTTAACTTGAGAATCTCTTGACTTTAAAATCTTCAACGTTCTTCAGACAAAATTTCTCAACCTTTTTCAAAGTAAACAATCTCCCCTTTATCCGCAAAATTGAATTATCTCCTTTGAATTATCAACTTTCAATAAGCTCATCTTGAACTAGAATTCACCAACTGATAACCACCTAAGTATCAATCTCCAGATATTTTCATCCAATCAATCTTCAGAAAATAACTCATCTCTTTTTCTTTATAAAACTTCAAACTACTTTCTCAACTTCAGCAAATCAAACCATTCTTTCATCAATCTTCACAACTCGAACTCAATCTTTAAATCTAAAAGCTTTTCAACCATAGATTCAAAAAATTTAAACTTCGATCTCTCTTTATCTCCTCCTTAATACTTGCTTTCTTCCCTTAACTGTTACTTCACAAAAACATTTATTCACAAACCAAATCATCATGTACTTTCAACTGAATACATCTTCAACTCTTGATACTTTCGTCTTTTCTTCAAGCAACATCAACACTTGTATCACGATCAACATTATTACTTCATAAATCATTTCTTCGCATATAACCTCAAAACTTGATTGAACCAACATCTTGAAATCTTTAATCAACCATACTTGATGTCTTGAATTCTTCAACTAAATCTTGACTTCTTCAAACGAATATTGGACTCTTCAGCATAACTCTCATATCTTCATCATGTCTTTGACAAATGTCTTTGATACAACTTCTCCCCCTCATGATGGTTAGGAGAATCCGAAACATCATGAACAATCAAAGACATCATCAAATTTCTCAAAACGTGTTGCAACAAAAATTCTCCCCTCAACCAAATATCGCATCCATATCAGATTACTCCCCCTCAAATCCGGCTCAAATTCCTCCCCCTCAAATGATGGGTAATCAACTAACATAGAAGCACAATGAGCAACTATTGACACAACAACTCATAGAATTGTGTGGCCTATTTTCAGTGTTGGCAATGGGGTAGCACTGATAGGACTTCCAGTCATCACTGAATCAAAGTGATAAAAACTAAGTTCTCAGACTGTTCCGGCAATATCACAAAAATATGCAATTGGAATCACAAAGACTCGTGCAAGTGTCAAAGAAATATCATCATAATCATTAGGCTCAAATATTGATTCAACCTGGGACGCAGATTGAAAATCAATAGACTCTAGTGCATAGAATATGAAGTTCGGAGACCGGAGAGGATGTCTTCCTTGTTTCAATATCTAAATCTTCCGAGTGAAGATTAGATAGATGATGTGTTAATTCTCCGTGAGAATTGAAACAAACATCTGTTAAGAGATATTTGAGTAGCTTGGTGGGGTGACACGAGTTATCGACACTGGGTCCATGTCTTGTTTCAATATTCATCTCCAAAGAATCGAGAATGAATAGATGATGTGGTTACCCGGATAACTGTATAGGTTTGGGAAGGATCTTCTTTTATTCTTTTTGATCCTGTCTCACTCTCACCATATTCTTTTAACTCCCCCTACACTCAAACTAGGTCTAACCTAGGGATGTGTTTCTTGGGTAGATCCTCCGGCTCTGGATTGATCATAGAAACTTCTATATCCTATCACACATAAGTTGGTATCATGAAATGATATTCTTTGAAACGTTGAGTATATTCATACCAGAACGTGATATGAGTGTGATTCATATGTGATACAATATGTATATGGGGAACATATGTTGAACAGAAATGGAAAACACTTATTGATAAAATCATATGTTGAAGAAATTCAGTCAAATGCTCTAACAAGTAATGATTGATTGTAGAAATCAAAAATCTTGATCGTGAATTCCAAAGAACAAAATTCAAGCGCGAAACAGATAGACTCAGTAAGCACAGTGTATTCAAGAAATGAATCAATGATTAGTAAGTTTAATTGTGAAGAACAATTCACAATTAATAATCTGAATAAGAATTGAATCATTGATATGAAATAACGTGCATTGAAATCAAATTGGAATTCAAGCGAGTGTATTTCCACCGAATAATTTCAACGAATATATGAGATGTGGAAATAACAATGTGAAAAAAAATATAACACGTGGTAACTCGTGAAACGATTTAGAATCGGAAAGGAACGAACACAAGTAAGTTCCTGAAGATGAACACCACGGTTAAACACAATTAAGCGCAAGTTATGAACTAAGGTTTAGAGGGATACTTACAATAACGCTCATATAACACATTGATGCTCGGGTCTTGAACTGATTTATTCAAGAGCCATGCACCTGCAAAATCAAGAGAAACAAGATTTTGGTATCCACGTGGATGTGGATCCTCTGTTGTTAGGTGCAATAGATTTATACGAATAAATCTTGTAAATCCCAAATCGTTCATCGATATAATCTTCACACACAAAATCATTTCTGTGAAAGTAAGAACCATATGAAGTTCCTTTGGAAAGACTAAGAAGTTTATTTCTAGAATAAACTAACCGAGACTTACCAAAAGAAGTACCTTGAAAAGATTTGTTCTTTAGAACGCTAGATTTTGAAGCAAAAGATTTTGTATGATCTACATTTGCATTCGATCCCTTAACTTGCCAAACAAACTTGCATTTAGAACAAAGATGAATACCTGAATAATCAACACGACTATCGTAGAAGAGATTTGTAGGACGAATCTGTCCACTTGATTTGATTTTACCGTGAGTAGGAACATATGGATGAATGGAACCATGAGCTTTAAAGATTATCTCTACAAGTCCCTTCACTTTGGTAGAAATCATGTTCCTCTCAACAAGAAGATCATCAAGCTTCTTCTGTTGAACCAAGCGCATTCGTTGCTCATTCATGATATCTGTTGATAATCCGGATAACTTTCTTGTAAGTTTGTTTATTTCAGCCTTAAATGCTTGCTTTTGGTTCTCAAAATCTTTCTCCACAAGACTATGCTTCTTAGGTTCAGCTAGTATCTGTTCTAAAACAGTCTTTTCATGATGAAGAACATTTTCTTTTCTCTTGAAATTACTCCTTTCATCAGATAACTGATTTTGCAAGTCTACAATCTGCTTTTGAAGCTCAATAGATTTCTTGTCATCAAATTTTCTATCTGAGTGAACAACATGACCCTCTTCTTCAATATCATGCATCAAATTCTGATATTTCCCAACACGAAGACTTGGTTTCTTCAAAGATGTCTTCTTACTATCAATCACTTTCAACTGCCTCTCAGACTCCTTCCTCTCTAGGACAATCTTCCTCTCTAACTCAGATATTTACTGTGAAAGTTTAACACTGTTTAATTCAAAAGATTTTCTCTCATTCTCAAAAACCTTTCTCTCTTCTTCAAAAAACTTTTTCTCTTTCTCAAAATTGCTTCTCTCAGTGATCACAATTTGTTCAAATTCAGTTAGTTGCTTTGAAAGTGCCGTCACTTTTGATTGAGAAGAGATAAACTTGTTTTCGAAAACCATCTTATCTTCATCAAGTTCAAGAAATTTCTTTTGCAAACATTCATTTTCTTTTCTCAAAGAAGTTACAAGTTTTAAATTTTGAGCATTTCCAAAAGAATGTTTCAACATTTGATCATGCTCATTTTGCAAATCCTTTTTCAAACTTGTAATTAGACTTCTTTCGTTTGCAAGAGAATCTTCAAGATCAGTAATTTTAACAAGACGGTCAGCTTTTTCATCCTGTGAAACAGATAAAGTATTGTTTAACTCATCTATCTTCAGTGACAATGTAGCAATCTGTCCTTCAAATAGTTTGCTTTGATTCTCAAAACTCTTTGTCTCCCTTTGTAATTTCTTGTTAAGAACAACTTGTTGATGATATGAATCATTTAAATTCGAGAATGTAGAAGCCATTTTTATCATTGTCTGCTTCATTTCCTCTGAATCCGAATCTGAATCTGGATTATCAAGTTGTAAAGCTTCTCTTGTTGTCATGATGAACTGAACGGATCTTTTGATCAGTAGATATTGAAATCTGAAATTGTTGAAAAATTCACCGAACGATATTCCTTGAAAAACCTGAAGCAAAGTCAAATACTCTGAAACACTAAAACAACTGAAAGTCAGTAACGCAGAGTATATTCAGAAAATTTAAAACTTGTAAAGTCACCAAATTTGCACTGTAAAAATCACAAGGACTCAAGACTTAGCAAAAATAAAATGAAAACAATAAAACCAAAATAAACCTCACACAAAAACAATAGAATGACTCGAGATACTCAAAGACTAAAAAAAAATAAAATAATATGGCTCGAATTATAAAAGTCAAAATTCACTCAAAAATAAAATGGCTCAAGACATATTAAAAAATACTCAAAAATGGTAAAATACCTTGAAAAACACTCAAAAATAAAGCACTAGACTCAAAATATTGAAAAATGGCTCGAAATACGAAGAAACACTCGAAATACACTCGAAATGAGAAGAAACACTCGAAATACACTCGAGATACTCTTCATATGCCGAAAAACGCGCCCCCACGCGCCGAAAATACGGACCACGCGCTCGAGATGAGTCTCCACGCGCCACGAGATGAAAGTCACGCGCTCTGGAAGACGCCTGATGCACGCACGCGACTCGAGTTGACACGAAACGACGCGCTGCCAGATCTGACGGACTGACGCACTCGAGATGCTTTTCCACGCTCTCCCACGCGCTTTTTTTGCCTACACACGCGCCTCGAGATGTCTTCACGCGCACCTGCTAACACACTCAAGAAACAGACCTGTTGACCAAACTGCTACACGCGCCTCGAAATGACTCGAGATGTTGACCAGGACTGACACGCTTTCAATTCTTGTCTCCCACACGATTTCAGATACTCGAGTTGACGTTCACACGCCTGTGACTCACGCGCTTCTCGAATTACTACTCGAGATACTTCACGAGATGCTTTACAGGTCTTACGCGCTCTGACGTACGAACCTGACGTCCTTACACACTGACCGAGGCTATCCTCTCACGCGTTTTTCTTAGACCTGGCACGCGTCTCGAGACACTCCTAAACACGCTTTAGATCCCATTTGACGCGCTTTATCTTGTTCTTGCACGCGTTTTCACTCGAGATGAATAAAAAAAGGACACTCGAGATGACAACTTTCACACAACTCGAGACCCACGTCAGACTCGAGATATGACTCGAAACAGCAAAAATTTGAAAAATATGCTCAAAATTTTGAAAAATACGCTCGAGATAACAAACTAAGACTCGAAATGATCAGATCTGGACTCGAGACATAACAACATCTCCTAAAAACCTCCATTGAAGGACCTCCATTGATGAACTTCGAACAAAACCTCGAAAATTCTTCATTTTAGGCTCAAAATTCATCAAATCTTCACAATTAAACAACAAAAACTCAAATCTAACAACAAAATATCATCAATCTACATCCAAATCTTCAAATCTTCAAGATCTTCAAGCTCCAAATCCAAATTTCATTATTTTTGCTCCAAACTTCAAAAATCCATCACTTACCTTCAAATCTTCAACAATTTCACTGATCTCCTGCTCTGATACCACTTGATAGATCTGAATATCAATCCACCATGATTAAGAAGCTTCAATTCAATCACAAATCTCACTTTTATTAATATGAACAATATGAACACCATACACACTCTCAACTTTCTCTCTCCTCTAACAATCACTTGATCTGACAATTACGTATCTTCTAACTCTCACATTCACAATGAAATCTAACTAACACAAAAGCTTTTATACCCCAAGGGTATTTACACTTAACTCCCCTCAACTTTACAACAAATACAAATATAAACCCAAACTTGAATACAACTATATTTTTAACCCTAACAAGTTGGTAATGAATTAAAATAAGAAGTCGTATCACTATGTAGAAATTAATCATAAACAATAATTTAGTGTAATGTAAGAAACACGAGTTAAAGATTTACAATATAGGAAAGTAGAGGAAGGTTTAAGGGAAAATCTAAAAGAACAAAAAACCGAGAAACATCATCGTAGCCCTCCATTTGGACCGCACCCACTTATGCATATCAGTAAATTAAGTTGTTTTTTAGGTTTTTATACACAACTGTATTATGCACCTGTGAATATTACAAATTATATCTATGTACGAGTATATATGATCCAAATAAAATGTTATAACGGTGTTTCTAGATTTTCTCTTATACTAGGCCCTATAAAAATATTAGTATGATTCATGATTTGAAATTATTTGTATGTGTTGGTCGTAATTTTTTTAAAGCTTCTTATAAAAAGTTGAAAAAAAGTATTATATTAATATAGGTATTAAATTATAGAAGATAAAAATACTATTTTTTTTAAATTAGTTTTTTAAGTAAAAATTTAATGGTATTTAACATTAAAAATTTTGTAAATCAATCAAGCACTAAATTTTCAGAATTGCTGATGAGCATGATCAAAAAGAAAATTAGGTGGTAAAGTTTTGGAAAAAGTAAAAGTTTGTGGCAAACATGAAAAACATGATGCTTTAATTTATTTGCATTATTACCCCCTGATTTTTAAAATAGTACTAAAATATCCCTCTACTTATAATGATTTTCAATCACCAATGACTTTATAACAAATGAAAACAACAAAACACGCACATCATTGTTTTGGTTGGCACATGAAAACAACTTGGAAACACTTTTAGCGATTTTGATCACGACACTTAAGTTTGAGTACACATACGGAATTTTCTTAAATATTATATTGTCATACTTTAAAGTATTATCTTTAATTTCTTTTTAAATAATTTTTTTATATCCTAACCAATTTTATCATGTGTATTGTGTAACGTTATTTAACACAAAATATTCTTGGAAAAAAGGTTGTATAACAAAAGAAGTACCATAAACTATGCATACTCAAAAGGCAAAAACCGAGACCTCGACTTCTTTGTATTCCTTCTCCATTTGTCTTTTTTGTTAAATTGGAAATTCATTATTGTGAATTATATTCATACCCCTCTTATAAAGGGTATGTAAGTGCAATAGAGGAGTAATGGTTGTTTGGTTGGTTTTAGACTTTTAGTTTAAGATTTATTATGTTCCTGAATTAATATTTTATGGCAATAAAAGACTTGAACACATACTCTTACATATAAAAAACAATTAACTAACCAACAAATCAATAAAGACTTTGTGAAAGATATCCTTATATTTGTTTCTTATAGTCAAATGATGTCGTAATTTATACAAAAATTATCGATCCATCTCTGATTAGTAAATAACCCCAAAATCCACCCCATTTTAGTTCATTGATCATTACAAGTACATAGGGGAGTAAATGAGCCAAGCTGAGCATGAGCCCGACTAAGCTCGAACTCGGCTCGTTTAAGTTCATAAAGCTCGAGCTCGACTCGTTTTGAACCTTATGTATCAAGTACGAGCTTGGCTAGTTAAAACTTTAGCAGACTCGGACTCGACTCATTTATCAGACGAGCCTAAAATCAGTTCGAGGTCGACTCGTTTGCCTATAAATCAATAATCAATATGTTTATTTTATTATTTAATACATTATTATTAATTGAGTCTAGTTTAAGCTCTCGAGCTCGAACTCGTTTATCAAACGAGCATAAAATGAAGCTTGACCTGAGCTTGGACTCATTTAACTGAAGCTCAAATCAATCACGACCAGGCTGGCTAGCTTACACCCCTACAAATACAAATATAAGAGAAACCTAACATTAAAGTAGTACATATATAAATAAGCAAAACAAAAAG
This sequence comes from Centaurea solstitialis, assembly GCA_030169165.1. Classification (NCBI taxonomy): domain Eukaryota; kingdom Viridiplantae; phylum Streptophyta; class Magnoliopsida; order Asterales; family Asteraceae; genus Centaurea; species Centaurea solstitialis. The sequence continues at coordinate 73,466,175 of CM058041.1, forward strand.
GATGCAAACTGTAAACACCATAAAACCTCAAGGGGGTCTGTCTGAAACTTAATGTACTTTCTAAAGAACATATCAACAACAGTAGCTTCAAAACACATGAAATTTTCCCCCAAAATTGAGACTCAATCCATTCAAAATCTTCCGATTTGGACGCACAGTTGTGCAAAATCATCAGATTTTGCCATATGTGTACCAAAAACAGCAAGAATTCCATTCCCAAAATCATGAAATAATCACCAATTTTGGTCTATAGATTGACATCTGTTGGTTAAATCTCCAAATTTCCATTGATCTTTCAAAGATCTCAGCTCAGTTATGCATGCTCGAAGAAATCGGTTACTGAATGTTGCAGAGAAGATGATGAACTGAAGAAGAAGAAGAACACAAGGTTTTGTATCACTTTAATGGCGGACAGCATTGTGTTCTTCAATAAGGTGAATTCTTATCGTTTTTAAAGCTCGAAATTAGGTCTATAGATTAAAAGTTCGAAGTGCATTTACTGATTTGGTTTTTTTCTGAAATTATTTGATTCGAGAATATTCGAGAACCTAAATTGTTTTGATTTCAAGTTTGCAATGAAATCTAACGGTTTGATTCGAATGCTTGTTGTATGTTGAACTCATATGATTCTGAATTTATATATGTATATCTCTCTTAGATTTTTGTATATCTGGATTTGATACTTCATTTAATCTTTTGATTTTATGTGTTTAATTATCTACTAAAAAGCTTTTAATGATAGTTGTAAGGCATTTTGGATGAATGATTTATGATCAATGCTTTTGATTGAAACAGGATGTTCTCATAATCAAACCTCCAAAGAAGTCTTCAGTGGTGTTGAGACTGATAGTATTAGTCTTTTCAATGGTGTTTGGTGTTTACATATGTTCTATTTGTTTCAAGCAAACCAAGAACAAGTTTGTAGACATTGAAGTGATCGAAAGGCCCTGTTACAACACCCTCGTTGATCGATCACAAATCCCTTACTTGCATTACCCAAATCCCAAAACATTTGATAGGTAAAATACTTAAATCTTGAACTTTTTTGGTCCATTTTTGGGTGCGTTTGGTATGCGAATACGACTGGACAAGATTGGGGGGTGGGTGAAAGAACACCAGAAGGTTTTAGGGTTTTAATTTGATATGGGTAGTTTAGTAATTTACCAAGCTTGTGCCATCTAGTATGGGTAGTTTAGTAAATTATCAGTCTTGTCCCATTCCAGTCTAAATGTCGCACCAAAAATGGGACAACAAGTTTTTGTTGTGTTCACGTCTTGTCACGCGTAACAAAAGTACAAAACGCACACTTGGAGATTTGTAGTGTATCTTTAAATATTGCGTTAGTTTGTATTGGCAGGTCGGAATGTGCTGGGAACCCTGTGCGTTTGTTTGCGATTTTGTCCATGCAAAGATCAGGAAGTGGGTGGTTCGAGACTCTATTGAATAGTCATATAAATGTTAGCTCCAACGGTGAAATTTTCGGTTCGAAGATAAGGAGAAGTAACATCTCATCGATCATTAGAACGCTTGATAGTGTTTATAATTTGGATTGGTTTACTAGTTCTTCCAAGAACGAGTGTTCTGCTGCAATTGGCTTCAAATGGATGCTTAATCAGGTATATACATAAATATGTATGTATACATTTATGTATTTTCTTGAATGTCTAAACCGTTTTAACTGATTTTTTAAAACTGATTTTGGAACTTCTGTTAGCTTGTAAAATATTTGTAGTAATCACAATATTCTTCAGTTTCTTAAATCAGCTTAAACAAAGATGTATGTATCTATATGTATGTGTGTATGTTCAGTCTTGTAGCATAAGATAATGTTACTTTACTTTGTGAATAGAAGATTTATTAGTTGAAGTCTTGAAGGTATGGAAAGTATTGATAACCATATGCAAGTGAACTCCATCTCTGGGTGGGATGAATTGTGTTTAAATTTGTGGTTTTCAGTGATTTGTATTTTTCCGTTCTACCATGTGGGGCAGAGGACGAGTCTTCATGCATCTTGCCCTCCGGTTGGGATGATACAGGGCCAGTTTGATTTAAGTGATTTTGTATTTTATGAAATTATGAGAAACACAATAATTTAATTTGCATAAAATTGCAGGGTTTGATGGAACACCCTCATGAAATCGTGGACTACTTCAACGACAATGGTGTTTCCGTTATATTTCTCTTACGAAGAAATATGCTTCGTAGATTAGTTTCAGTGCTTGCGAATTCGTACGATAAAGATGCCAAAGTTTTGAACGGCGTCCATGTGTCTCACGTCCACTCGCACGAAGAGGTCCATCTCTCACCTTTTCTCTTCCTGTTGCTTCCTTTTCTTCCGGTGCCTTCAATAAACTGCTAGAATTTACTCATTTGTAACTAGGAAGTAAACCTTGAAGGCCAACTTAACTGAAAAAAATAAAGGCCCAGCCTTGGGGATACTCCCTATAGGTCGCCAGTTCGAGTTTCCTTAGAGCCACTGTGTATTTTCTTGACTGTTATCTTTAGGGCCCAAAATAGGCTAGTTATGACAGAGGTTAGTCTCTCGTCCCAAGGTAAATGTTCACAATGAAAAAGGCACACAAATTTTGTGATGTGTAATTATTATACTTTTTAATTAACTAAATGACAATTTTACCCTTAACAATAGGAGGAGCAATGAAATTCTCCATTGCATAACTAAGGGTAGAATTGGAAGGTAGACAATATTATTTCCCGGGTAACCTTGGATTTCCAGGCCGGCAGGGGAAGTAAGTGTTTGAGTCGCTGAAACAAACTTATCGCGACCAAAGTCGCCAAAGAGGACATGCAAATCATGGGTTTGCATCGCTAAACCGACACTTGATGCAAAATCAACAAAAAACCACGAGGGGCATTTTTGTCATTTTACCATCAGTTGAAAGTAGGATCTGGGGAGGGGAGGATGGGATCCAACACTTGCGCTCATACATATTCTTCTTCCATGATGCTTTCAGGCTTCAACACTCTCTAAATACAAACCTACAATCAACATTGCATCACTCACATTGGATTTGAGAGAAATGGAAGCAACAGCCATTAAAGCACTCAAATACTTCAATGGCACCAGGCACATGATCCTCTACTATGAAGATCTCATCAAGAACCCCTCTGTAAGAACTTGTTTTAATGCACAAATTACACTATTATTGCATAACGGCTTGTTGAATTAAGAATCACAAATCTTTTGAGAACCCGAGAACCAACTATTCATGCATTATTCATGATGAATATCATGAACAAGATTTTAAAGTTAATCATCATGAGTGATGTTCATCATAAATAATATATATTCATGAATTCATTAAGGTTATTCATCATGAATAATTCATGGAATAGTTATTCCTCGGTTGTCAAAATATTTATGCATAAAACTGCAATCTATAGAATCGCTGCTTATTGTTTCTTCGACCATGGCTGTTGCAGAAACTGATAGAAGTTCAAGATTTCTTGAAGCTCCCGCATATGAAGTTGACCAGTCAACAAGTGAAGATACACAAAGGACCGTTATCAAAACACATCAAGAACTGGGATGACGTCAATAAGACCCTTTATGGAACAAGTTATGCCAAGTTTCTTCAAGCCGATTATTGATTCATGCACCGTGTAAATAAGGGCTGATTCAACTAATTCTACAAACAAAAAGGACCAAATCTGCATCACGTTGTCATAACATGTACGTATCCCTCTCAAACAAAGGCGTTGTTTTTCTTTTTTTTCTTTTGTTGTTTGTTGTTTGTTATAGGCTATGTTGGTTTGCGGTAGTTTAGATATATTCTTCTTGGTTAGTATCTCACTAGCTATATGTGATTGTTTCAAGTGCAAATAAGCTTCTAATCAAACAAACAGGCTTTTCTTTGATCTTGTTTTTTGTAATTTCTCTAGTTAATTAGAAGGTAAAACTATTCATTTTGCCCATTTTCTTGAATTGTTTTCTTAGTATTTTGTTGGTCTTATATCTATTTATCTGCTTACCTGTGAAGAACAAACCGCTTACGACTAATGTATCGTGAGTCGTGACTCTTGCAACTGCAATACTCTGATTGCTATCAGTGCAACTTCAGCGTAGCAGGTAAGGAGGTGGACGTTCTTGCAAAATGAGTGGGAAGTCTGAGGTTTGACTACTATGATTGATCACCCACCATTTGCCTTTGGGACATCTGGGGTTTGATTCCAATGACCACCTCCCGTTTGTCCCAATTGCCCTTAGGACATCTGGGGATATGTGATTTACGTTCCTATGATGATTGTGAGACCTGTACGGTGGGGGTGCCATGAGGGCACAACAATTGAAACTAAGATATGGATCAAGAATTTTAGAGCCTCCTCTACCAGGGTGATGGAATTTCGAATTTGAAGTATTTATCCGTCAAGGTTGGGTTCCCGTGATAAAAGAAAGTTATGGTGAGAAAGGTAAGAAGGGATCTCCACCCTTAGATCAGTCCCAATTCATGATCAAACAATAATGAGATGTACCAAATCAGATCTAGTGAGAAGTGCAATTCATGGGATATGGGTGAGATTGTAAGTGGTTAGGTGTCTAGATCTCTTTTTATGTTTCTCGCCTTAACTTTTTTTCTCCTTCTCACATGATCGTTTATCTTATCCATTATTGGGTGAAAGTTTGACCTCATTTTGAAGTGTATAAATTCAGATGCCCCTAGTGTACCAACGATAACTGCTTGATGTCCGGATCTTAGGCATTATTTGGTAAACACAAACTAACTTATAAGCTAGCTTATTTTTTGTGTACATGGTTGGATGAACAAAAACTAGCTTATAAGCTAGCTTTTTGAAAAGCTACTTGGAGGTAGCCTTTTGGAACTTTTCCCAATTATACACTTATTAATATTAATTATTATATTTCAATATACTATTTTTGGTCTTTTATTTTTGAAAGCATAGCGGCATCGAACCAACAAACGACTACCACGAACACATATACGCACACACGCCTTGCCGGCGGTATCGGGCATCCAAGGGCAACCCACTAATCCGCCGTTGTCCCGGCCCAGTCCTCATGCCCTTAAATTGACTCCCTTTGGATTCGAACCCGGGTAAACTGGGATACCATCCACAGTCCCCCCAGGATGTTACCGCCCTTTGGCCATTTTATATACCTATAAGCTAGTTTTTGCCAAATATAATTTATTCATAAGCTAGCTTAATAGTTAGTTTGCCAAACATAGCCTTAATCATGTTTTTATTGCAGACTATTTTGAGCATCGTTTTCGGACAACTAATCCATTCTGAAAGCTATAGCAAATCTACCTACATATAAAGGCATCTAACTTAACTGACAATTGTTTTTACCTAGATTGATCATGTAACTCTCAACAATCTCATTAACTTTTTGATACCATTGAAAGGATCAAAGTGGAGATAAAATAAAATGGAAATGAATTAAATAAATATGATTACGTTGATGGGTCTTGATCAAGGAAAGTTAACTTGTAAAAGTTTTTAATCCTAAATTAATAATTAAATATTTTTGGGAGATACACGACTTCTTTAATTTACTTTTAAGTGTATTTCATTATGTTTAAAGCTTGCACGTTTGTCGTTTATTATTTTTATTTGGTTATACTTATACTTAAAAAGCATTATAATTATTTTTTGAACCAAGTAAAAATCCTATTTGTGAATTAAAGAGAAATTTGAGAAAATATACTCAACAAAGCCTTTTATATAAAAAAATATGCTTGCTCAATGTTGACATTATCTTACACGTATGCTTCTTCTTGAATCTTTCCAAAGTATATGTCTAAATTCCATTTAAAGAAAGACAATCACTAATCTCTTTCAAGTCAGCCCTCAATCCACATCCTTTAATAAAGAGCTAAACATTCTATTAATGCGTTTATTTATTTATTTTAGATATCCTATAAACTTAATTTTGTTGTATGATATGAAATATGTTTTTAATATTTGAAACAACATTAAGTATAACTTTTAGAACTTAGGGCTTTTAAATTACATAAAAATAATAATAATAACGACTATCACAATAGAGTAATTAACACTGGTGATGAAGATAATAATAACAATATGTAACAGTAACAATACTAACAACAACAACGATAACAATAATGATAATGACAACTGTTAGATCTTTTATTCGATAATCAGTTGAATTTATGTGAGTTTTAAGTTAACTATTAGAATTTTTTAAACGAATAACGGGTCTATGTGATGTTTGAAAATTCTTTATTTTACAACTATATATGAAACATTCTTTGATTAACTAACTTGTTACTATGCATGCATATATATGAGCTTTCGTCAATGAATATCTAATAGTGTTTTATTTCGTCAATGAATATCTAATAGTGTTTTATTAACAATGTTAAACGATAGTTCAAATAATAATTTTGATTTATAAACTTGTTTAAAACTATAAACTAAACAAGCTACCTTTTCCATTTAATTACATATATTTTGGGGATAATAATTATGCAGGCTATCGAATTAGAAGAAGAATCATACGAGAAACCGACCAAAGTACAAAAAGTGTCGAATCAAATTTGATACAATGCAGTCACACGAATGTGCCCAACTGGTCATGAAGACCAAGATCGCATGAAAACTCACAAGTGCAATGGTGGTCAATGCAACGTGTGGGTATCAAATGTGATTTCACCCTTCTAATTTGACTGTCTTCCTACTTAAACCCTTCCCTATCAAATATCCGAAGTGCATTAAATTTTTTAGGAACACCTTATACTAAACAATGTTCCACGCCCGGGGGGGGGGGGGGGGGGGTATCAAACTTAGTTCGCAGTTATCTTTATTTATATTAAATTCTATCAACATTTCATAGAAAACCGTATATAATTTTAATGTAGACCTAAATATTCAAAAAATAACAAAATGGAAACTAACATAAAGTTTAGGGACCAAAATAAAACCTTATCATCTGGTTTTTGGTTGACAGAAATAAGCGTTATCGTCACTGTATCCCTAACTCAAGCCAACTTTTACTTGATTTCAAATGTTAAATCAAAGACCATGACCTATTTTTTCTTCCTATTAGTGCCTTAATGAGTCCCAATCGCGATAATTTTATTCACTTGATCGATCATAGGGTTTTGATACTTTTTCGTCAATCTACATAATATTCTTTACAAAAGTACCATCCACTATCATTGCAACCGTAGCGATGGTTTAACCAAAATAGATCCCAAAATTAATTTAGACGATCATTCGTATAAGTTATAATGACGGCGTTTATCACCAATTTGCAAGCGGTTTTATCAATACTGGTAACCAATGCCATAACCATCGTGATCGATTGATTGGCTAACTGTCCCTGGTTGTTATTGCCCTAACTGTCTTAGACAACTCGAAGAAGATGAAAAATACAAGTTTTTTGTTTTTTTGAAAGTGCAGTTTATGAATTTTTAGTTAAACACATAAAGTTTACTTTATTATGGCTTGACTATAAAACAAATATAAACTTTGAATACTTTCTGTCATATTTTCATAGATAATTGCAAGATTAATTTGATGAAAGTAAAAATGAGAGTAAAAACACAAATAATCATGTTACCTATCCTATGCATTGTTCGAAAAATCGTGTCATGGCTTGCGATATACCGTGATATGGCGTGAGGCGTGTCTCCGTCGTTACGAAACAAGCCATAGAGTTTGTGTAAGGCGTGGCTCACGCCATGGCGGCTTGAGGCGCGATATGTCACCTGTTTTTTCTAAGACGTCGCTATTTTTTTTTTAATTTGTATTTTTTATATTTGCAATTGATATAGGATGAAACACTAAAAGTCACCAAAAGTATGTAACTTTTTGTTTATTTGTTTTATACTTGCATGTAGCCTTATACATTATTTTTTATTGGTTTTAAAAAGAAAACATGTAAACCACCAAGTTGTGGCACAACGGTAGGTTCCTACTGGGTTCGAGGCCGGGCGTGCGCAGTTAGTGGCCACTGAGTATTAATCCCAGGGAGCATGCTTTAGCTCTCGGTAAAAATTGCCAAAGATGTAGTCTGGGCAAAGCCCAGGTGAACCTTCCCAAAAAAAAAGAAAAAAAAAGAAAACATGTATTTATACATATATAATAATATATATGATGTATTAATTTGCCGCCTTGGTTCACGCCTTAAGAAACGCCGCGTCCTTGCCATATCTCATAAGGCTATAATTAAGGCTCCACCTTGCCGCCACACCAAGCCTTACGCTATTTTGAACCTTGATCCTATGATATGGTTTTGGATCAAAACTTTCAGATTTAGAAGTTAATCGATATTTGTTCTGTTGCTAAAACCAAAATAAAATAATTACCAAGAATAAGTATGAAAAACAGTTACTCCAAATTACGTAGAAATCAGATTAGCCTTTTCAATTCTGAGGATTCTAATCAAACATTCGAGTTTTTTTTATTATGGCTTGTGATCATTACTTGGCTTTTGACCCCCACTTTATGAAGATCATAGGTTCAAATTGGCTTATATGAGTGTGTTCTATTTACCTCCTAACTTTTCTTATTGGTTAACCAAAACCCTTTCAATCTGAAATAAATCACAAGTACCACCAAATGATTGACAACATTTATATCATCAACACCTTGAATTTTAAAGAATGAATATGACATTCTAAAATTGCTAATTAGTATTTGCGGAGTTGATCATCCCTCTCGAAAATGAAGATTTGAAGTGGTCTATAATTTACTGAGTACTCGGTATAACTCACGCATTCGTGTACAAACCAATGCAGACGAAGTAACACGAATATCCCCACTACAACAAAGTTGAGCTAATAGGACGCCTAAAATAAAAAAAAACGTCCTAATAGAGTGTTTTATAGGACGCTATTTATAGGACCAAACACAAAAGCGTCATATCTAAAGGCGTTGCAATAAGTTTATAGGACGCTTTTAGGCGTCGTAACAAGTTTTTTAAAACATTTAAAAAAACGTCATATTAGCCAATTTTATAGGAGGCTTTTGAGAAGTGTCCTATAAACTTTGAATCGATTACGAAAACAACTTGAAATGGATCAATCCAAACATTACAAAAACAAACAATTGATTCGGATTAATTTCAGATTTCAACATCATCTTGTATTAATCAGAAGTGACATAGATAACACTTTAGACTTCATGCTTTGATCTCTTAACAAACAAAAGTCATAATAATAATAATAATAATAATAGTCTTTATGAAAAGTTCAACCTAAGCAACGTCTATATAGTAAGTTACAACTCACTCACGTTTTAATGTACACAAAATCCCTTAAGTTAAGAAATAATTGCGAGAAGAAAAAATATACAATACACTTGCAAAAAAAATAAAAGAACGGAACAAAATTTACAAACGAAGTCTCTTGTAAATAAAAAATGAAAGAAGGTTTACAAATAGAAACCTCTTGCAAATAAAAAAATATATGAAAGAAAATTTCGAAAAGAAAATTCTCATGCAACTAAACGTGCATGGGCGGCTAACCGAATATTTTAAAATAAAACACTATTTATTACATTTAGTGACGTATAATTACTTCACAATATTCACTGAATCATTTCCATGTATAATTTCAATTTAGAGAGTTCTTTGAATTCATATATACAACGATCAACTATAAAAAACAAAGTCAAAATGTTGGTACAATTTGCACTCTACTTGAACTTTTCTTGTTCATAAAAGTTTGATTTGTTACATTATTTCACAAGAACTTTAATTAATTAACAATATCAAAACACGAAGATGTCTCTTTAAGCAGTCGAAAATAGGAAAAAGAAAAAAAAAGAAAATGGAATTTGTTATGATGTGTTTGGTTGTGGAAAACTGATTCCATTTTCTTAGAAAACGTTTTCAGAAAATGAAGTTGAGTTTTCATTTTTAGTTTTCTATGAAAATTTTAGAAAAACCGGGTTTGGTTGAAATTGTGGAGTTTTTATTTTTCATTTTTGAAAATTAGAAAATGTCTTTAGAAAACTTTGGAAAACTACTAAAATCAGTTTTCTTTTTCTTGGAAAACTTTTGGAAACCAAATAAACTGAACACGTTTTTCTAAATTTCCATTTTTCTTTGAAAGATATTCATTTTCATGTTTTTGTAACAATGGTTAATTGATATAAATATGAAATTTCTGATAGTAATTGACCTAGGAATTTGTCAAATAGTTGCACTGTTAGAATGTATCAAAGGTTTGTAAAGTTGTCCAACATGTTTTTAGATGAATTCCAATGTTTTCAAGAATTTTTGAAGTTTTGTTGGTTGATTTCCAAAGAATTACTTGTTATCCTAGTTGATGTCTTTTGTATTTTCTAATACTTCAGAGCATCTTAAAATCTAACGTCTACACCATTCGTACCCACAAAATATTCTACTTCTATCAGGACCCCATTCAAGCCTGTAAAGATCTGATTTTGAAATTCAATGTAGATGTTAAATAGTTAGTTCTAATCCATTAAACAATATGACTTTGGAGCATTAGTTATGAGAGGATCATCATACAGATTATTGAAAACGAATTAAATCAAATGATTATACTTTTTATACTTTCTCTTACATATTACGAAAACATAAAAACCAATCAACTAGAACTGTAAATTAACGATTTCTCTTATGGTTACCAAGAACAATAATGTACTTACGAAAATCGAATGAAGGGCAATAAAAAAGTAGCTCTTCTTCATGTTTTTTTGAAATGATCACCTAAGATTAGAAACCATCATATACTTTGACTCTAAGATTAACCGCTTTTATCAAATGCTATATAAAATTTATAATGAGACATAGTACTACATGTAAAATAGTAACATGTCATTATAACAAAATTGAGTTTATAAGACATCAAAAATATAAAATGTCATAATACACCATTGTTGACGTTGCAGTTAAGCGTGCTAGGGTGGGAGTGGTACCAGGATGAGTGACCTCCTGGGAAGTCCTCACCAGGTCGCCAGAAACAAAGCTGTGAGCCGGTGGGGCGCAAAGCGGACAATATTATTATCGAGGTAGGCAGAATGTTACAATAAGTTTATAGGAGTTCTCAGAAGCGTTGCATAAAATGGCTAATGTGATACTTTATATTAAAAGTGTTCTTGAAAACTTATTAAAAGGCTTGGAAATTAATGTCTTATAAAGTTATTACAACACTTTTAGTTAGATAGAACACTTTAAACTTAGTCATGTATATTACATCTTACAAAGTATTCTATTAAGACGCTTATAAATTGGTGACGTCCCATAAATTTAATTTTATAACGGTATGTAATAAATAAGAGATAACATCATGTTTAAATAATAGCAGCATGCTGTAAATGACACATAAGACCATATCTTATTTAACCATATGAAAAGGACAATTAGAAGTTTAAAATAGAGAGGTCAAAAAACCTATATATAAGCTAACCAAAGGTCTTTAATTTCTACAAAAACATCATTTGATAGTTCAGCAAAAATCACCCTAGATTTGTATATCTTACAAGTTCAAATGACAAACAACATCCCCACAACAAACTCCATTGGAAATCAACCGTTGATCACCAGAAAACTCATAACAGTTCTTAGCATCGATGGGGGAGGCATAAGAGGAATCATCCCTGGTGTCATTCTCGAATACCTCGAGTCACAACTTCAGGTACAACTCATACATACATGTGTGCATACATACACATGTTACAAACCATGAAAACAAGTCTTATGTGTTGTTTCATAAATGAAACAAGACATGAAAACAAAACATGTGAAAATCAACCAAAACCAAAACCATTCAATCAATTTGATCGTTTTGCTATTATTCATATTGTTTCACATGTTTTTCCCCATGTGTGAGTAATAGTGTACAAATGTTTCATGTATAGTATACTTTTCACACGGGAAACATTTCTTAACATTTCATTTCTATGAAACAACACTTTATGAACACTCGTAAGCTACACATACAAACTAGTTTTCATATTTTCTAACTTTCAAAAACGATTCTATGTAATTTCACACACACACACACACACACACACACACATATATAGAGAGAAAAGAATGTTCGGTAAGTTCGGGTTGCAAACCGATCTTAGGTTGTTAACCAGGGGACAAACTAAATATAGTGGTGTTCACATTCCTCATGAATAATGAAGTGAACATTCAAATTGATATATCATTCATCACGAATAACTCGTCAAGGTGTGGGATATGTTGCACACTCTCCTTTGTCCACACCACATGATGAAAACCTAAATTTGGTTTGCAAATGAACCTGCCCATGTATATATAATTTCATTCATTTGTTAACTGTGCATTTTATATTAACCATGTTAACAAAAAATGGACTAATATGATTTCTTATTTTCGCATATGTGGGACCACCCTTTCATATTTTAGGAAATAATTAAGAAAAACAATTAAATTAGGCAATTAATCTAAGCTATTGATGTAAATGATATACGATGGTTGATTGTTAACATGGTTAATACAAAATGCACGGTGAATAAAAGAAGGGGGACTCTATATAGATATATAGGAGCAAGTTCAAATGAAAATTTATCTTTCATTGTGGAAGTGAGGACAGTCGAAAGCGCGACACACATTCCGTCAAGTCTGAATAATACAAGATTATTTAGACCAAATGTTCATGGATTATTCATGATGAATAACACAACATTCAGATTGCATGTCGTATTATTCAGTCTGAATGTTGTATTATACATCATGAATAATGCATCTTAATACTCTTCTATTATTCAATGGGACACGTGTCTCACTCTTGGTTGTCCTCACGTTCACATTGAAAGATAAGTTTTCAACCGAACTTTCGTCTCCCTCCCTCCCTATATATATATATATATATATACACAAACCATATACAAATATACATTAACAATAAACAAAAAGGTTGGTTGCGCTTTTGCGTCGAGGGGCAAAGTTGCGTGAATTACATGTGATTTTGTACATGATATTAGTATAAAATCACATATGATTGAACCATTTATTCTCTTACATAGATACTATTCTCGTTTGAACACGATTCATATACATTTATATATATATATAATATACATTGATATCTAAAATATATAATCACAGGAGCTAGACGGAGAGGATGCAAGGGTGGCAGATTATTTTGACGTTATTGCCGGAACAAGCACGGGAGGTCTAGTGACAGCCATGCTAACAGCTCCAGATCAAAACAATAGACCTTTGTATGCGGCTAAAGACATCGTTCCATTTTATCTTGAAAACTCTCCCAAGATTTTCAAACAAATTAAGTAAGATCATCAAATACATGCACGTTAATATATCATCTGTATGTACGTATGTCTACTTAATTTTGTGAAAATTTCAGAGGTCCATTTGCTGGCATTATAAAGCTGTTGAAGGCATTAGTAGGGCCTAAATACAATGGGAAGTATCTTAAGGACCTTGTGACAAGCTTATTAGGCACCACAAAGCTAAATCAGACGTTGACCAACGTTGTCATTCCTACATTTGACATTAAAACTATGCAACCCCTCATCTTTAGCTCATTTCAGGTCACATTCTTATACTACATGCATGCATATTTTAACTTCATTCACTAATCATTAATTAATACGCTTTAAATGATAAATATTTACTAATTTATCCCTCAACACATATTGGAGTGTTGTTGAAATGCAAACCGTGCAAATTGTCGATTTTATTGATTAAGTTAACTAAACTGTTTAATATGATGAAAGTATATTATAAAATTCTTTTTTCATGAAATTATTTCATTTTTTGGTGTTTTTATGTTGAAATGAAATTCTTCCATGTATTTTTCAGTTTGATGAAAATTGTTTAATATATTTTTCTTATTTCGATGAAACATTTTCAATTTTACAAAAAAACACAAATATATAAAACAACAATAAAAAATATATCAAATATTTTCATCAAATTAAACAATTCCAAGATTTTTTTTATTAATTTTAACCAATGAAATCTACGTTTTGCACGGTTTGTATTGTAAGAGTGGTTTGCAAAATAAACTACCCCCAGACGGGTTAAAATGTAAACTCATCTTTCATTGCAAACGTGAATTTAACATAAATAATGAAGGTGAATAATATAGCATTCATCATATTTCATTGAGACATATAACATTCATGTCTTTGATCAATGCGTATTAACAACATAAATCATCGTGTGTGAGTCTAATGTTTGTAAAAAAAACCACGTTGTTTTGAATTAAGTAATCACAGTGTGGATTACCATGTATGAATTCAATATGTGTGGTTGTGAATGGATCTCACAATTCTCGTAATTACAAAGCTTTCCAATGAATAGATACAAAATCAATTTCAAGGGAAATCATAAATAAGCTGATTAACACCCTAATAACCAAATATTTATACGATATGCACATGTGCATACAACTAATTTGTAGGTATACACATCTGCATGATTAACATGCACACGTGCGTAAAAACCAGTAAAGAATTACTTGTAAGCACATGTATATATTGTATAAGACAGACAGTTGTTAAAGTATTTCTCAATTTCTCATTTTTTAAGTGTTTTCTCTTGAACTCTGCTTTATATATATAATATATAATATGGAGATGGTGGTTTAAATTGAAGGTGCCAAGAGAGCCCACCATGGATGTGCAATTATCGGACATTTGCCTTGGTACATCGGCGGCACCTACTTACCTCCCCGCCCATTATTTTCAGAATGATGACCGGGAGTTTAACCTTATTGATGGTGGCATGGCTGCTAATAACCCGGTAATTTACAAACTATATATAACTATTTTGCATGAGGTACAACTCCTCATGCAAAGTGTAAAACATTTTGATGCATCGTGTACAACTAGACATACACAAATGATCGGTTAAGTGGTTATTTGATTTTGGACTAGTAACTAGTAAGTACCTATGCCCACAAAAGGACAGGTCAAAAAGACCTGGCCCAAGGACAAGGAAATTCTTTTGACTTTCTTGTTAACCCCTATCAGAAAGAGAGTGAGTGCGGTTTATAGACGAAAGCCGATTTTGGTCCTAAATTTTAAAATTGAAAGTTAGAGTTGATCATCAACGGGTTAAAAAGAACTCCCCAATTAAAGCCTGAAAGGGTCTAGCCGCATTGCTTTTACCTAAAATATTTTTGTTATCGCTAAAGTTTTGGACGAACATTAAAAGAATTATTTGGTTATTAATCCAGATATTAAAGCAAAAAAAATTAAATTCGTTTAAAAAAATATGTCTTTGCTTTTTTTGTGTGAGTTGACTTTAAGCCAACATGCAACATAAATTGAGTTGATAGATTGTTATTAAGAAACAATGGATACTTTAAATCTAAACACCGTTCACTTGATCATTTAAAAGAGATTAAAGACGGTGTAAAATATTAAGATGGCAAAGATAAAAGGATTCAAATTGAAGATACAAAAAATCTTCAAAGAGAATTTTAAAAACAAAGATGTCACATGAATTAATTAGTTTACAATGTACTAATTTAACCAACTTTATATCTTAGAGATTAATTAGTTAGTTTACAACTAAATAGAAATTCAGGTTATTTTTTTTAAGTGATTGTCCATTTCATTTTTCTATATATGTACTTTTATCTTCTTTTAAACCTAAAAAGACCAGCTAAGACCGATTAAGCACCAATTAAAGACCAATCATAACAACCAATTTCAATTTGGGATACTAACTTTTCTTTTGCCAATTGAAATTGGTTGTTATGATTGGTCTTTTTCTAAGCTAAAAATAACCATTTTGTAGGTCCCATCAAGGCCCTGGCCTTGCACACCTTTATGTATTACGTACAACTGTTATTCTAATCATATGCAATTTTTTTGTGTTGACTTAATTGGCAGTCTCTGGTTGCGATTGGGGAAGTGACAAGGCAAGTTCTAAAACAAGATCCCAAAATTTCCCCCATGACACCTCTCAATTATGAGCAATTTCTAGTGATATCATTAGGGACGGGCACCGAGAAACAACAACCTAGATATGATGCAAAAATGGCTGCAAAATGGGGAGTTCTTAGCTGGTTAGTTGCTAAGGGTGCAGTTCCATTAGTAGAAGTTTTTACTCAAGCGAGTGCCGATTTGGTTGTTTTTCATGACAATGTTGTCTTTGAAGCACTTAATTCAGTTGATAATTATCTCCGTATTCAGGTATGGCTATTCAAGATTTTTTTAGCATGCTTTCATAACTTGTACATACACACTTCTAGGATATTTAACGACGAGTTGTAGTGTACAACAACAAATCACGCCTCAACGGCATTAAATATTTATTGCTATAGTGTAACTTTATAATTATCTTTAATATGCATTAATAGGTTGTACATCGACTTATTTTAGACGTGCACAACTAGAAAAAGCACACCTTGAAAACCTTTCAATGTTCTATGCTTAATTTTTTTTAGTAAAAATAACAAAGTACCAATTTTGGCAAGAAAATTTATCAAATGATAATTCTCAAACATTATCACGAAATACCCAGTAATTTTAACGATTTCATAATGCAAACCTCCACATATATAAGATTAAAGAAATATGAACATGCATTAATTGATGGACATACAATACAAGTTCAAAATGCACCTCTAAAAGACACTTAATTCCTTTCCTTTTTGCTTTTTATATCGTAAGTCCAAGTCCTATGCCAAATATCAAATATGAATTACAAATCATTTTCGTATAACCTAATGGTTAAATTAAAGTTGTATCAAATCGATCATTTAAATAAAGTCACAATTACTCTTATGTTAAATAGGATGATACATTGAACGGAGTCTTGGCTTCATCAGACGTAGCAACGAATAAAAATCTGAATGACCTTGTAGAAGTTGGCAATAGGTTACTAGATGCTCCAGTTTCCCGAGTGAATGTTGATACCGGAGTGGCTGAACCCGCCCCGAATGGAGGTACGAACCGTGAAATATTGAAAAGGTACAACTTTGTTATCAAATTACACTTGTTATTTTGATAATAACCGGATTTAACAAGTTACAACTTATTAATACATGTTTTTAAATACAGTTTTGCAAAACAACTCTCAGATGAAAGAAAATTGAGGGAGATGAATAATATTGATGGGGAATTAGTCGGGTGAAATTTACTTATGGGGGTCTGAAATCACCCCATCTACATTTGTGTCAGCAACATCAACCAAGACAATACCCATTTATTAAAAAATTGAAATTTATGTAATAAATATCTGATTGTAATATGTGTGATTGTTATTTGTTTTTATGTGCTCAAATTACATTATTATGTTATTTATACCAGTAAACATGGGGTTTATTTATTAAATCGATGTGTTCTATTATTTTTTTAAATATTTTTGGAATTGCTTATTTAAAATGGCAATTCCTAAATACACCCGACTTTTTACCAAATGCACCCAAAAAGTGAATGTGTCATACACACACATGTCAACGTCAAAGACTACTTTTTCAATTCCCGATGCTACTTTTTCAGTTCCCGATGCACTTTTTGGGTGCATATAGCAACCCCCTTTAAAATAGGCATATATGTTTTTCTTTAAATGCTTATCAATTTATATAGTACGAAAATGAAGTTTTATAAAAAAAAACGTTTGAATTAATTAAACTACAACCATACAATTACTCCAAGTAGTTAAAAGTTTTGTTCAATCTAAATTTTGCTTTTTTATTGTATATTTCCTTTTTCTTATGAATTTATCCATTAACGTCTTAATTGCATGCTAAGCCTCTAACAAGTAAGTCTTCTATGATCATTGTAAGAATAAGATTCTTGATCCTCGCTATGCTTCTTGGTCCTCGTTATGCTTCTTACAGGGTAAGATTCTCGGTCCCTATCATGTTAACTTACTAGGGTAAATGATGCTCGAAAAGCATTGACCTTGTAGGCGTTTTGTAAAGAGAAAGCCTATTTATCAAATTCTTACCCGATAAACGGTTTCCGGCAAAAGATTCACCTTCATTTACCTATCGTATAACATCATGGATTATGAAAATAAATTGTTCGTAAGCATCTTAAACTTGATAAACACTTATAGGATAGGAGCCTTTCCCACACTATCGAGTAAGACTCTCAGTCTAACGCAGGCGGAATACGCGGAACGGATCGACAATCGTCAAATCTAATACGATACGAGAATTACAAGCATAAAACTCAAAACACAAGAGATAAAACTCTTAAAACTCTCACAAAGAGAAAAATATTAAACTGATAACCTGAAAAACAATTGTAGCCTAAATCCGTATCTATAATCTAAACAAGAAACGATAACTATAGAAACTAAATAACCTAAATCTATGATAGTAATAATCATAGCTTGATAATTAAGAAAACTAATAAAAGATTAAAACTTTGAAAGAAATCAAAATCTTTTTCACAGAAGTCAAGTCCACAGACCCTCTATACTTACTCACAGAGGATCTGTCAGCTGATCTTCTGTCGTTATTTCTTCTAAAGATTTTCAAATTGTTCTTAATTCAAGGGGAGCTATGGAAGCTAGCTCAAGGGAAATTCACTCTTTCAATCAAAACCACAAAATGTGCAAAACTCTTTTAGTAACTTATCACATAACTTAATTCACCAGACCCTCTGCCACTTTTTTCAGAGGCTCTGTGACAATTTAGCTTCTGTTTTGTTACTCACCTCTTTGTGGATTTTCAATGTTTAGGTAAAAAGGTGCAAGTTTATCCTCGCACAGTCCATAGAGGCTCTGTTAAACCCTTAGGCCTCTGCAGAATTTCTCTTGCAAGAATTTTATCTATGGAACTGGTGCGAGTGGTTTATGGATAAGGGTTAAAAAGTACCATGCGCGTGTCAGATTTTTGGAGTGCACGTCATCAATCGTGCGGCGCCCAGATCCATGTGGCACATTGTCATTGGACACTTAAATTATAATAGAGAAACTAGATAATTATAATCCTAAACTAATCAGGTAATAAAATATTTAAATAAGCTGATAAACGCGATCTTCTCCGGATTGGTAAGACGCGCAAATCTGCTAGCGGCGGACTTGGGCCGTGAGCCATAGCTTCGCTCCGCGAGGTCGGCTCTGTCACGACACTTAAATTTTTTCTTCTTTTGAGTCCTTTTCCCGGGTTTCCAGAAATCCATAAAATTTACTAATATAGGTTGAATCTGATTTGTATCACAGTCTTTATCTTGTTTGTTACTGAATAAGATTTTTCGTTCTTATCATGTACAATCAATGAATCAATAAATTAAATGATATCAATAAGCGTTTGATAAGTGATCCCTTACTTGTTTAATACCTTATAATATTTTAACTATATAAGTGGAAAATGTATGTGACTTGTGATAATAACTTTTTATCTATAAGGTTGCTTGAAACTAAAAATTAAAATAAATATTATTTTATTTAATATATCTTATAATTGATGATTGTTATGTTAATTAAGGTACACCAACATCTTCTTATTGGCTAATAAATATAGTCTACTCACGTTTCAAGTTTCAAAAAAAAAATCGTTTTCTATGTATTTTTATTTTAGACGATAATAATTATGTAGGTAAACATTTCAAGTACACACTTAAACTAAACAACGATTGAAAGGGATTTTTTTTTGCACTTATGTTCATTTATATTTTAAACTCCATCAATATTTCTGAATAAAATATCATTATATTACTCAATCATCCAAGTCACATAGAAAATAAGTATTCTTACTTGCACTACTAGAAAAGTTAGTTCATTGACGATTTTTTAGTCCGTCGGTGATTATAAGTTGATCAATGGCAGATCTGAAAAAGGAAAGATTGAGTTTTTTTTGTTTTCTCTAAATGTGTTCATTTCTGTTGGAAATCTGCTAGTAAAACTAAGATTTCTTTTAATCTACAACATTAGTGAGAAATTGCAAACGAATTTTAATAAAATTACCGGCGAAGATGTTGCAAACAAATGATTCCGCCTGTAATCCATCGTTGATGGCCTAGTAAAAGCCTCATGTTTTGCAAACAAATGATTCCGCCTAAGGGAGTTTTTGGTTAGAGGCATCAACTATTAAACAGTAACCAATAGAACAAAAATAAAATAAATTGTTTAGTTTTATAAAATATAATAGGCCCGCTCTTTGAAAGTCCATTCATTCCTATTTAAATTGGAGGGATTGGAAATTCTTTCCTATTTTCATTTTCGTTCATCATACCTTTTGCCTTGGATAGGAAACCATAATAAGTGATTAAATAGTTATTATGTGGCTAATTAACCAATAGGGTAGGATTGATAATTATTACTCACAATTGATTTATTTAACAAGGGAAGTAATTCATGTCATATATACTACGCTTGTTGATTGATTAATTTATACGCTATCATATCAAGTAGTGTAAGTTTTCTAGAACCTATTAATTGTCTTTCAAAACCATCGAGAAGAATAACTATGAAAGTTGTAATTAGTAAGCTTTTATTTATGGTCTTTTAGAATAACAAAAAGTTTAAAAAAATGCAAGTGACACATTAAACCATGTCGTGTTGGATTATAGAAAATGGACAATTAGAAATTTAAAATAAAGAGGTTAACAAAACCATATATATGAAAGCTAACATAAACTCTTTAATTCCTACTAAAACCTTATCTAAAATTGTATTATCTTACAAATCCAAATGACAAGCAACATCCCCACAACAAGCTGCATCGGAAATCGGCCTCCGATCACCGGAAAATTCATAACGATCCTTAGCATTGATGGTGGAGGGATAAGAGGAATCATACCTGGTGTCATTCTCGAGTACCTCGAGTCGCAACTTCAGGTACAACTCCTCTCGTAAATACATAAGATCTATCCCTAATGTGACCATAAACCGTTTTGATCATTTCTGATTAAAATAAGATATCGTTAGAAAAAAAATGTGGTTATTATAATTTTTTTGCCAACAATTTTGTTTGGTGTATATATATCATATGTGTTTGTATGTAGGATTGTTTCAAATAAAAAAGTTAAATACAGTGAGGATATAAGAATGGATGGTTTGTATTTGAATTATTGAAAAAGTCTAAAAAAAAAACCTATTTCAAGATAAATATGTGAAATGATGTTATAGATTTTTTAAATGAGTTTACATATACATCTTCAAATGGATTTTATCAATCACACATATGAGCTTTTGTTTAACCTACCTTTTTATCTTCTCACAATATTTAACCTTTTTAATTGAACTTTCCAGTATATATAATACTGAAACATGAGAACATATATATACATGCAGGAGTTAGATGGTGTAGAAGCTAGGCTAGTAGATTACTTCGACGTAATTGCAGGAACAAGCACCGGGGGTCTAGTGACAGCCATGTTGACGGCTCCCGCCGAAAACAATAGACCAAAATTTGCTGCGAAAGACATCGTTCCATTTTATCTTGAAAATTGTCCCAAGATTTTCAAACAACCCGGGTAAGATTAAATACAACTATATCATGCCATAATATGGTTTAAAGTAATGACGTCATTAGCCGTATTATTAGTACAAACGTTGCAAATTTCATTGATCACAGAAAATAAAAATGTGTTATTTATGTTAAGCAAAAAATATTTTTGAATATTTGTTTAGATTTTCAGTTTAATTTATTACTTTTTGTAATAATTAATACTATTCAATATTTTGTAACAGCTAAGATATTTATTTTTTTATTTATGTTTTTGTAGTTTATGTTACTTATGTATTTTGTTTTTTTTTTCTTTCCATTTTTCATGTTTCGTATTTTCGTGCTACATGAATGAAAAACTCATAATTGCTACATGAATGAAAAACTCATAATTTTATGTTGGGTTTACTTCTTCAAAATATATTAAATTATACCAAAATGTTATTGTATGTATCCACCTAAAAAAGATGTTATTGAATATATCAAACATTCTTTTTGGGCTTATTGTGTTTCAAAATGACCGGTAACCTTACACATAATAACCTCAAAAATAATGTTTGATACACACAATAAGCTCAAACTACATATGATAAACTCAAAAATAGTATTTGATACACTCAATAGCATCAATTTTAGGTGGATACACACAATAACATTTTAGGTATAGTTCAATTTGAATAAGAATGTGACTGGATAAATTTTTTAGACTAAAAAGTGGTATTGAAATCTGAACCATATGTACCAGTTAGCTATCGGTTCGATTCAGTTTCGGGACAGGAAAACCAGTACTGGAACCACTTTAGATCGAAAATATTAAAATGTAGCAAATGTTTATCAAAACTAATCGCAAACTAAAATACCTTTATGATGTTTCAAATGTACTTCAAGACCAATCCCAGAACTCGAATCCACTTATTTTTTGTTGTGAACGTAGGGGCCGACTTTGTGATGGTGATAAAAATATTACAGTCAAATATGGATACTTATGGAGAACGTTTGGTAGTTTAGAAGATGATATAGTATGATTAAGAAAAGATATAAACTTTAATTAGGACATCATATGTATAATGAAAAATTTTAAAAAGACATTACTTTTTTAATTTTCTATCTAGTTCTGGTATTTTCGGAAAAATCCCAATACCAAATTTGAGGATTATTTGGAACAGAAAACCTGATCGGAAACATGGTGTCGATGCAGTACCGGTTCGGCTCGGAAAAATGGTCCTCGATACTCTTTCCTAGAATTGAACATCAAGTCTCCTAATTACAAAAACGAAAAATAAACGTGATTGGTTGATTATCGTGCAAACTTCGCAGAATTAATGTGATCTCAAAATATCTCTCCTTCACACACACTCTCTCTCTCTCTCTCACATATGACATATGTATATATATATATATATATATAAGAGAGAGAGAGAGAGAGAGAGAGACTTGGAATCATGTGAATCAATTTTAGTGAAGCACATAAATAATACCACCTTCACAAGAATACATCGTGAAGAAAAACTTTCACAATGTTTTTGTTGTGAAGGTTCAATATTGCTTGTTTTTCCATAATATTTTGGTATGAAGTTTTACTGTTATTTTTTGGTCTTCCGAAAATAGAATGGTCTCACGTTCAAAATAAGTGATAGTTTCTTGACCTTTTTGTTTTTTTTGATGCTTTCGTTGTGCAAATTTAGAGGGCTATTTGGTGGGACCATAAAGTTGTTGAAGACGCTGCTAGGGCCTAAATACAATGGGAAGTATCTTAAAGAGCTTGTGGCAGGCTTATTAGGAACCATGAAGCTGAATCAAACGTTGACCAACATTGTCATTCCTACATTTGACATTAAAACTATGCAACCAGTCATCTTTAGCTCATTTCAGGTCTCATTTTAATTATATTAAATCTTACTATCCTGTTAGAGTATTGTATTAGCTAGGATTTGATCATCGTCATATATTAATATGTTAAATCTTGGTTTCTTAACCGGTTTTTAAAATCTGGGGGTTAAATTTTATTTAGTTTGCACCTGGTCCTGGATTAATTTGTTAACTTTAAATCCGGGATCAAATTTTATTTAATATGCCAACTCACCTCTACAAAGACCTACCTATCTAATATTTCTGTCAAAATCAAAAATGACTATCTACTTTCAAAATATACAATGCAAAAGAAAAAAAAACGACCATTTTGATATTTCTCCCACTTTGTTAACTTTAACAAAAATATTTAGCTTATAAGATTTTCAATATATATATATATATATATATATATATATATATATTGGAGAAGGTTCAAACGAGAAGCATGTCAATTTAAGAAAAAGTGAGGAACAATCTCAGCCACTCATCTCCCGGTTACGGTGGACGTGATCACGGAGGATTGACGCAATTCATGGGAGGGTGGAGATTATTAAAGGGAGGGACCGGTCAAAGACGCCTTTATTGACCGAAATGAGTGGTTGAGATTGCTCCTAGATTAGAAAGAGGATATTTTTATATATTTGTACCATATTTTCTACTTCAATTTTCTATTTTGAGGTGTTTGTTGATATAAACTTTATCTTATGCTTTCAACTTTGTGTAATTTGTGTCGTAAAAAAGACTTGACAATGCTACTAATAAAGATGCAATGACTTGTTTTCAAAAGATAAAAACTCATAGAGAACAATTATAGAATGTATTAATAGTTATTTTTAATTATATATGGTATTTTTTACGTACCCCTACTCTATAAACTTTCTGGATCTACCACAGTAAATATAGCAAGGCTTGAAAAAAGTAGGGACTTTTGTATGGTAAATATCAGATTCCATATATTAATTCCGCTAAGTAATGGGGTTAAATGATACATATTTACTAATGTGCACATCAACAACTAACATATATATGGTGGTTTGAAGGTGCCAAGAGAGCCCAGCATGGATGTGCAGTTATCGGACATCTGCCTTGGTACGTCAGCAGCTCCTACGTACCTCCCCGCCCATTATTTTCAAAACGATGATCGAGAATTTAATCTTATTGATGGTGGAGTGGCGGCTAATAACCCGGTAATAACAAACTATAACTTTTTAAGTGGTTAGTACACCTTTTTATGCATAAAGTATAAAATCTAACTAGTAGTCGTTAAGAATTTATGCATTCTTTGTGTGTGGACTAAAACAACTTTCTACGAACCAATATGGCCTTCATGCATGTACACTCATTTATACATGAAATGCAATCTACAATAAAACTGAGTTTATAGACGCTAAAATTAATGTCATCATAAAGGTTGTTTATTAAACGCTTATTGCCTTATTGGGGTAAGCGTTTACCAATATCATTTATCTTGTTGATTAAGCATAGCCAGAACAGAGAAACTTACCCAATTATAGACAAGGCAAGGAGCCAAGGGCCGAAACTCTTACCCAATAAGCGTGAGAAAGACTCTTATGGATCTGGTAAGCACTTACTAGGTTTAAAATGCTTACTAACAAGGCCAAAGATGTTATATGATAAGGCAATTGAATGTGAATATCTTGCCTCTAAGCGCTTATCCGGTAAGAATTTGGTAAACGACCTAAGTGTTCTTATAGAATGTTTTATAGCATGAATAGTAAAATGTATTATCCAAAAATATTATAATAGGTTTATAGCCACTTTGGGTGTTCTAACAAGTTTTTTTTTATTTTATTTTATGTGACACTTTTGAGAACTTTTCTATAAACCTTCTTTTTACCAGGCAAATTTTCAAATAAGATTCTATAAAATAGCTAACATGATGTTGCATATTGAAAATGACCTAAAAACTTAATAGAACGTCCAAAAGTGTCATAGAAACTTATTGTATTAACATTTTTAATTCAATCTTGTTAATTAAATATTATATTAGGATCCTTATGGGTTGTTTAGTTGGTTTTTCATTAAATCCTACATAGATAAAGTTATTTGTATGTATCAATTTGTTTGCATGGATTGTTGAAGTTTTTGTGTGGGAGGTTTTTTCATGAATGAAATGCTTTTTAATTAGAAGGAGTGGATTTACATAAACTTGGCTTTGTGCATATAGCTCCCTCGTAAAAACTTACTGAATAAGTCATTTTCTGTATTATTAAACCACTATCAAACTATCATATATAGCTAACTAAATAAGATTCGAGTATTATAAAGCTCATTAAGTTTTCAACAAACATTTAGATATTTTAAGCTTTCAAATACACTCAATTTTGTTGTACTAACATCTACGTAAAAGAACAACATATACACAACTATTAATGCATTAAACGCAACTTTGTGTGTTTGCTTTGGTAGTCTTTGGTTGCGATAGCGGAAGTGACAAGGCAAACTTTGAAAAGAGATCCAAATTTTCCAACTACACCTCTGGATTATGGACGATATCTAGTGATATCGTTAGGAACAGGCACCGAGCAGCAAAAACCTCGATATGATGCGAAAATGGCTTCGAATTGGGGAGCTTTAGGGTGGTTAGTCACGGATGGTTCGACCCCATTAATAGACGCTTTTACTCAAGCGAGTGCAGATTTGGTTGTTTTTCATGAAAGTGTTGTCTTTGAATCCCTCCATGCAGTCAATAATTATCTTCGTATTCAGGTATGGTTTACTCATCTCGAGTATGCTTTGATAATGATAACTTGTAGTATATTCTTTTCCATATATTCTGCATATACATTGGAATACCATTTATAACTCATAAGTTCTTCATGTTTAGAAAATATTGTATTACCTCTTCTGATTTTTTTTAAAAGAAGGTTATAAAGTCTCGTGAAGAAAAAGAATCTCTTTGTCTTTTCTTATTTTAAAATATTTACTAAAATTCTCTTAATTATAATTAATTATTACTTCAAACATGTAGATCATATTCCTCAATATCTACAAACATGGAGTAATGTATGGTACAACTTTACTGAAACATGCATTAATGGGTTGTACATGAACATTCCTCAATATGTTTTATACATGCATTAATGTATGGTACAACTTCACTCAAACATGCATTAATGGGTTGTACATAAGATATTCAAGCATGCATTGATAGACCCATACAACTCACCTATAACAATTTCATAGAATTTATGGTTGGAGGGGGAATTATTCGATTAGTATAACTAACATGTAAATACATGATTACTCGAAATAATAGTCTTAAGCAATTCCTTTTTTGGGTGTATTCTAACTATTAGGCTGGTATACTGAATACATCAAACATATGAACACAAGTCGTGTTTGTATAATCTAAATATGGTTAGATTTAATGGTACAACTACGTTTTATGCATTAAAAGTTGTATCACAGTAATAAATCGTTGGATGGTTATGTATTGTTATGAGAATTTAGGATGATACATTAATCGGAGACCTAGCTTCAGTGGACAAAGCAACGACGAAAAATCTAAATGACCTTGTCAAAACTGGGGAAAGGCTACTTGATGCCCCGCTTTCCCGGGTGAATTGCAGTACTGGAGTGGTAGAACCTGTCCTAAATGGGGGTACGAACCGTGAAGTACTAAAAAGGTACAAACTTAAATTCAAATTGCACTTGTTACTTAATAAAAAGTAGGTTTAACAAATTGCAATTTACTTTAAAATGAAGGTTTGCAAAACAACTCTCGGATGAACGGAAGCTAAGGGAATCAAACAATAACAATGGCTAGCGATAAAAATGTATTTTTATTTCTTTTCCTTTTGCTTTTTAATTGTGTGAAATTAATAAGATTTGGAAATGTTGTAATAAATATTTTGATTGCAAGAACTATTTTTATTAATTTTAATAAAGTTTTAAATATTCATTATCTATTTATATTCTAATTTGTAATATTGTTTTATTTGAAAGATTGTAATTAACTAAGTGAAGTCATCCACAAACACTTACCTAGTAACAATGTCCCCAGAGTTATGAATGATAATCAGGCTTTATAGGATGGATTTGTTTCTATCAATGACAAAACTCATGAAGGATAAATAAACATAACTAATTCATTCCTAAATAGAGGCGTGAAAACAAAAAGTTATTGATTTCAATTGAATCTATTAGTAGAATGAAAATAATAAAGATACTAATGTTATTGCAAGGAGCAAAATATATAGAGAACTATCAAGTTACCATCAAGACAATCCGTAGCATATTCACCCATGCGTTAATCTTCCACGCTCTACCTTATAAAATTGCATCTATACAAAAAAAAAAGTCTAAGCGGTCGTTACCATCATAATGAATTGATAGTAAAGCATTTATAACCCGATAAGCCCTTATAGGGTAAAAGTCATCACCATCACTTATCGGGTACTTTCTTTGTCTTAATTCCCCCTTACCTGGTAAGATTTGCGATCCTTGTTATATTCATCCAATAAGGTAATTGAATTAGTAAGTGTTTTACCAGGATAAGTGCTTAGTAAACGGCGCCTCAACAGGTAAACATCATCAGCTTCTCGACAACCTTTCAGGACGAACTCCACCGGATAGATAACATTTACGTAAACGGCGGTTATGACTACAAGTTGATCTTACGTAAACCCTTTGTATAGTGTTTATTAGCTAGCCCACCAAAGTCACTATCATCCAACGGCCTTAACATGTAGTCATAATATATATACTAATAAACACTATACAGCCTAGCTTAATGACAACCCCTTTCACACAACTATAAATGACTTAATGAGAGGAAGGCGGCTACAAAGAGGGCTTTCCAAAGCTCAGGGAACCAATCAGACCATGCCGTCGAATTATAAAAGCTTCCATTCTTAAACTCCACTATCAACATTAAACTATTTGTAAACAAAAAGGAGTGGTGGGGCCCTCATCTTTAAAAAGTCAACTTGACCATTAAGCTTTTCAACGCAAATAGAAAATTAAGCCACTACTAGTGATGTAGCTATACAAAATAAATATCTGCTATATATTATTAGTAGCTAATTAAATTAAGTGGCTTACATTTGAGTTTGTCGATTTTTGGGTCAAAGATCGTATCTTCATCATCCACCTCTTCATACACTTGAAATAAATAAAATAAGGTGACATACCATCTCCAACAAATTATTATAATAAAAACATAAAATAAAAAATTTAGACAAACTTTTTGCTATAGCACATTTTTAGAATTCAAAAAAAGTTAGCTAGTGTTTGTTTTTACAAAATAACATCTTGATCAAACATAAACATAAGATAATTTAAAACATTTGTTTTTTTTCCTTTTTTCAAAGCCTTTTAACATTTAATGTCATCTAATAAGTTAAGTAATAACCATATCATTTAATTACCTTTTATTTTCGTCCAACATCATTCTTTCGATTTCAACGTCAGTTTTATCCTAGATGTACCCTAAATTTGCAAAAACGCAAAACACAAAGATTGTAGGCCGATGTGTTAGCTTTCTAGAACGTCTTGAATCGCTTAGATTGTAGACCGGTTTCTCCACAGTTTCGCAAATCTACCACCACCCTTCTTTTGTTTCTCTTTTCCCGTTTCGTTTTCCGATCATCAATGCTCATTTTAGGTTTCAAAAACAAACAATCTTTTTAATTTAGATTTTAGAACCATCTCTTAAAAATCAAAAGTAAAATAAGACTTCAGATTTCAGCACCCCCTAAAAAACAAGTGCCACCACACACACAGAGAGAAAGAGAGAGCACCTGTTAAATTCTCCAAATTTGAAAAACACCCAAAAATGATTATAGTGAGAGACAAAAATAAACTTTTTTGTTATATTTCTACTAATAAGAAACTTTGAAACTCATCTAGTTGATCTATGATATTCATGGAAGTGTAACTATCCATTTAAAAATATTAGAACGACCCTATTAGTATTTTAAATTGTATCTTTTTCTAAATAACATACTTGCAAAATGAAACGAACTTGACTTTACAGGAAAAACATCACAGTTGCTTGAAAATAGGAGAAAGATCACTTTAATTGACACCTGGAGTGTCGGATTGTCTATTTTACGACAATTGTATTTATGCGGACTATCCTTTTAGCAAGATTACATCACTCAAATCAAGTATAACAAGAGGAAAGTTTAATTGGAAACATGTTTACCATTATGATTTAGGGACAAAGAAGAACATGACATGTGTCCCTCTATTTCCAATTTACTAATGCATAATAAACCCCATTCATAATGAATGATACACTATTTATGATAAATAATAAATGAATATCTGATACTCGTAGCATGATCTCCTTTATCATCAAGTCACAACAAAATTTAAGACGACTTAATTTTGGTTCGCAAAATGTTTTTGGATGAAATAGAATATGTTCTCTAATTTGACTTTGAACGAATTGGAATTGACTGTTGTCAGATTTGATCACCTGTTTTTGGATGAAATTTTTGTTAAACCCGGCTCATATAGCAAATATCACAATTGATACCTTGGTTACCAATTTTTCAAATTCACCTGGGGGACCAAGACCAAACTTGCAGATGTCAATTTTCCACAAATTAATGTGGGGCCAGACATATATGTATAAAAAAAAAAAAACAAATAAGCATATTGAGGATGTATAGTTGGTATAATTAAATATGGGTCAATTGCAGCCGCTATGTATGTAAACCATTGATTACAAACCACTTTCTTCCATTAGTGGCAGCAATCATTAGAAGATCCTACACCTCAAAATGCACTCTTTTGCCTCTTTTACTTTATATCATAATAATATTCTTTGATACTATCGGATCCAACTTTAGTTTCACAATAAAAACAAAGATTAAACCAAACAAGCCGCAAATATTTGAGAATAAGGGTGATTACTAATAATTTTAAACGGTCCTACATGAAACCCACGGCTAAAAATAATATGGGCGGACAAATTTTAGAGCTGACTCAGCATGTAAGACCAATAGATGGGTATTCAAACTTGAGTTTAGTTGTATTTAAGCAAAGTCACTTTGTCATTTAACCAACTGAGTTACATGTTGGGTCCAAGAACTAACATAATTAACCACCATGCATTTGAAACAAGAAACGTCATCTTAAAACTTCAGCAATATTTCAAGAAAGAGGTTGCTCAATAAATTAAGGGTCGGTCATGACCGCTTATTGGGTAAGCTCTTAACGTGTATCAATTGTATTATGGGTGTGCATGACAAAGATTGAGGATCTTACTTGGTAAGAGGTTTGACAACAACAAAGGTTCTTAACCTGTAAACGAGAGAGAAAACTCTTGAGCGGTTAGTGCTTTTCGGTAATAGATGCTTGCAAACAATTTCATGTTGATGACTGAGAATGTTATCTGACAAGGTAAATGAGGGTGATATTTTAAACCGGTAATCATTCAGTAAACGGCTCCTTGCTCCTCTTACTAGGTAACCAAGCATTTATTGCCTCTTTTACCATACCTGGTCAAAGAGGATGATGTTTATCAACAATTTTATAGTACCATTTTGCTAACTAAGAATCTGACTCGGTAAGCAATGATACGTGGAGTTGACTCTTATTTGGTCAGAGGTGATTGTGTTCGCCAACAATCTTACCCGTTAAGCTAAGTGAAGGCAGAGGGAAACTTAGGAATCCTTTTCATGTGGTGGAACCATTTTTGACTATATAGGAAACGAAACTATGGACATCTTTCACGACATCATCACTAGTTCTCTTGGCTAGTTCCTTGTTTTCATACATGATCCCAAATCTTTTCATAAACATAAGAAACCTAAAATTTAAAGCTAAAACTAAGAAAACGATACAAATGAGATTCGAACCTACTTATGAAAGTTTGGAAAAGATTGTGACACCAACTTTGACCGACGAAAGAAGCAGTGGTCCATGCCACGGTTCCATAGTTGGTCCACTCCTAAGTGAAGCTGGTGAGTGGTGACTCTTATCTTATAAGTATTTACAGAACCTCTAAATGTTTTAAAAGAAACCAAATAAACTAAAAGTTATCGCAATTGAAAGTAGGGTTTAGAGGTTAGATATATGCACAAATTTATTTTCTACCCAAAAGGTATATGAACCATCTATACAAGTATTAAACATTCATCGGTGGGAAGTAAAGGTGGGTGCTTTAATATGAGAAACAAACAAATCTATGAGGTTTTCATGTGATAAGTTGATACATATTTAATCATATAATCATCACTCGTGCAATTATTACTTGTTAAAGACTTAAAGTAACAATTAGAGCAAAGTGAAAGGTGGTCATTGATATTTAAAGTACTAATTCGATATTTAATCATATATATAATCATCACCACTAGTAAGATTCGTTCACTCGGTATTTGATATTGCAACTTTAATACCATAACATGCTCACATTACTATAGTGTTATATATAATAAGCTTTACAACATAATACAACATTGCCACCGGCGTGCAATACGAGGTGAAAAAAGATTTTTTTATATAGGTCAAAAAACGTGTGAGAAGTTGAGCTAACATCAGAAGTGTTAGAAGTGGATCTGAACCCTTGTGAGCTTTTTTAATCTCAAGTGCTCCTATGATTTGCGTTTTAGAATGGAATTGATATGATGCATCTCGGTACATCCCATCCTAATGTGGATCCAACGGTTAATAATCACTTCTCACGCTTCTCATGTTAACCGTAACTTTCTCATTGAACCCAACGCATACATGGATACATATATAGCGGGGTTCATGTTCAAATGAGAAGACACGAAAAAGTGAGAAGTTTCAAGATCATGTATGATTACATACGATACAAACATATAATCATATCTGATTAAACATATGTTGTGTTAACCAGCATATAGCAAACAAGCTTACCCATGACCTTTGGTCACGTTCACCAAGTCGTTTGCATATCTTTTGGATGTGTTTAATCATATATTATTTGTATCATATCTTGGAACTTCTCGCAAATTGATAACTTCTCACATAGAGAGATCAAAGAGGGTATGTTCCTATAGGTGAATGATCATGTGAAAAGTTGAGTTCTATTTGAGAAGCATGAGAAGTGGATTTGCCGGTAATCACTTTTATTCCCATGCATCTTGGTGCATGTGCATCTTATCCTAGTGTGTGCATCCACTTCTCATCCAACGATTGATAACCAATTCTCACGCTTCTCACATTAACCTCAAGGTATGTATGTATATTGGTGTGTGCCCGGGCGATGCAGAACTCCAACACACCCTCTCAAATGGAAGCTAGATTATATCAACTCCCTGTATGTGAACCTAAGTCTATATATATATATATATGTGTGTGTGTGTGTACACTGTTTGATAGGTCTATGTCTAGTTGATGTGGGACTCCTACATGACATCTCAAACAAAGTGGTAGACCCCAATTTTGAATACCGATATCATGTTGGAATATGTGGAACCCCTTTAATTCTCTTTCGGTTTGAAAGAGTTGTTACATATATGCCAGTTTGATGGCTCGCATTTAGCTAATGTGAGACTACACGCCACCTCAATGCTTAAATGGAGGCTAGACAGTGTCGATTCTATAGATTTAATAGACCCATAGTCCCTGATACCATGTTAGATTATGTGACACCCTTTTAATTCTCTCTCTGAAATAACCTTTATAGAGACGCAAAAAGTTCATTGGGGGGGGGGGAGGTTCAACGAAAACTTAGAAAACGGAAAACTTAGGAAAACCTTTGTATCTGTTCATCTGGACAGTATGCACTTGTTCATAGAGGTAATTAAGTGCTTTTATTTTTATTTTTATGCACATATGCATATTACAAATTACAAATTACGTCTATGCACGTAACGTATCCAGATGGAGGTTTTTTGAGGTTTTCCCATAAACCTGACCTACACACACACAAACATATATACACATATGGAGGACATTCTTTTGAAAATCTATGAAATCATGATAACGTTTAGAACTAGTGCATCGTGTTTTTTCATATGATTTTTTTGCATCTAAGACTAAGAGTAATTAGAATATTAATTAACATATATTTGTTGCACAATATGCATGTTTGTTTCACATGTACTTGGTTTGCAATATGCACATTTTTGACGTATTTGTGAAACAACAAATACACAAAAAAAAAAAGATTTCACGTTGTAAAACAAACACATTTTAAAACAAATATATGTTAATCCGTGCATTAAACACTACCCTTGTATATATTGATGATCTATATCTACGATTCCAACAAAATCTTACACACCTTCATACTATAAATATAGAAGGTGGCAAAGAGTTAAAAGAGCATCCATTGTGCTTCCTCCATTCCCCTTACCCCTTCTCAACACACAAACAACAAATACTACCAACTAATATCAAGTTTTCTCATCATGACAACCTTCAACATACACTCCTGGCTTATCGTTCTAATCGTTTCGAGCCTTGGAATCCTAACAATCGAGGGCCGGGTACTAAACCCGATCAACAAACAAGAACAAAGCATTCACCACCAGCCACTAAAAAATGCCGATAATCTTCAAGATTCGCCTAACGACTCAGAAAAGAAAGTAACGTTTGCACCAGGGTCAGCGGCTCAAAACGGAGGATTTGCAAGGTCGGAACCGGAATCCGTCAACGACTTTCGACCTACGACACCGGGTAACAGTCCCGGAGTCGGCCATTCTTCTGAGGAGAAGAGACTCGGTGCTCGATCGGAAGCATTAGGTAGGGTTCATGCCGTGGCTCAGTCGGCTGCAGAAAACGTTGACGATTTCAAACCAACGGGTCCCGGCCACAGCCCCGGTGGTGGTCATTCGAAAGATAACCAAATTGTTGAGCCAAATGCCTAGATTTTTGACATATAATCAAGAAGTTTGTTATAACGTGTTATGTGCCCACAGCACATTTTTTATGGTTCCATGGCTTTAATATATGTTATAGAGATTAGTTGTTATGAAAGTTGATGTATAGTTGGTTCTTAAGGTAAGAAGGGAATGTTCGTATGTGAATTATCGGAAAGATTCATTTAAAGATGTATATGTGAACTCATATGTATTTGTAATGTAGGTTCACATATGCATTTTCAAATAGATTGTTTTGGATTTTTTCAGTGATTCACATGTGAACCTTCTCTTTTTACTTTTTTACGATTTTAGCCTTCTTATTTGAACCAACCAGACTTGGCTATTTATCTTAAATCTTAAATAAATTTTGAAAAGAAAGCTACCTCGTGATGTAAATGTATTGATGGTTGTTTACTAAACGCTTGCTAGCTAAATGCTTACAGCATGGGTCAATTTAACTTATTGGATGACATGACATGAATTGAGAACGTTACTCGGTGATAGCAATGACAAGGGCCGAGAGTATTACCCAATAAGTGAGAGTAACTACTCTTATCCAGTAAGCGCTTACCGGATAAATTGTTGCATATGATATCTTTTTAATGGACTAAAATTAATCTCACCGGGTAACTTAATTAGAGTAACCAATCTTATCCGGTAAGCGTTTATCAGATACATAAATTATTGTATATGATATTGTTTAAATTGACTAAAATCTTACCCGATAAGTTAAGTTTAAGTATTGACTTTTACCGATATTGTTCAATGGCCCCAAAGCATAAACTATAACCTTAAATAACATGTTTCAGATTTCAATTACTGATAACTAAACAAGATTCAATTTTCACTTTTAGTTCCTTATTTTAGAGATACCAACACCAAAGATAGTCTAGCCTAGTGGGTGGAGGTAACATCCTTGTGCCTTCAGGGGATGGTATCCTCAGTTGGCCAAGGTTCAAACCCCGCAGACGATGATTTGCTGCGGTATTTAGCTCTTGGGTTGGTCCATAGGGCCGGTTTAGGGGCGAGTTCATGGGCGCGGGGAATTAGTCGATGCCCGTTTGGATCCGGATACCCCCGGAACGTGTATGAGTTATTTGTTGTTCAAATTTTTTTTTAAAGATACCGACTTCTTAAATATTGTGCATGTTGGTGACTTAGTCATATGTGACATGCATGTTGTTAACCAGGTATTATACTAAAAAGAGTAAAAGACATTAAAAGACATTAAAAGACATTCATAAACATATAAATGTCTTATGATATTTTTAACTTAGATATTTTTAACTTGGATATTTTCTGTTAAATATTTATGTTATTGCTATCCCTAAATCAAAACCATACGAGCTTAGGCTGATCAAGATAAATTGTTAGAAATACATCTTTACAGATCCCAAAAATATCACACTATGTTTGGTAGAAACGTCTTTTGTTGGAGGCATGCTTTAAGTCGTAGGATATTGTTGAAAAACTTAAGAAACCGAATTCAATTTGTAATAAACCTAAAGAAAAATTTATTAATTTTAAAAAAGAAAAAATCCATATTGCAGTCTATAGATTAAACAAAATTGCACTTTGTCACTAGCCACTTGCCTAGTGGTTCCGTTTGTTGTCGATTGTGTATTGCAGATTTGCAGTTCACAAATAGACCGATTATAAAAAATGGGATTAGAATTTTACCTTAAAAAAATAATCTATAGTTTCTTTGTAAAAAGTTTGTGGGCTCTTTTTGGGCCTAGGATTTAGATTCACCACCAGAGTAGAGATTAGTATATCCGATATGGAGGTGAACTATAGAAAATCTATATTAGAAGAGGGTTTTTCTTCCATCATTAATACTTAAATTAAATCATTTGATTAGCCAATTAAAGAAAAAACATAATATAATGATATTAATATATGTTTCTTATGTATTTCTTATTTTTTTTCTTAATACCGTATTAATATTGTATAAATACCATATTTGGAACTATCAAATATGAAAAAAGTATTTTCCAAGATTAACCTACATCAATTTCTCATTAATTTATTAATTTTAACTTTATAACTTACATTTTCTATCCTTAGAATTATTGATTAGATTACTTTTTATCCCTTAGTTTTTCATTTTTCACTTTAAATCATATTAACATAAATAATATATATGAACTAAAATGTATTAAACTTTTTGTTTTTTTTTTCAATAAATTACACCATCATAATCGTCTCGACAATATCTTCAAAATTAGTCTAATATTGAATATATTTTTTAATTTAATATATTATTTTTAATTTAAAGATATTATTTTTCTAATATTGAGTCTAATATTGAAATTTAAAGATTCCATCTTTTAAATTGTTAAATATTTCTTGCAAATATTTCAAGAATTCTTGATATATATATATTTTTTTAACAAATTATACCATTATAATTATCAAATCAAAATCTTCAAAATGAGTTCAAATGTTATGAGTTTGAAAGCACACTATCGAGAGAATCTTTTTCAGTTTTTGTGATCGGTTGACCTTGAATTTTATACATAAAATTTAATTATTTATGTATAATTTATGTATATTTTTTAGTTTTTCTCACAGCAACGCGCACGAGTACGTATAGTATGAGATATAAGGATGGGAGTACTCAACCCACTGGTGGGAAGATGGTCATAGGGGTAGCGGGGTGAAGTGGGAACACCAGCCTCCACGCTTTCGGCTTTGCAATTTAGGACCCCGTCGGATTGGCCACACCGTAAGGAAACTCCTCGTTTTTGTCTCTCTCTCTCTCTCTCTTTGTTGTGTCTCTCTCCCTCATCCTCTTTTTGCTTTTTTTAAATGATTAGTTGGATGGAGGGGTAAAATGATTTGAGGAGTAGAATAGTGAAAAAGAGAATAAGTAAAAAAAAATGATATGGCAAGTTGGGTGGAGAGGTGAAGGGGTGAGTACTCCTATCACCTTAAGCAAACCAAACCTCTATTTGGGATTGTTTATCTAAAATGTTTATTTATACCATTGCCAAAAAAGGAGATAAGGAATTTTTGAAAAGTTATTTCATTCTAATTTATTTAAACATCTCCAATAGCTTCTATATAATTTCTCTAAAATAGATATTGAAAAATCAAAATATCAAAAAATATTTATATTTAGCTTTAATAGATTATTTATTTTAGAGATTTCAACATCTATATTATTATTTAAATACTCTATAAATTTATCCATCCAATACATTTTTAAACAGAATTTATATAAAAGGATGATGATTCAATCTCGTTGGTGGAAATGAATAAAAAAAATACTTTCTTTCTCCATAAAAAGGTAATTTTTTTGTCGTTATAGTTTAGAGATTGCAATTTTCATCACTATAGTTTGTAATTCATTATTATTTTTATTTTTATAATTTATAGTTCATTGTTGGTATAGTGGTGAAGTTTAGAATTCTTTACTATTTTCATTTTGGTCTCTTCTACATAAAAGATACGAATTAGCCTAATAACAAAAATAACAATAAATTTCAAGCCATAAAAATGAAAACCTAACTGAACTTTTAAACCACATGGACAAAAATCAAAAGTATTAACATATCACAGAAAATGAATTTCTAAATAACTTTATGCGTCTATATATTTGTTTCTCTTAAATAACAATAGTTATCGTAAACGATCATTACATAATTTTGATAAACAAGATCTCAAACTACACATAACGATACTATATAATGCTTTATACATTTTAGTTTATCCGTTTTTTTTTAATTTTTCTATCTAATGCTTTATAGTTTGAAAAGAAGTTGATATCGTGGAAATACATTAGAATTTTCATCTACATCGCGTCAATATTGGACATTTAATATGAACATTTTTTAAATGTAAACCCTTAAATTTGTGGGCTTACGTGCGTGCGGATGGGTGGGAGCAAATTCACTCGAGTGAGCGACGATGGAGTAAAATTCAGTAAATTGGATAGATTTCTAGTCACAAGTGCGTTCGCGGATCTTTGGAAAAGACTCAGGGTAAAAGTTTAGAAAGGAAATGGTTGGACCATGCCTCTTTAATTCTATACGATAGTTGGAAAGATTTTGGGCCAATGCGATTCAAATTTTACAACGCATGGCTCTCGGACAAAAGTATTGAAGAATTAGTAAGAATCTCTTGGGCAAAAGAGGTGAATCTACAAGTCTCGATTGTAGATTTTGGGACAAACTAAAAAATGTAAAGCAAGACCTGAAGGCTTGGCAGAAAGCAAATTTAGGGGAGGTGGATAAAAACTTAAAGACTTCAAAAAATGAAGTCAAAAGGTGGGAACAAAAACGTGAATCAAATAATCTCTTGGAAGAGGAAATAAGTCATTTGAAGGATGCGAAGAGAAAATAGCTCGAGCTAGAAGACCGGAGTAGGGCTTTGGTAAAGCAAAAGGCAATAGTAAAATGGGTCAAAGAAGGGGACGAGAATTTCAAAATTTTCCATAACAAGTGTAGACATCGGCAAAGGAAAAATGTTATTTACAGCTTGAGCATTGAGGCAGAATGGACCGAAGACCCAGTTTTGATCAAAAAACACTCTCTTGAGTTCTTTAGTCGGAAATTCTAGCGAAGTCAAAATTGTAAGGCATAGTTGAAATCGCATTGATAAAAAAATTGAAGTTGGAGGAGGCCGAAATGCTAAAAGGAAGATTCTTGGAAAATGAATTTTGGAGAACTATAAAAGAATACAGTGGAGACAAATCACCGGGACCAGATGGATTCACATTTGAGTTCCTAAAGAAGTTTTGGGATACTGTAAAAGAGGATGTAATGAGGATCTTTGATTGGTTTTGGGGGAAAGAGGTTATTAGTAAAGAGTGTAATGCTTTCTTTATAACTTTAACCTCGAAAATTCCGAATCCACTTGGGCTTCTTAGCAGCAGAGAAAATTATAAGAAAATGTGTCATTGATTCAAGTGGTAGGAAGTCTTGGGTTCCTTTGATTATGTGAGCTAGATTTGGGTGAGCTTAAAGATTTAAATTGGGGGTTACTTAGTAAGTAGTGGTGGCGTTTCTTGAGAGAAAAATGGGTGTTTTGGGTGAAGGTGATAAAAAGCATCTATGGTAAGGAAGGGAGGCTTCTTAGTAATGGTGTTAGTAGAGGAGGAAAATGATATTTGGTGTGGGGCGATATTGTAAAAATGGGGCTAGATATGGATAAGGGTGGTGTCCAATTCTCTAATGCGTTTTTGAAAAAGGTGGGGGATGGTAAGGATACCAAGTTTTGGGAGGATAGTTGGCTAGAAGGTGGAAGGCTAAAAGATAGATTTAATAGGCTATTCCATCTAGAATTAAATAAAGAGGCGTCAATCTCGGATAAAAGAGAGTTCATAGGAGAGAATTGGAGTTGGGTGTAGGTTTGGAGGAAAGAGCCAATGGGAGAGAATTAGATGAGTTGGTGGAGTTCTTAGTGCTTTAGAGGGCTTTAGGCCTAAGAGAAATGAAGAGGACCATATTTCTTGGAGGATAGATTCCGAAGGTGGTTTAAGAAGATGAGGCCGTTACTAGAGTCTAGAGGAGGCGGGGCAAAGGGGGATGGTTTTTGGCAACCAAACGCAGTGGCTTAAGGTTGTTCCAAAAAAGATCTCCATATTCTATTGGAGAGCTAGGATTGGAAGACTACCGGTGAGAATGGAGTTGGATACGAGAGGCATAGATTTGAACTCTAACATTTGTCCTCTATGCGAAAGTGAGGAGGAATTGGTGAAACATGCTTTATTTGGGTGTGACAAAGTGAAGAGATTAAGGTTTCTAGTTGGTAGATGGTGGAATCTAGATGTAGATGGTTGCAACTTGATAGAAAACTTGATAGAGAAAGGTAGAAACGCAGGTGGGAATGCAAAAGGAGGTTCGAGATGGGTGGTGATGACGTAGTGCGTGTTGTATTATGTTGGTCGCATAGGAATAAAATCTTGTTTCATCAAGAAAAGGTGTCTTTGGAAAATGCACTTTTAACTTTTAGCTAAAGTCCTTCGAGTGGGTAAATCGTCACAATAAGGAAATTGCGGTGGACTGGAACACCTGGTTCTTGGACCCGTCTACCTGAAAAAGTATCAACGTCCGAAATGATATGTAACACCCCAAAAATTGGAGCTAACAAAAACCTTAAAACAAAGGTTGGTCTAAAGGTCTGGGTCCCATAAGCATCCCTCGATGCTCATCTCTCACACCTACGCCTGCTTGCCACAAGAACATGAGATACACATCGACACCAAACAAGTGTTAGGCCAAAAGAGCCTAGTGAGTTGTACCAAGCATATACATCATATTTCATATAGATAAAACATGCAAGTGAAACATAATAAAATATCCTATTCTATTAATTAACAATTATCCTTAGGAATAGTGGAAGTACTCCACTTTCGCCAACGAAGTGCAACTCCAAAGAGATGACACACCTGGGTGATAAACCCCATGTGCTAGCCTCTCTAGGCACTGGCTTTATAGCCTCCTATTTCAAAACATGCTCTTAACCGAGCGGAGCATAAATCCCTATACATCACTGAGATACCGATGATTCTTGCTCATACCGAGCTACATACAGTTCCTACTCATACCGAACCGTCCCTGCTCATATAGAGCTGCATGTAGTCCCTGCTCATACAGAGCTGCATGTAATCCCTGCTCATACAGAGCTGCATATAATCCTTGGGTTCTCAAAGTTAACCCAACAACACAAAACATAGAGTCCCTTGGACTCTATTCAGCGTATTAATGATAACTGGTCTATTTTGACCTCCACACAAACATAACCGTTCATATTATATATAGATATATACATGTTCCCGAAGGTCTCATGACCTTCATTCTACACCTCATGCCAATATCATTGGAAATTCATTTCCTATCTATCATATCATGGCATACATAACATGTCATGCATCATCCACATAACAATCAACATATGGAAAATATGAATTAGTTCACACCTCATGAGCATATCATTTTCCAACTCAATATAACCATATAATTACCATTAACTCATATAAAACGTAATTATCATCAATCTACCATTTTAGGCATTTCCAACCACAATCACATTTATTGCTATAACTTAAGAGTAACATACTAAACCAAGCAAGGTGATGTGTATCCAATTTTAACAAAAGGTTTAGAAACTCACCTTGAGGCTTGTAAAGCCAAAAGCCCCAAATCTATGAAACCCTAGTTGGGTGATTTGGATGAACACCTAAAGTGATAAGAAATCAAACCCTAGATTAGTTCTTAACTTTCATCATGTATACGAGATCTATACTCAAAGCTTGAATAAAACTTACCCACTCGGATCTTGAACAAAACCCTAGAAAATGGAGGAACCCTTCAACAATGGTGGACGGACGCTTGAGGTGAAGGAGATGAAGACTTATCCACTATATCTTGTTAGCTTGATGATGATTTAACCTTGAAATCACTTGGTAATAGAGCATTCATGGCTCTAAAATCGCCTCCAAAGAAGAGAGATGAAGTTTTGGGTGAAAAATGAGAAGAAAAGGCTGAAAATCAGAATTTAAGACCTATACCCCGTATGCTATAGTGACAGGTGATAGTGACAGTGTCACAATCGCTGTCACAATCTCATAAGTGCACCAAGGCAAATCCACTTGTGCGATAGTGCCATGCTATTGTGCCATATGGCACAATCGCGGCGGTAGCGCCATGCTATTGTGCCATATGGCACAATAGCGAAACTCGTACCGAGGCCAAAATCTAACTTTTCACATTTTTGAAGTTTCTTTGCCTAAAAGGAATCCAACTATAAGTTAAAACTAGCCCTTTAGATAAATCTTCCTTATAAAAAGAGTGGGATTACTTCGGGGTTAATCTATCAAAATTTACGGGTGTTACATGATAGAGGTGGATCGTAGAGAAGAGGGTGCTGACTTCAGTTTCAACAGTGGGTCGTTGGATGTTCAAGAATTCGGTTTGTTGTTTTGTTGTTTTCGATCGTAAGTTGTCCAAGACTTCCGTCAGGGCTGCTGCGGTGATAATAAGGTGTGTGGTCATCTTTTCTTGTAAAGCTGGTTGTCGTTTCGTGCTCCTCGGCACATCAACTGTCCTCGTTTAGTTGGGGTTGTGGTGTTGTGGCTCGACGGTATCATAGTATGGTTGATGGATGGTATTTGTTTTTCTGTGTCTTGGCTTAGTCTTGTGGGCTTTTACCTCTCGTAAATCCCTTTCGTTTTTGCTGGCTCGGTGTAGTTTTAGTTTGAGTTTGCTATTTTTGTTTGGTTCGTTATTAGTTGTTGTGTGTAGCTTGCCTTTTTATTCTTCTTGTTGTCTTTGTGTTTTTTGGTAATAAATCTACCTTGGCTGGTCAAAAAAAATTATTGTTTTAACTTTTAAGTATGTTATAAGGTTATATGAATTTAAAAACTACTATAAAATTCACTTTTATATAACAAAATCACCCACAGAATTTTCTTACTAGTGGGTCCAAGAAAGTTGACCTTTATTCCAGTGGATTTGTTGATTTATTTCGTTAATCCTTCGTAAATCTCTTAATAAAATTAATAAAGATTTTTTTTAAATACTTAAAACTACCAGCGTTTCGATCATTTGTCATAGTAAGTATCCCAAAGCAAAAAAACCCTAAACGCACTTACTTGATGACATTCACCGATAACTTTAAATCAATAAAGATAAAACGAAAAAAGAAGAAAATTGCATTGAAACACAAATGAACGATTTTCATGATGTTTGTATAAATGGAACTAAACAAGTGGTTTGCTTGTTTGTTTGTTTGGTTATATGTGGTCCAAACAATCTCTTTGATTTCGACCAACTTTTGTCGACCACCAACTTATATTTCTCTCTTTCGAAATTTCAATGATACTTGGCATTAAAAAAATACTTACAGATATGAAGTAAATAATAATACGCTCGTAAGATTAAGTCAAGTCTTAGAAAATACAATTACAATATTTCTTGAAGCATGCATTAAAATAACAGTTGTGTTTACGGAAATGCATCACGAATTATGGTACACCTGCCAGGCTACAATTATGCTCTAAACGGTCATTATAGGATTTAACTAGGAATATAAAACATGTCTTACCGTTATAGTATGCATTTTGTAACATTGTACACATATTATATATAATTTTCTAGTCGTTTGGTTGTAAAGGAATTAAAATTTGTTGGTGAAAACAAAATGTAAAAATTATTATTTTGATTGAGAAGTCGTTTTCAAAAAGTCAACTAAACTAATTGATTACTTCTCAATTTGGAAGGGTTAGAACCTGTAAGCAAGTGTCGTTAACCATTTCAATTTCAATGGGCCCACAAGATGATGGAGTCAGGTACGATCAATAGTGCGACCACCTACTTTAAATTTTTTGTATCATGATAAAAGGTATTATAAGATAAACCATCTTTTTATACTTTCTTAACACTGTTAATGGATCCACGTATTATCTCTTGTTCTTATTCTTAACCGTCCTTTATGTAAATATATACCATGGAGCTTATGACCAAATAAAGAGTCATACTCTCTTTCTCTCCTCAAGGGTTCATTGCCGCCTTTATCCAATTGTGAGTTGTCTCTCATAGTTTTTAGTGTCTTACAATGAAATGTTCAAAGTCACTCAAAAAACCCTAACGCGTGAAAGAAAAGACGGCTAAAGAAAGCGTCTATATCCCCAGTCAAGTATCGGCTAAAGCCATAAAATATGACCTAGATGCTTTCCAGCCCACCA
This sequence comes from Centaurea solstitialis, assembly GCA_030169165.1. Classification (NCBI taxonomy): domain Eukaryota; kingdom Viridiplantae; phylum Streptophyta; class Magnoliopsida; order Asterales; family Asteraceae; genus Centaurea; species Centaurea solstitialis. Next base: position 73,509,857 of record CM058041.1, read on the forward strand.
CACAGACAACCTTTGCATCATCCGTCGGATTCATGTATTTTGTGTTGTTTACGAGTTTTTAGATGTTGACACAATGTGTTCCTTTGTGTTGTATTGTCGTATAATTCAACTTTTGTTTTTTATGTTATTATAATTGATTTTATCTTGTGATGTATGATTTAAAGAGATAATGTAATCGTCTTTTAACATAATTGAGTGTGAGTCAAATACAAAAAGTTTGATTTGAGAAAGGAGTTGTCCCCTTGTACCATGGTGCATTGGTGGAGGTGTTTTTTAAAAGTGCAAGCATATTGAAAAACCAACAAAATGCAAGAAAAGAAGATGATGTGTGTAAATTATAAGGTTGTGACGTACTGGTTAAGGCCTATAGTGAAAGTGACTTGTTAACCCTTCTATCCTAAGTTCGAATCCAGACGCTTTCATATTGTGGTCACTAGGGATTAACTTAGGGCAACATACTTTAACTTTTGATGAACCTTGTCGAGATTAGTCGAGACAAAGTCTCGAATGCCCCCTTCCAAAAAAAGTTCATACATATAAATTCTTAAGCAAGCTCTTAAAGGATTTCCTAACAATTTTGCTATAATCTAAGATTTAAATTTAAAAAATATTAGATTTAGCTCCATCAACTATTTATTATCTTTTTGTAATTTTAATATTAATTATATTATTAAATTACAAAATAAATTTATTATTGTAATACTTCTAAAAAGATTTTTTTTAAAACTATAACACATTCTTATTGGAGGCCTCTCTCCTCAATATTTAGTTTATAAAATTTATGCCTTCTTTATCTTTTTTTTTCTCCATTAGTATTATGCAAATTAACATGGTTGTTGGAGAAAAAAAAAACTTTTAAATCTTTAAAATCTCTATTCTAACATAGTTGTTAGAAATGCTTAATTTTTAAGTTATTTATGCAGCAAGTAAAATTAATATGATAGATGATTGTTGAATGAAACTTAAAATCCATAAAGTTTATGCATATGAGGAGCACAAACACCATAAGTGGAGGGGAGGGGAGATAATTTAGATCTGATAGATATGTTCTATTCGAAATTTTAGATCGTTTTCAGTATCTAACAATATTTGTTTCAAACATTAAAATTGTTTAATTTAGTTATTATTGATATCAATCAAACTAGAGACATGTTTCTATTTTCAATTATAAAACTTTAGAATGAGTAGTTTTTAGCATAGGGAGATTTCCATTGCAGTGTTTAACTTTTTGGGTTTGTTTGGTGCACTGGACAAGGTGGGACAGGACAGGACAACCATGTCCTGCGTTTGGCGCGCCCCAACCTTGAACTAAGTAGAACACACTAGCACAAAACATGGGACAAGTGTATCCACCCCCTTACCCATGGAACTAAGTGGAACAAGGAATTTATTGACCAAATACCCTAAAATAAGAAATTTAATCTAATATCCCTTCTTTTTTTTTCAACCGCTTTCTCCCAAACTCCATCTCCTCTTCGGTTTCACGACCTCAGATCTACCACCCTCTCCGGCGATGTCCGGCGACCTGCGGCTGTTACCTCCGGCAACCTTCGCTTCCATCTCCGGCGATGTCCGGCGACCTGCGGCTGCTACCTCCGGCAACGTCCGACGTCCGGCGACCTCCGCCTCCCTCTCCGGCGATGTCCGGCGACCTGCGGCTGCTACCTCCGGCGACGTCCGATGTTCGGCGACCTCCGCCTCCTTCTCCGACGATATCCAGCGACCTGCGGCTGCTACCTTTGGCGACGTCCGGCGACGTCCGGCGACCTCCGCCTCCCTCTCCGACGATGTCCGACGACCTACGGCTGCTGCCTCCGTTGACGTCCGGCGTCCGGCGACCTCCGCATCCCTCTCCGGCGATGTCCGACGACCTGCGACTGCTACCTCCAGCGACGTCCGGCGACCTCCGCCTCCCTCTCCGGCGATGTCCAGCGACCTGCGGCTGCTACTTCCGGCGACAATTTATAGACTTTATCAATAAAACAGTATTATAAGGTTTTAAATTCTTTGTTATTATGCATTTAAATTGATTATTTCTTAATAAAACATTAAAACAACTCATCAGGGGTAAACTGGTCATTTTAACATGTTCTGGCTTGTCCTGTCCAATGTTGTTCTAGCTTACCAAACGTTGGACACCTATCCTGTCTTGTCCCGTCTGCGTACCAAACGTACCTTTTATGATATTTAGGTTCGTTATGAGTATCACATCTTCAAGGTGACGGTGTCAAATTTTTTTAAAGAAAAAGGAAAATTAAAGGGTGTCAAATAACAACTCATGCAAAATTTTAATAATATATTAATTTTTTAAGGCATAGTGGTATCGAACCAACGAACGATTACCACGAACACACGCACACCTCCTCGGTGGTATCGAGCATCCGAGTAGCTCACTCTCGGCCCATCTTGTGTTGGACCTAGAGCCCAACTACAGTGTTTGAGTGGCTAGGAACAGTCCAGTCTATGACTAGACCAGGCCAAAAACTAAGTATCTCTCATGCCCTTAAATTGACTCCTTTTAAGATCCAACCTATGAATTAAAAACATATTGTAGGACATGATTTTTATAATGTGACACTTTGACCAACTTATATATAGATTGCATGTTACTTTTAAAAGGTTAACTAACAGAATTGAAACTAGTTCAATGTGTATTCAAATTCTATTACCGTATTACGCTTTGAAGTACTTTTTTACTAAAAAATAATTGGATAATCATTTTAATAAAGTAGCTTTCATAATCATATTAACATGCTAGATGTCTATAAACCTAGAAAGTAGATTGAAATGACAACTTCCCCTCACCCAAACTCGTAAAAAATTATTGAGTAATTAATTATTATAACCATTTCAAATATACAAAACTATCTTCTAACCAGACTCTCTATCAAATTAGCAATCTAACCATCATCCCCGTCCCAAACAACCCGCCCTAGGGCATGATATGGAATATCATTTTCGAAACCTCCACGAAGCAAGATGACATAGAGGATCTTCTAAAATTAACTGGAGCAGTCCTCCGATAATCTCCCAATTTATCTTCCGATCAGCAATTACCTTACTCAATTCACATCTGAAAGTTGGTTTCTTGCTAGTTTCAACCAATCTTCGATTTTGCCGAACAATTAATACAACTGAGCTTTTACAAAGAACCGTGAAATTATTGTAAGTACAAAATTCTTAAGTAGAGAAAATCAGAAAGGTAATCTTCAAATCAGTGATCCAACAGATATATGTAATATTTGAATGGTTGACATGTTCCCAAAAAGAACCACATTGTTATGATGGGATGATTGATGAGTTAGTATCGGTTAAGCATTACAAGCCCATGAGTTTTAGAAACCATGTTAGGGGGGCTCAATTTCAACAACCAATGCAAGAACAAGAAACAGGAATAGTTAAAGTTGCACTCTAATTATAAGATACAACTTTGGTAGCTGAATTTATATTAAAATAACATATTTATGATGAAACAAAAAGAAAAACGTTTCTTTACCAGTTAAGAATAGAATAACACGTTATTCAAAAATCACTGCTTTGATTGATTTTTATTTCTCATAGAATTATTCTTTTCACATTTCATCAAATCAAGCAGACTTGTCCAGTAAAAGTTAGGTTCATAAAACACTGCAAAACTAGTTATTCGAAACCTAGAACAAACAAAAACTAGTGTACCAAGACAATAGTATCAACAGCAAGTAGAATATAAAGATGTTGCAAGAGGAACCCTAAAACAAAACCATCCATTTCCACTTTTTTTCTTTTACTTTTAATTGCTTATCACACAACACCCTTCAACACCTTCTTTTGGAATCCCTCCCCACTCATTTGCACATTTTCACATGTTTTGTCTCTCTTTATTTGTTACTCCACTATATATACTACAGTTTCTTCCCCATAAATCTTACACACCATTGCCCATATCAATTTTTATTTGAAAGTATTTAAAATGTCAAAGAATTATTGTGTGATTTTATGTGTTCTGGTGTTACTAGGGAGTGAATTTGAGTGTGTTTGTGGGAGGTGTTCGAGGTGCAAACGATGTAGAAGGTGCTTGGTGAAAGCAGGAAGAATCAAAGGGCATGGGAATATATCGAATGCAATAGTGGGAACGCGTAAGGTAGTAACTGTAGAAGCTTTTAGGCCTACTGCCCCAGGGCACAGTCCTGGAGTCGGGCATGCCATTCGTAATTGAGTGTCTCTCTTCCTTATGTTGTTGGATACACTTATTGTAGCCACCACATTTTTTGTTCATAGCAGAGTGTGATTCTTAATGTTTCTTATGCTAAAAGGCATGGTTATGATTTGTATGCTTGAAGTTAGTATGTTTAAACAATATTATTAGGAGCAAATTTAGGAATATTCATGGAGTTTTTGAGGTGCAAATGATGACGCATAGCATACTTGGTGAAGGCACAAAGAACCAAAGGGCGTGAGAAAACTCTATATGTAGAAGTGGGAATGATTTAAAGTTACAACTATAGAGAATTTTAGACCTATTGCTACAAAATAGAGTTCTCTGGGGCAAGCATGCTATTCATAATTGATTGTTTCTTCTTGTTTATATTGTTGTCGAGTACAATTAATGTAACCACAACGTTTTTTATTTTGAGATTGTAATTAATAATGGTTTTTTGGTAGTCATGATTTGTATGCTTACATTTAGTTTGTATTAACGATTGATTTTAGGAAGGTTTTATTTATCGATGTATGTATTGTGGATGAGACGTTTTCTATGAATTATGTAGACTATGAACTTGAAACTATTGGTATCGTGATTTTATGAATTGGAAGTATTCATAACTTCATGTTCACCATCATTTACATCTTTTATATTTTAGGATGCCACCTATTTTGGCCTCTAAAACATTTTATACTTGTAAACTAAAAAGAATATTCTTATGAAGAAAATGTTAGATATGCATACATAGATAAAGAAAAACATTGATATGTCGCTATATTATTATATACATGTTATTTTATCTATTCATTTGGTATCACTTCGTTTTGTTGCCATTGCTAATTTAACCTCTATTAAGTAGTTGCTGAAATGTTCTATAAAATCACTGAAAATTTTTATCATATGATTACTTGGCAACTTTGTTGCTTATAAAAGGATTTTCATATACATCAGCATATTGTGGATTGAAAAAGTTTAAAATAAATTGGGGATAAACAAGATCTCGAAAGTTGTTTTATGCTATGTTTATTTTCTTATAAACTATTCTATTACTCTAATTAGTGGAAGGATCAAATAAAAAGACTGTTTGTTTTTCTCAGATAAACTTTTAATTACCATTTATGTCTGATCCAGTCAGACATAAGACAATTCAAACTGTTTGTTTTTTTTTTCAGAGTCTTTTACCTTTAATGTTCTATGATAAATTAAATGATAACTTAGTCACTTAATTACCTCTTAATGTCATCCAACACCATTTTTTTAAATTTCAACATCGGTTTTAGTCCAGATGTGCCAAAAATTTGTAAAAACGAAAAACATGAAGATTGTAGATCGATGTGTTGGCTTTCAAGAACATCTCGAATCTTTTAAATTGAGGCTTTGATGTGAGATGACTAAATTCCACAGTCTCGCAAATATGTCAGCATCCTTCTTTTGTTTTTTTTTTTTCCGTTCCTTCGATAATTAACGCACACTTCAATTGGAGTATTTAAGTTGAATATTTGAGGGATAAAATAGACAATTAATATATTCATACGTTTGTCAATGTACAAAAACAAACAGTCTTATTAATTCAGATTTCAGATTTTAGCAACACCTTAAAAATCAAAAGTGAAATTTGGCTTCACACTTTAGCACCTCTAAAAAACAAACATCACCTAGATATCATGATGCAAATCACTGAAAAAATCTATATAAAGATGTTAATAAGAATAATATGTAATATTAGGGGCTTTCATTGGTTACACAAAGAAACCTTCCATTAACCTTCTCACGATATTTAATCTTTTTATTTGGACTACTTGCACTTTGATTATGTAAAGAAAGTATGAGGTTGTTTGGTTTGTTTTTTAATAAGTCCTATATGAATTAGATGTCTATATGGATTAATGTGTCTGCATAAGTTGGGAAGGTTTTTGTTCGGTGAGGTTTTTTCATAAATGGAAAGGACATGCTCTTTAATTGGGAGGACAAGTTTGGAAAGAAAAAAAAAAACACCTTTATGCATAAAGATCTCCCTTAAAAACTTACTGAATAAGACATTTTCTATATCATTATGGGGTTGTTTGTTTACCTCTTAACAGTTTCATTAAGAGGCAACCTCTGAATTCTAAAAGGTAAATCTTGTTTGGCAAAAAAATTGATTGCCACTTAACGATTCCAAACCCTCTTAATGATTTTGTATCCTAAACCTCTCTTAGCCATTCAACGCCCTAATTTCATTGTCAACATTTACCAAACCACCATATTTCATTTTGCATTTATATCATAAGAATCTTTTAATCATTACAATCACTTAATCATCCAGCACCAAATCATTCAACAACTATCAAACAATCTATAAACTACTATCAAACAATCATGTATAACTTATCAAATAAATTACAATTTTTATTAAGCTAATTAAACTGTTTATGCATCTAAAATTGGTTCTACTAATTGAATTAGGTGAGTAGTAGAAGCCCGTAATTCAGGACCATTTGTCCGTTTATATTGGGCCTATTAAGCTATCGGGTTTGGGACTCTATATTGGACTTTTTAGAAATGGCAGGCCTCCTTTTTAGAAATAGCCATTTTTTAAAACGCATTAATATTATTAACAAATTTTTAAATATAATTTCACTTTTCCATTAATAGTTATTAAATAATTTATTAAACTAAGAGCGTCCATAATATTATTTTTAAGAAGTTTTTGAAAATTTCTTGTAAGGTTTTTCAAAAACAAAAGTTTTATTGTGAGATTTTATAAATACCTTTATCATAGGACAAATATCTTTATCTTGTTACAAGGTTTTATAAGAACTTAGATTCTTAAACAACAATTTGGGTTTTTATAAAATCTTAGGTTCTTAAACAAGAACTTTGGTTCTTATCTACATTATTTCTTATTGTTTATTAAGCATTTTATTTTGTTTGACAATTTTTTATTACTATTTATTAAGATGAATACTTGTGTAATGTTGTATTTTTTAAGTTTGTAATATAAAGTTATATTTATATTTTAACTGCTTTTCAAATATGTTAATAAGAAATTAAAATTTATATAAAAATGAAAATTAATATATGGCATAACACAATTATTTTTGCGGACAGTTCAGAAGTGGAAAGGATAAAGGCAAAAGATGTTTTTCCCAAAATTCAGAGTTGTTCAGCGTTATGGTTGAAAAGTAGGAAGCATAATTTGGTTCTAAACCTGGATAAGTGGGGCCGCAACCCGTTGGTTGGGTCTTGCAATTTATGTTTTTTGGGTTGTTTGGGGTGGGTGATGGTTTTGTCGAAGCTCATCCCTTGCCTTCTTTTTTTGCGGTTCAAAAAAATGAAAATTAATAAGTTATATTTGATCTTTGTTTTGATGTATTAAATGTATATAATAATCTATTAACGAAGTTATATTTTATAAATAAAATTGAAAAGTGAGATTCTTATAATAATTTTTGTTATGGAGTGTGATTGAGATTTTTATTTTATTGAATGATAGCATGAAAAAATAATCTTCTTGAAGGTTCCTTCTTCATTGTAAAGGCTTTGTTTGGCAAGCATAAGCTAGCTTATCAGCTAGCTGATAAGCTAGCTTATAAGCTAGTCCATCCAAACATGTACCAGGAAGCTAGCTTATCAGCTAACTTATAAGCTAGCTTTTTGAAACGCTACTTTGAGTAGCTTATGAGGAGCTTATTGTAGCTTTTTCCAATTATACCCTTATTAATATTAATTATTAAATTCAAATATACCATTTTTGGTCATTTTACATACTCATAAGCTAGTTTTTGCCAAACATAATTTGTTCAACAGCTAGTTTATCAGCTACTAGCAAGCTTATCAATCAACAGCTAGCTTATCAGCTACCAGCTAGCTTATAAGCTACGCTTGCCAAACATAGCCTAAGTGTTCTTATAGGTAAAATGAATTAATTTGAACTATATTTTTATATTAATAACATGTAAAAGCTTAAAATTAAAAGGGTTTTATTAGAAGATGACTATAGAATAAACTGTTTGAAAGGTTTAAAGGTAACCAAATGATATTCAAATGTCTACAGAATTTTGAATTAATGTGTTGTTTAAATAATTAGTTTTCTTAATTATATTAGATATATAAATTATTTATGACATTCTATGTTATGTTAAAGGACCAATTTAATCTACCTGACTTGTTCTAAATTTAAACATTTTTATCTAGGCTAGCCTAATTTTCCCAATCCATTAATTACCTTAGGCCATCCGCGGCCGACCGGTTTGAACACCTGCACCGGCCCTATACCGGCGGTAACACCGCCGAGGTGTACCGGTATGGGGGCTGCAAGCTCACCCACCGGTGAACGCTTCCAGCTCACTTTAAACATAATTTTTTTTCTTTTTTTTTCTTTTTTACCGTTGTATAACGGCTATATATATATATTTTTTCTTTTTCTATTTATCTATATATACTTCCAAACCTCAACCTATTTTTCTCATTCTTTCACCTCTAAACTTCTCTTATTCACCTCTAAATTCTCTTAAACTTCTCCTAAAATTCTCCTCTTCTTCCAAATAATGGATCCTTTCAACGACAAAGAATTTGATCTCATCGTGGATCAAATGATTACAAACACCATTCAAGCGACGGAATTGATTATTCAATATATCGAAAACGGAGATGCGGAACCGTCGAACCCTAGACCGAGAGGGCCGAATTATTAATACATAATCTGATTTCTTTATTTATTTGATTTGTAATTAGTTTTCTCTTGATTTGTAACGGTAGCTAATTATAGAATTAGATTTGTAACGGTAGCTAGTTTTGAACTAGATTTGTAACGGTAGCTTAGATCAAGGATTTTCTCATGTATATATAGGTACCTTTTCTCTCAATAACAATCATCAAAGAATTGAATTTCTTATATGGTATCAGCCAGGAAACTCCTCTCTCTCTACTAATTTTCTTTTCCAATCATACTTCATCTTCCCTACCATGGCTGTCGACTCCTCTGTCATTCATACTCTCCCTTTAGGCCTTTTCCCCTCTCCTTCACAACCCGCTGCTACTAGACAATTTCTTGGCAAATGTCAATTTTGCTTTACTAAAGGACACTCTCTTACATCTTGCTATGCTTTCAAAAACAAGTATCCACATGTTACTTTACCATCCTTAACAAGGAATAGCCACAACCATAGCCATCCACATGCCCATGTTATGAGCACCATGAATCCTAACCCAAAATGGCTTTTTGACAGTGGAGCTTCGCATCACATCACAAATGACCTCAACGCGTTATCCCTTCATTCACCTTATGATGGTACCGATTGTTAAATATTGTATAGTTCAGGGACCCCTTTGTAATCTTTGTATCTATATATTGTGATCAATACACGCAACCCTAATCACGGGTTTCCACATAACTTCACATGGTATAGAGCCACACAAGAAACCCTATTTTTTTTCTTTTCCAGCCGCCGTCGCCGGACAGCCGTCGTCGCCGGAAACACTCCGGTCGCCGGAAACCGCTGTTACCCGTTCGCTAACCGACGGAAAACTCTCTCCCTTCGCGGTTCCGGCTCCTGTCCGACGTCCTCCTGCCGATCTGACGAACCCCTTCGTCGTCCTCTCTTCGCCGGAATCCGTCGTTCTGTTTCTTCGCCGGAATCCGTCGCCTGGACGCAACCCTCGCACGTCCTCCCGCCGCCGCCACGTTCTTGACGCAATCCGTCGCCTGTCGCGTAACCGCCGCCGCGTTCTCTCCGGCAGCGTCGTTCCGTAACTGTCACACCGCCGCCATCTCTTCCAAGACGTCACGCCGCGTTTTCTTTTGCGCAACCGCCGCGTCACCACCGCGTGTCTCCGCCTCTACGCGCCGCCGCCGCGTCTTCCACGACCTGTGGTAGTTGCCAGAACCCTAGCGCCGGTGACTGCTTCCGGCTGCTTGTCTTCCGTTGCCTGCTTGTCTTTAAGAAAAAGAAAACAAAGCCTTTGTCTTTGTCTTTAAGAAAAAGAAATCAAAGCCTTTGTCTTTGTCTTTAAAGAAAAAGAAAGCCTGCTGTGACAGGTCAGAGAAAGGACAGAAAGGACAAGCCAAGAAAAAAAAAGGGTGTTTTTAGTAGCAACCCTACTTCGCCACTTCGCGCCGCGAGCTGCCATCGGGATACAGTTCTGACCACCACTGCCGCCTTACACAGCATCACTGTGTATTCTAGTTGCTCCCTTCCCTGCATAAGCGACGTTAGGTTGTGGTACATTACTATTCCCTCTACCTAAGGTTAAGCGAATTGTTTATTATCCTCGCACACTTGTTAGTTTATTTTTTGTGTTTTCCGTTTCGTTGCAATGTCCACCTCCTCATCTGCCTCCACCCTCACTGCACCCACCGCTAGCCAACTTGTGTTTGCCCTAACTAACGTATACTCTCAATTCAGTTTTAAACTTTCCACTGATGGATCTAAATACAAGCTTTGGCGTCGTATTTTTTTGGATATGTGTAAGGGTGCAAAAGTCCATGGTCACATCACTGGTAAATCTAAACCTACCAGTGATGATGATGAGGACTGGGAGGCCATTGACTCCCGCATCAAATCTTGGTTTTACTCCACTTGTGATGCAAACTTATTGCAAATAATCTCTAGTGACAATTGCACTGCTAAAGATCTCTGGGACAAACTAGAAGAATTCTTTCTTAATAACAAAATGTCCCGAATGCTCCAACTTCAAGAGCAATTTCGTAACACAAAAAAAGGCACTCTGTCCATCACTGATTTTTGCCATAATCTAAAAAATTTGGCCGATGCCCTTGCTGATTGTGACTCCAAAATAGATGATGTTGAATTGGTAATGCAAATACTTCGCCAGTTACCACCCTCCTATCATAGCATTGTTGATGTCATTACCAATACCAAACCTTTCCCCTCCTTTCTTGAAGCCAAAAACATGCTTCTCCTTCACGAGTCTCGTGAAGAGTCTGTTGAACCCCATACCGATACTCCTCTCACCTCTTCCGCTGCCTTGTTCTCCTCTGCCCAATCTGCACTAAATGGGAAATCGAAAAATAAATTTAACAAGGGTCGAAATAATGGGCGTTCTGCTTCCAAGGGGGGGGGTAATACTAATGTTTCTGCAAGCTCTCACTCTTTTGCAGGTAATCAGGGACACTCTCAGGCGTACTTCGGGAATTCTCACACCTGGCCATGCTCCGTCTGTTCAGCCAGGTCTCCTTGGTGCACCTCCTATGCCTTCGTTTGGGACGGGTTCTCCTCAACCGTCCCCTACGATGCTTAGTGCACCTCAGCAGCTCCTTGCTCATCCATTCCATCAGCCGTCGGTGAACTCACATCAGTACTATTACGGGCTTCCTCAGTCCCCCACTCCGATGCCAGTCTCTCCTCAGTTTATGCAGCATGCACAACCATCCACGCTTGTGCCACCACCTGCTCAGCCTTCGTTTGGCGGACCTCCGCCTCATCAGCCATCTTTTGGCGGACATGCTTCACAGTACACTGATCTCTCTTCTGTTTTTCAGGCTATGTCTGTGCAGCCACCTCAGGACAACAACTTGTACATGGACACCGGTGCATCCAGGCACATGACCTTCAATCAAGGTACAATGCACTCTCTAACTCCTTGTAATTCTAGTTTCATTCAGGTTGGTAATGGTGCTGTGGTTCCTGCTAGATATATTGGCCAATGTAAATTACCTTTTTCTCCTTGGCCTCTTATGCTGAAAAATGTCTTAGTATCTGATAAACTCATCAAAAACCTTATCTCTGTCCGTCGTTTTACAATTGATAATTCTGTATCTGTTGAATTTGATCCTTTTGGTTTTACTGTGAAGGATCTTAAAACAGGTTCGTTTCTTCAGCGTTGCGACAGTGATCACCATGACCTTTATCCTGTTCTTCCTCCCTCCCCTCAGTTTGCGGTTGCTTCGGCCAACGTTGCTGTCTCTTTTGACGTCTGGCATCGACGGCTAGGTCATCCGGGTGCTGCTGTTTTTCAGTTTCTTTTGTCTCGCAAGTTTATTGCTTGCTCTAGTCAAAACTCTTCTTTATGTCATGCTTGTCAGTTAGGAAAACATTGTCGTTTACCTTTTTCTTTGTCAGCTACTAAAACTTCTCGTGTGTTTGAACTTATTCACTCTGATCTATGGACTTCTCCTGTTACTAGCTTGAGTGGATTTAAATATTATGTTCTGTTTTTGGATGATTATTCTCATTTCTTATGGGTCTTTCCTTTACGTGCAAAATCAGAGGTGTTTTCTGTTTTTAAAACCTTTCGCGCCTATGTTCTAAATCAATTTAAAACGGACATTCAGCTTTTCCAATGTGACAACGGTCGTGAGTTTAACAATCAACCTTTTTTGGATTTTTTTAAAACTCATGGCATCAAAATACGTTTTTCTTGTCCCTACACGTCTCAACAAAATGGAAAAGCTGAGCGCACCATCCGCACTATTAATAACACCTTACGCACTTCTCTCATCCAAGCCTCTCTCCCGCCCAAATTCTGGGTTGAGGCCCTCCTTTCTGCTGTTCACACCTTTAACCTGCTTCCGTCCACCACCATTCAGTACAAGACCCCTTTTGAGGTACTGTTTGGTTTCTTTCCTACCTATTCTCATTTGCGAGTATTTGGGTGTTTGTGTTATCCCAACACTTCGCCCACCAGTGCTCACAAGCTTGCTCCTCGATCCTCTGCCTTTGTCTACCTCGGTCCCAGCACGGATCATCGTGGGTATCGTTGCTTAGACCTCATCACGCAAAAGGTTATCATCTCTCGTCATGTCAACTTTGATGAAACCCACTTTCCGTTTCCTGACTTCCAACCTCGTCCCTCCTCCGAGGACTACGACGCGTTTGATGTTGATGATACTCTCTCTTCCCTCTCTCCTATGGTCGATACTTCCTCCCCTTCGCCGGCCGCTGGCCCTTCTGCTTCCTCTCCTCAGCCCACACCCGCTGAGTCCTCTGGCACCACCTCTTCTCCACCCGCTTCTTCTGCTGAGCCTTCTCAGCCTCCTGCTCCGGCTGCTACCTCCGGTCATCCGATGACCACTCGTTCGCGCACAGGCTCTCTTAAGCCAAAACAGATCTTCAATCTTTCGGTCACTAGTGACATCTCTCCCATTCCTCGGTCTACTGCTCAGGCCATGTGTGACCCTCATTGGCGGGCCGCCATGGATGCTGAAATGGCAGCCATTCTTTCTAACTACACGTGGGATCTTGTTCCTAAACCCTCTGATGCTAACATTGTTGGCAATCGTTAGCTGTTTCGCCATAAGTTTGACAGCAATGGACGTCTTGAGCGTTACAAAGCCCGTCTCGTTGCTCAGGGTTTCTCTCAGCAACCCGGCCTGGACTTTGATGACACTTTCAGTCCCGTTGTCAAACCTGCCACTATTCGCACGGTTCTTAGCATCTCCATCTCTCGCAACTGGCCCATTCATCAGCTTGATGTTAAGAATGCCTTTCTTCATGGTGATCTAACTGAGACTGTTTACATGCGTCAGCCCCCTGGCTATGTAAACAATTCTTTTCCCGATCATGTCTGTCGCCTACGCAAGGCTCTTTATGGCCTTAAGCAGGCGCCCCGTGCGTGGTATCATCGTTTTGCTGTCTATCTCTCATCTTTAGGTTTTCTTAGCAGTAAGACTGACACCTCTCTTTTCACGTATCATCGCGGCTCTGATACTATCTACCTCCTTCTTTATGTCGATGACATTATTCTTACTGTCTCCTCTCCTACTCTTATTTCCATGGTTATCTCTAAGTTATCCTCTGAGTTTCCCATGTCAGATTTGGGTCCGTTGTCCTTCTTCTTAGGCATAGCTGCGTCTCGTAGCAAGTCCGAACTTTTTCTTTCCCAATCTGCCTTTGCTCAGGAGATTCTAGCACGAGCTGATATGGTCTCGTGCAATCCCTGTAGCACACCAGCTGACACCCGAACAAAGCTTGCTGTTGATGGTGAGCCTGTTCCGGATCCCACCTTATATCGAAGCCTTGCTGGTGCCCTGCAGTATCTGACCTTTACTCGTCCTGATATTGCCTATGCCGTCCAACAGGTCTGTCTCTTTATGCATGACCCGCGTCTCCCGCATCTCAATGCGCTTAAACGCATCTTACGGTATTTAAAGGGTACTTTATCTCATGGTCTTCATATCAAGGCGTCAGTTGTTGATCGCTTGGTTGCCTATTCGGATGCCGACTGGGCCGGCTGTCCTACTACACGTCGGTCCACCTCAGGGTTTTGTGTCTATCTGGGTGACAATCTCGTATCTTGGTCCTCCAAACGACAGCATGTTGTTTCCCGCTCTAGTGCCGAGGCCGAGTACCGGGGGATAGCCAATGTAGTTGCTGAAACTGCTTGGTTGCGAAATCTCCTTCTCGAGTTGTGTTGTCCTCTCTCTCGTGCCACTGTTGTCTTCTGCGATAATGTCAGTGCCATGTATCTAGCATCTAACCCTGTTCAGCACCAGAGAACCAAGCATGTGGAAATAGATTTACATTTTGTTAGGGAGCGTGTTGCGATTGGTCATGTGCGTGTTTTGCATGTTCCATCCGCTTATCAGTATGCTGATATTTTTACAAAGGGTCTACCTACTAGTTTGTTTCTAGATTTTAGAAATAGTTTGAACATTCGTTTACCTCCCGATCAAACTACGGGGGTGTGTTAAATATTGTATAGTTCAGGGACCCCTTTGTAATCTTTGTATCTATATATTGTGATCAATACACGCAACCCTAATCACGGGTTCGTCTCTTACTATTACTCATGTTGGCTCATTAGTTATCAAAATTTTCAATACTTCATTTATTCTCAATAATGTTCTTTGTGTCCCTTCTATCTCAAAGAATATCATATCTATCTCTCGATTATGTATTGACAACAACATACTAATCGAATTCTTTTCCTTCAATTTTATTATCAAAGACTTCCAAACCAAACAAATCCTACTCCGCGGAACAACTAGTCGTGGAATTTACGAACTTCGTTCTACCTCACAACCTTTTGCCTTTCACATGCAATCAAATAAGTCTACCTCTTGGCATCATCGGCTTGGGCACCCGCATTTTCAAGTTTTACAACATTTAGCTTCTATTATTCCTACAATTACATCATCAAAAAGTAATTGTAATTCGTGTTGCATTAATAAAAGCCACAAACTTCCTTTCCATGGTTCATCTCTCTCGTCTAATTCACCGTTGCAATTAATTTTTTCTGACGTATGGTCATCTCCTATCACTTCTTTTGATGGGTTCAAGTACTACATTATATTTGTGGATCATTTCACAAAATATACATGGCTATACCCATTAAAACACAAATCTGATTCTCTCACCACTTTTATACGTTTTCAACACCTTGTGGAAAATTATTTTCAAACTAAAATTAAACAATTATTCTCCGACAATGGTGGAGAATATATCAAACTTGCTTCTCACCTTACCTCTTGTGGAATTTCCCACATCACATCTCCTCTTCACACTCCCGAACATAATGGCTATGCCGAAAGGCGACACCGTCACATCGTAGAAACCGGTCTTTCTTTACTTTCTCATGCCAATATGCCATTAAAGTTTTGGCCTTTTGCAGTCACCACCGCTACCTATCTCATAAATCGACTTCCCACAACCACCCTTCAAAATGATTCTCCCTATCTTCGACTTTTCCATAAACTCCCTAATTACAACAAACTTAGAAGTTTTGGTTGCTTAACTTACCCTTGGCTACGTCCCTACTCAAACCACAAACTTCAACCCCGATCCAAACCTTGTATCTTTGTGGGCTATTCATCTTCACAAAGTGCATATCATCTTCTTGATCCACTTACCAACAAAATATACACATCTCGACACATTCACTTTGTTGAACCATGTTCCCTTATGCCTCAATAACCAAAACAAATACAAATCCACCCCCCAATCCCGATAATGGCTCCACATAAATTTTATTCCCATTTCAACACCTCCACCTCCACCTCCCCCTACATCTTTATCGAATTCTACGCAACAAGCCCCCCTACCTTCCACGTTAAACATCCCTACCAACTCTCCTTTCTCATCTGCATCTCTTCCTAGCCCCAATTCCCCTAATTCCCCAAACATTTCCTCATCTAATCATACACAAATTCACCATCCACCATCCTCCCCTCCACACACTTGACGGTTACGAAAACCCAATCCAAAATACCACAACAACGATTTTGTTCTTTATCAATCCATAATCCAACCCTTTCTCGAACCTCAAACTATTACTCAGGCACTTAAACAACCTCAATGGCGTAAAGCCATGCAAGAGGAATATGATGCTCTTCTTCGCAACCAAACTTGGTCCCTTGTCCCACCCAAATCCGTTCCAAATCTTGTTGGTTCCAAATGGGTGTTTCGCACCAAATTCAAACCTAATGGGACCATTGATCGTCTAAAAGCATGACTCGTTGCTAAAGGTTTTCACCAACGACCAGGTCTTGACTATATTGAAACTATTAGTCCTGTCGTCAAACCAGCAACTCTTCGTCTCATTCTTTCTTTAGCCTCCTCTCAAAATTGGCCACTACGTCAACTTGACATCAATAATGTTTTTTTACAAGGCACCCTCACCGAATCCGTCTATATGTCTCAACCCCCCGGGTTTGTTGATCCCTCCTTTCCACACCATGTTTGCAAATTAAACAAAGCCATTTATGGCCTTCGTCAAGCATCACGTGCTTGGTACAATGAGCTCAAATCTTTCCTTATCTCGGCTCATTTCAAACCTACCATTTCCGATCCTTCTCTATTTGTTCGACACTCTAATACCTCTCCCATTTACATTCTCATGTACGTTGATGATATCATCATTATTGGACCCAATTCTTCACTTGTCTCTTCCTTCATAACATCCCTTGCACATAAATTCTCTCTAAAGGATTTGGGCAACCTATCTTATTTTCTCGGAGTTGAAGTCCTACCTCATCCTCATGGCTTGTTTCTCTCTCAAAGCAAGTACATTCTTGATCTTCTCACTAAGGCCAACATGAATAATTGTAAACCGGCTTCCACACCGTTGACAATCTCGGACCATCTCACAACCACAAATGGAACCCCTTTATCCGATCCCAATATAGATCCTTTGTTGGAGGACTACAATATTTATCCTTAACCCGCCCTGATGTTGCGTTTGCTGTAAATAAACTTTCCCAGTTCATGCATCGTCCTACCGACATTCATTGGGCTGCCCTAAAACGACTACTGCGCTACCTACATGGAACCATTCATCATGGTTTATTCATACGTCGTAACTCTCCGTTAAAACTCCATGCCTTCACTGATGCTGACTGGGCGGGTGACAAACAAACATATCGAAGCACCATAATTATATCGTTTACATTGGCTCAAACCCAATAGCTTGGAGTTCTAAACGCCAACCCACCTTAGCCAGATCATCCACTGAGGCAGAATTCAGGGTCGTCGCCTCTACTACCACCGAAGTACAATAGACCATTTCATTGTTATCCGAACTTGGCTACAAATCCACCACAACACCAACCATATTTTGCGACAATCTAAGTGGTGTTCACTATTCTGCCAACCCGGTTTTCCACTCAAGAATGAAACATCTAGCACTTGATTTTCATTTTGTTCGTGAAAAAGTTCAAGACGGGTCCATACGTGTCACTCATATAAAAGGTGATGATCAATTAGCGGATGCTTTAACCAAACCGTTACTTAAACATCGTTACAATACTCTTCTATCCAAGATTGGACTTCTCTCACGATCGTCCATCTTGCGGGAGCATATTAATACATAATCTGATTTCTTTATTTATTTGATTTGTAATTAGTTTTCTCTTGATTTGTAACGGTAGCTAGTTATAGAATTAGATTTGTAACGGTAGCTAGTTTTGAATTAGATTTGTAACGGTAGCTTAGATCAAGGATTTTCTCATGTATATATAGGTACCTTTTCTCTCAATAACAATCATCAAAGAATTGAATTTCTTATACGAATAAAGATAGAGGTCGGGAAGAGGGACACGATAAACTTGTCGCCGACTACTTTTCTGATAACCCGGTGTACAACGACGAAGACTTTAAACGGCGGTTTCGTATGAGTCGACGACTATTCGTAAGGATAGTTTCCGATCTTGAAAGAGAGTTTGATTATTTCAAGCAGCAGTGGGATGAAAGAGGCGTGAAGGGGTTTTCTCCGCTTCAAAAGTGTACGTCCGCTATCCGACAATTGGCGTACGGGACTGCTTCAGATTCTATGGACGAGTACCTAAGGATGGGCGAAACGACCTCAAGGGAATGCCTAAATTTTTTTTGTCAAGGTATTATTAACCTCTATATGCGACAATATTTACGAAAGCCAACTGCTAACGATATTCAGGCTATCTACGCGTTGCACGAACAACAACACGGCTTACCCGGCATGCTTGGTTCGATAGATTGTATGCATTGGGAATGGAAAAATTGTCTCGTCGCATGGAGGAGTCAATTCCATAGAGGTGATCATCAGGGACCGACGATAATTCTTGAAGTCGTCGCATCATACGATGAATGGATTTGGCATGCATTTTTCGGAGTTCCGGGTGCCACGAACGACATAATCGTTGTGAATCAATCACCGATTTTCAACGATTTATTCGAAAATAAAGCGCCCGATAGTTCGTTTGTAGCGAATGGCACACACTACCATCACGAGTATTATCTTGCCGACGGGATATATCCCGAGTGGACGACTTTCGTGTAAGCATTTAGGTACCCAGCGGAAGTGCCACGGTTGCAGTTCACGACACGTCAAGAATCGGCTAGAAAAGACATCGAACGGACATTCACGCTTAAAAGTAAATGGCACGTCGTTGCTAGACCGGCACGGGTATGGTCACGAAGGAAATTACAAGAAATCATGTACACGTGTATAATTTTACACAACATGACTCGTGAAGACGAAGGGTTTTCACATTATCCTTTTGATCCTACGGCGGTTTTACCGAGCGAAGTTGAGACAACGATCTCGGAAGAAGAACGAGCAAACAACGTCAACTTCATAAAAAACCGAGAGAGGCACGCCAACCTTCGCGCCGATTTATCTCAACATTTGTGGGATTCTATGCCTCATAATTAGTTTTATTGTATTTTATATTTTTAATTAGTTTTTTAATTTGAATGAAATTTTAATATTAATGTAATTTTAATTTAAATTTATAGTATTTCAGTTTATATTATTTAAATTTATAGTATTTCAATTTATATTATTTAAATTTATAGTATTTAAATTTATATTATTTTAAGTATTTAAAAAATCATACAGGTGTTATGACCTGTACGGTTGTGGATGAAATGGTATGGTAATGGTAAGGTAGTGGTAAAGCTGATGTGGCGCTGATGTGGCAGCCTGTGCATGTGGTATCACCTGCACGGCTGCAGATGGCCTAAGGGACTCTTTGTTTTTTGGGCTTATCACTTAACTAGAATTTATTAGAGTATAACCATTTATTAGGTCAGTGATTTTTTCAATAAGACTGTTTGTGTTTTTAAGTGATAAGTGTCACTTATCACTTAATAACCACTTACCGATAGTCACTTTGTGTTCACTTTTCCACTATTTCATTAAGCTAGGACTTGTTTGGATTGTTCATTAAGTT
Organism: Centaurea solstitialis; assembly: GCA_030169165.1. Classification (NCBI taxonomy): domain Eukaryota; kingdom Viridiplantae; phylum Streptophyta; class Magnoliopsida; order Asterales; family Asteraceae; genus Centaurea; species Centaurea solstitialis. The sequence continues at coordinate 73,529,629 of CM058041.1, forward strand.
CGGACTTGTTTGGATTGTTCTATAAAGCTCATTAAACTTGTTTGGATTGTTCTATAAAACTCATTTAGCTCATTAAGCTTGTTTGGATTGTTCTATAAAGCTCATTAAGCTTGCTGGATTGTTCTAAAAATTCATTAATTAATTTGGATTGTTCATTTCAGTTGATTTTAGTTGTTCTGAATAATGATTTTAATAAAATAGTACCTTAAAATCAAACTCGGGTGTTTGATAGTTTTCAAAAAAAATAAAGAGTCTTATAAGATTTAGTTTCAGTCTTCAGCACCATCACTTAAAATTTAGAAGTAGAAACAGATTCAGTCTTTAGCATCACTTAAAAAACAAAGTGATGCCTAAATCTAAGTTTTGACTCCTTTTATAAATTCTTTGGCTATTGTTAATTAATGATTAAAAAAAGTAACCAAAAAATATATATCCTAAATAAAAAGAATAAACTTCATATATTTTTATTATATATTTTTCTTTAAGTAATTATCATGTATATGCACGCATACATGTACATTGAGAGGGTGTAGGGACGGTAACTTACAAATACCGAAAATGAAATGTGTGTGATTTAATGATATAGGAACTCCCTCTGATATACCATTAGGATGGTGGGGAAATCTTATTAAGTATGATGGGTCCTCGAATGAGGTGTTTGTAACATCTTAGGAAATACAACATTTCGATCCTAGGGAGGAAAACTTTGGACATGTCTGACAAGAAAATCAGAAGTTGAAGAGAGGGAGTTATAAGTTGTAACAACTCGTCTCGTATGGATAGAAAAGGGAATTAGTTAGCTCTTTATAATCCTCAAAGTGTAGGGTACCAGTTCCTTTAATAAGGTTTTAAGTTAGATTCAAAGTTATTGGGTTGACTTATTGCTTTGGGCTTTAAGGTGTTACAGATGGTATCAGAGTTGGGAACCAAATTGATGTGAGAGATGTGCTTGTTGAACTCCCAAGGGGGTGGATTGTAAGATACCACATTGGTTGGAAAAGAAACAAATGATGCGTTATAAGGGACTTGATACCTCATCAATCAGATGTGTTTTAGAACCTAGCTTGAGTCTAGATGTGTGGACAAAGCGGACAATATCCAGTACAATTGATGCTAGTATTTGCGTATTAATTATTTAATTACAACTAATATACACCTACATGGTTATTGTTGTTGTATATTTAACTACAAAAAATACATTTATACAATACCTTTGGATAATAAGTATTAGCATAAATTAATAAAAACTTCATTTGAATAGGTCTTAATTATTTATAATATAGAATACGATAGCAAAGTAATAAATGAACTTTTGTCACACATTTAAATAAGTTAAAAACTATAAAGTCAAATGAAGTGGCACTATTTTTTGTAGTTTTCCAAAGTTGGATTAAAAACACTAAACTTTATATCGTGATAGATTTATTACCTATTTAATCTATCAAAATCAACCTTTTTTTTAATCATAAAGTACATGTGATTTTCTATGACCGTAGCATCGTTCATGTTGTTTGATTTACTTTTACTATGAATGAGAAGAATAAAAGGGATAGTCTTGTTAATTGGTCAAGTTGGTAGCACAAGAAACTAGTTTTTTTGGATTCTGAATAAATTGCATACTTTGAGTTTGTTAATGTTTTTAGGAACAACTTTTATTTAGGGTCCACGGCCGGATAGATGGTCTTTTTAAAAGTTAATCTGTTGATTTTGCTATCGGATCACATGTTTCATTTTTTAATTGATAACATGACGATGGATATAGTAATGATGTGGTTCAGAAATTATGACTTTATGACAAGTCATATTTCTTGTTGTTGGAATCTAACATAATTTAAAAGAAGTGGAATGAGCAATAAAATTAACCAAATTTCATTCATGTATTTGGGTTATTATTTTAGTTTTGGTAAGGAATAGAAATCTAGGCATAGTGGAATTCAATTTCTCTAGGTTCCAACAAAGAATTCAAATTATTCTTCTCATCATAAAAAAACTATTATACTCCTATATCTATTTCATTCTATTCCATCCTACTGAGGATTCACCACCACATAGTTGTCACCGTTGTCACCTTCACCCCCACCACCATCTCCATCAGTGCTGCCATCACTACTATCACCAGTGTCACCACAATCACCGTCACTATTGCACCTGTCCCAACCACCACTCTTTATTCAACGAACCATACAAACATATATTCAAGTTCTTTTGGCATGTTCATATTTTCCAACTTCTGTCACCAATACACTTGGTCAAACATGATTATATTTAATTCCAATTTTTTCATGTTTTTTTTTTTTGGAAAAGGTTCATCTAGGCTTTGCCTAGACTACATCCTTGGCAATTTAGAACATAAATTGAAAATTCGGCCGTCTGAGACTAAGCCTGACCACAAGATATGCACGAGGGGATTCGAACTTGGAGTGTATGGGATACCATCCACATTCCCCACGGGTATCACCCCTACGCCATAAGCCTTGTGGTTAATTTTTTCATGGTTCAATTCCAACATATTTCATTATGTGAATCAAATATGCTACATGATGTTTTTTTAAAGTGAATATATGTTTATTTAATCAAAGCCACAGAGAAGGTGTGCCATACCCCTTTCTAGAACAAAATTACCCTCGCATGTAAATGAAACAGGATCACTTAGTGGATCTATTTTAACGGATGTTGAAATCACAAGAAAAATCAAAGGGTTTTGCAATACAGTAATCAATAACGTAGACAAAAACCAAAGGGTTTCGTAACACCAAGTTAGAGTTGGATATGCGGTTGTTGATTCCGTCCGGGGCGTAAATTGGCTCTGTTCATGCAAGCATCAACATTTATCAAAGTATTCAGGTTGTTACACTACTGAGTGAAGCTGTTGTGCGGGGTAGATCGGAGGTCACAACGTCGGGGAATTTTTGTTGTGGCGTCGGGAAAGGCTGCAAGGTACAAGTGTGGTTAGCGGCACGACGATTCAATCCCAGATGTGAGTCGAGATCAGTGACGTCGGCCATCCCACTGGAGTTTTGTTTACATCTTGCAAACACTTCGCCGGATGTGCCGTTGAGATTCGATTGCAAGTTTTTTCGTCGATGTAGTATGGTTTGTCATTTTGGTTTTTGCTCATTGATCACTGCTTTTATTCGTGGCCTCTGGGGCCTGGGCTTACTTGAGCTGGTACTGTAGTGCTGTTGTAATTATTGAGTTTGTACAGTTTGTTCTGCTTTGAATAAAATTGTAGTTACCATTCAAAAAAATAAAAATAACGTATACTTTATAAAATAGAGAGTTAAAAACCAGTGATTTTGATAAACTATCATTATCATAAACAAAATATAATCTACTCTATATTCAATAATTAAAGTTAGTTGATATATTGTGCAATCAATGTGAATTGCATTGTTGGTATAATTTAAGTTATTTGTACATTGATTAACTTAATTAGATGTTAAATTGATAGATGTTGACAAGGCTATTGAGATTCTTGATATATAACGTGATGCCCTCTGATTTTGACTTTTAGAAATCCAATTAACATCAAGATTCTATTTATTTTTATATTTAGTATCGTAATCAATTGAATATTCTACACCGCATTATGCATATAATATGCACAATTCTTTTAACTTCTTATTTTATTTTGTAATCTATATATTGGCTTCTATATTTTGGAATACCACAATCGATTAGATTTATGTTACTTTTTTAATATAATGTTTAGAAAGTAGTTTAATGAAGTTATATATGTTATTTTATGATATTAAAGTTAATGTATACAATTTTATGACATTCAAAGATGAATGATATATGTATGTTTCTTATTAACATTTCTTTAGAATATGTATTTGTAATTTATTATATGTCAACAACATATATTATATAGTAATATTGTCAACAACTGTCTAAATTTAGATGATGACATAAAAATAATATGTTTGTTTCTATTATACAAAATTTACACTAAAGTCATGTTTGATGGTGAAATAATCATAAAACATGTGTTAAAATATAATTTGGATAGATTGATTTTAGACATTTTATCATTAATATATGTTGGAATCTTTCTTTAATAAATAATCCAATGATGTTCCACCAATCAAATAATTTATATACATGGAAAGTCATAAAAAATATGAAATAATGGAAAATTACAAATGTGAAAAATAAACCACATCAAATTAAACGGGTATATCTTGTTCGAATGTAATGTTTGAGAGGTAGGATGAAGATAAACATTTTAATTGTCCTAACGGGTAAAGTTCTTGATGCTTACCTTGATCTCTCAATTTTGAATTGAAATCACAATTTAAAACTGAAACATAAGATCTGCTTTTTCCAATTACTTGAACCAACTATGGTCATGATTATGAGGCTAAAAAATTCTGAATATTTCATGCACCTGTATGATGTACTTCTTGAACCAACTAAGAAGGTTATCGAAAGTCTAAACGAATATAAATGACATAAATCAAGTCAACAATTAAAAGACATAAAACTTTGTGAGATATCTAACGTGTTTGACAAGTCAATTTTGGTTTATTTTGAAGTTTATTAAAAGTATGGATAAAGATTATTGTCTAACCAAACCAAAATAACCATTTTGGGATGTATGATATACTTATGTTCTAGTATGTTCATTTTTTACCGTTGCTTGTTTTATTTACCAGTTATATGTTGTTATGACGGGCTATGGAACTCGCATTTCAAATCAGCGATCCTTCATTCCTTATTGGAATCAATAAGGTAGGGAAAGATGCAACAACCAACAAAACAAATAGTATTGTCTATATTTTTATTAAATAGACAAATATGATTCTTTCATGCTTGTACATATCAGGATGAATGAAGTGTCAGATTTTCTACAACATTAACGTATAGGTAAGAATGTCTTCATAAACCTTTTGTTGATTTCAATATTTGAAAATAGTTGTATAACTTTTTAATGTATCATTTGATTATTGGTCCAAAATTAGTTTGATTATTTCTCATGCTTTGTTTTCGTTGTTGATATGGAACATTCTTACCTATACGTTAATGTTGTAGAAAATCTGACACTTCATTCCTTATTGGAATCAATAAGGTAGGGAAAGATGCAACAACCAACAAAGCAAATAGTATTGTCTATATTTTTATTAAATAGACAAAGATGATTCTTTCATAATTCCTTATATTTAATGTAATTGAGGGGTGTAATAAAGGCGTGTTTGGGATTGCTTATTTAAACTGCTTATTAATTTATTCCGTTTCGTCAATATTGATGAACATTTTTTTAATGTTTGGATGAGAGTCACTATTGATAAGAAGTTTTTTGTGATAAGTCACCAAATTTTAATTTGTTAACTTATTTGAAACAACTTATCAAATTTTGCTTCTCCTAAATGTTAGGTTGAACGTTAAAAACATCTCCAAAAATAATTACTATCATTTTTCTAACAAGTTATCTATTTAGGAGATTACATAATTAATTATACTATTAAAATATTAATACAACTCATATAAATATTATTTCTTTTTTATAAACATTTAATTTCTATCAATTTTATTGGTAAAAAAAATAATTCTTTCTCACAAATAATTATTTTTAAAGAGATATTTAAATTCCAATATTTTCATGACTTCATTTATACTTTCTTATTTTATGAAAAAGTTCAAGAAATTTATTAAAACAAAAATTCTCAAACTCTCTATTTTCCAAAACATACGGAAAATTAGTAAATTTTAGCCATAAACGTTTAGCCAGATTTATGTCTAGTCAAAACTCATATGTTACGTATAAACCGTCTATTCTAGATATAAAAATCCAAAAACAATTCCCAAATACATCAAACTAAATATGTGAGATAATAAATAACTATCAAAATATTAGTAGTTTAATAGTCGGTAGTATTTTTAGGAGGGACAATAGATCCTTATCTATCTGTGTTCAATTCATGGGGTGAACATGTAACGATACCCTAACTATGATCGTCGAAAATTAGTTAGGTACCCATATAAATCCCAGATACCTCGTCGATATTATGTCAAAACGTGTGCATTAGTCATCAATCGTTCAAAAAAAAGTAAATGAATAATTTCAAGGATTTAATAAATGAATACTTTCAAATTTGCCCACTCTACTTACTAAATACCTATTTTACCCCTCACGTCTTCACACGTCAACCTGTCCTAATTGGTCATTAATCACCAACCAACCAAACAAACAAACAAACAAACCTACACCTGTGCTGTTACGGCGTCGTTAAACCCTAAGCATTACCCCAAGGGCATTTCCGTAATTTCACAAAACCCAATTTTGTCCCCCTGTTTTTTCTTTTTCTTTTTCTAATTTTTCTCGTTCGTTCTTCGAGGCCATCCATTGGCTTTGTTTATCAGTGTGTGTGTGAAAAGGTGTGTTTCTGTGTGTGTGTGTTCTTGAGTTCCGCTTCTTTTGTAAGCCAAAAAAGAAAACCTTCAAAAAACCCTAGCACCAAAAAAACTCAATCAGATGATTCAATTTGCTTCCTTTTCCACAAGATTAATCCGTTGAAAACCTAACGAAAAAGCTTCTTGATCGTCTCCAGTTCAAGAGTTAAACAGCTTGCCGCCATGTTCTACCATCGGTAACTCCAATCGTTTCTTTTGAGTTCTTCGTTTTCATCATCATCAATACTTTTGTTTTTCGTTTTATTGATTTCTTGAAGTTATTGGAGTTTGTTGAACTGAAGGTTGTTATTATGTGATGATCATCGTTTATACTGTTTGTTTTACTTGGTTTTAAAGTCGATAGAATTTGGGGATTTTTTGTTTTTTTTAGTTATTGAGTTTGTAATTTTAGAACTGTGAATGGAGATTTTGTTGTTAGCTTCCACAAAAACAGGAGTTTTTGATTTCCTATTCAGTCACTGTCACTTCTCTTAACTGTTCAATCACCATCTTGTTATAAGTTATTAGGTTTTATTAAGCAGTTTGAATATCTATTCCAAAAATAGGAGTGTGTGTGGTTTTGATTTTTTGATATTAGTATTCAAATTTGGTAATTTGTGTTTTGAATTCAACACCTGCCATTTTTTTCTATTTGTAGCTTCTTCAAGAATTGTGTTTTTGGTTAACTTGTGTGTGTGTGTTTTTTTTCTTTCTTCAGGGGAGTTTGTCATGATATTGAAGCATTGCATTTGAAGGTTGTTGCATTATGTGCGCTTTTCTGTCTCTCTGCGTTTGGACCGTGTACCATGACTGGGACCCATAATCCGGCGGGATATGATGAGTATGGTTCATATAGAAACGACTTGAATTCGGGTTCGGAAGATGTATTAATTGGTGATGGTGGTGGTAGAAAGAGAGTTCCTCCTCAAAGTTCAATTGCGAAACTAAATCTTGAAAATGTCTGTAAACGATCGGATATGTTCTGTTTTCCTTCAACGTTATCTGCTTTCTTTGCTGATTTCCGTAGTTCAGAAGCAAATCTTTCAGGTTTTTCTGAGGTTAAACCAGATGAAACGGTAAGTTTAGGGTCAATGAAAGCAAAGAATAACCCTAGTTCGTCATCGGATAGTGGTAACTTTCGGTTATCGAGTGGGAGTGTTGTTTCTTGCTCACTTGAATTGAAAAAGATTGATAACAGCGACCAAAACGACACATCATCTTGTAAAAGATCGTCACTTGATTGGAGAACTTCAGGAGTTAACCAGAAAGAGGAGTCTGTTAGAATCAAATCCAGTCCCATGGATGATAATTTTTCGTCACTCCATGTACAAATTAGCCATCCGTTACTCGATTGGGGACAGAAGTATTTACATTTTCCTTCGTTAGCTTTTCTGACCGTGGAAAACAGACATAACCATAGTGTTTTAAATGTCTTTGAGCCATACAGCACCGATTCCCAATTCTATCCTTGCAATTACAGTGAAATTAAGCTGGGACCTGGTGAAGTTGCTTCTATATGTTTTGTGTTTTTGCCGAAATCGTTAGGCTTTTCTTCGGCTCACCTAATATTGCAAACAAGCTCGGGTGGGTTTTTGATTCAGGCCCAGGGTTTTGCAGTTGAGGCCCCTTACATGATACAGTCTTCAGTTGGTTTAAACTATTCTTCCAATGGAAAATGGAGCTATACCGTTTCAGTGTTCAATCCTTCTGATAAACCGCTGCATTTGAAAGAGGTGATTGCTTGGATGTCGTTTTCTTCTGGGAGTGTTTCGTATTGCGGTAAAGCGATTTGCAGCCAGATTGATCACAAGGGTTCTTCTGAGTTGAGTGTTAAAGATTGGTTAGATGTCAAAGTTGGCGAAACTGGTCAACCGGTTATGGCAATAAGGCCACAGAAAACGTGGACTGTTGGGTCGAACAGCAACGAGCGCATCTTAGAGTTGGAGTTCCCAAATCGTCCTCAAGCCATATTTACTTCTTTTTGTGGCCAATTGTTGAATGGTTCGAGAGATAACTCGGATACAATCATTCTTGAAGCAGAACTTGGGGGGAAATCGGGGTTTTACAATCTTGAAACGCTTTCGATTTCGCTTGATGTTCTAATCCCTTGTGATGCCAATGGAACAACGAGTGTCTCTCTTTCGTTGCAAAATAATGGCCCTGGCCTGCTGACGGTTGTCAAGATTCGTGCAGTTGGTGAAAACTCGGAATCTTTACAGACGAAATATGTCGAAGGGCTAATGTTGTTTCCTCATAGTGTGACACAAGTGGCCATGGTCACTTATACTCCAGATTCACATGTGAATTTGAGCTGCAAGTTAGTTGTGGAAACGAACAAATCAGATACTCCGGAGGTTGAGATTTCTTGCAGGGATATCGCGGGTCTTTGTTCACGGTCACATTCTTACGCTCGATATGGACATCATGATGGAATGTTAAGTTATGACAATTCAGAAATAAGGTCCAGTAACGTCCATGTACAATCACCAATGGAAATCAAGGTATTGTAATTGCTATTGATGTTTCTCATTATAATGTTGGTCTAGTTTTAGTGTACCCTAACTATATGATGTGGGTAGCTTAGTAATTTACCAAGCTTGTCTGTGCTCGTTTAGTTTTATATTAACTCATTAAGATGGATGGCAATGAGACACATTTGAGTATTATCACCGTTATGTGTATATTATCTTGCTTGTGTTTTAGTTTACGGAAAACGGGTCGAAAGATATGCATTTCTCGAAAACAGCATTTTTAAGTATCCTGCTGAATGAGCCATTTGTAATGATTTTAATTTGTATCTGCTTTTTTGAAGGCAACAGAAGTGAGAAAATCCGATGAATCTGTACTAGGAAACTGGCGATCTCAAGGGACCGAAAACGGAATGTCTGTGCTCGAAGATGACGAGATTATATTTCCATTGGTTCACGTTGGTTCTCATCGATCTAAGTGGATCAGCGTCGTGAACCCAAGTGACCAACCGGTTGTTATGCAGCTGCTGTTAAACTCGGGAGAAATCATCAACGAGTGCCGAGGATCGGATGAAATTTTGCAGCCCTCTTCGTCTTATACCTTGGTTCTTAACGGTCAAATGACTCCTTCAAGGTACGGGTTCTCGATAGCAGCGGATGCATTAACTGAGGCTTACGTTCATCCTCATGGAAAAGCCTATCTCGGACCGATCGTCTTTCGACCGTCGAGCCGGTGTGCGTGGAGGAGTTCGGCTCTCGTTAGAAACAATCTTTCTGGTGTTGAGTGGGTCCCGTTGCGTGGCTCCGGAGGTCTGCTTTCGCTTCTTTTACTCGATGGGTCTGATCCCGTTCGTAACATAAAGCTCAAACACAACTTACCGCGCTCGATTAATCGATCGATGAAAGTCGTCTTTGCGAAGAACACCGGAGATTTGCCGTTGGAGGTCGAGAGGATTTCGGTCTCGGGTACGAAGTGCGGGTCGGATGGGTTTGTGGTGGATACGTGTGGCGGTTTCCGTTTGCAGCCCGGGGAATCACGGAAGCTTGTAGTGTCGTATCAGGCGGATTTTTGTGCGGCGATCGTACGTCGGGAACTTGAGCTCGTTATGGCCGGCGGCATGCTGATCGTACCGATGGAAGTCGGGCTTTCTACACCGATGCTCACGTCATGCAAACGATCGCTTATTTGGACACGGTTCAAGAAATTTGTTCTCGCGATCCTTATTTCGGTCCTGATGATCTCCATGGTGAGTTCTTGTTCGTTCTCGTTCACAATCAGGGGAGGAAATTTGTCCAAATCCGAAGAGGATTCCAGTTCGGATGTTTGCCGAAAACCAGAACTGGAAGCCGTAAAGGAAGTGACGTCATCATCGCTATCGTTGTCGAAATCGATAGTGGACGAGGCATCGAAACCCGAGAATCTTACGGTTAAAACGGGAAAAGAGAAAGCGAGACGTAGAAAGAAGAAAAGGGGTTCGGGTTCGGGCTTAGCGAGCCAATTTGAAGCGTTGAGTAGCCATAGCAGCAACTCGACACCTTCGTCTCCTTTATCCCCGGCCTCGTCGTCAACACCGAAAAGATCGCCCGAGTTATCGCCGAACGTTCGGGCCAGAAACCCGTTCAAGAACAGCGTGGTTCTTCCTCCCCAAGACAAACCTTTGGCACCAGCCAAAACCGTTGGCCCGCTGGTTAAGGCTCCTGGGGCTGAACGAAAAGTGGTTAAACCTGCGGAACGTTCAGGAAACGTGGCCCGGTTTACGTATAATATATGGGATGATCATCTTCGAATACGGTTTCCGGTTGCGGGTTCAGCAGAGGTGGTCTGTGTTATGCCCACCATTGCTGAAGATAGCAACTTTGGTAGCCTGTTTGCAGTAAGCCCACAAGAGCTGTTTGCATCTGTAACAGAAACTGTAAGTTTTAAACAATATGATTAATAAAAAATAAAAAAAAAGTTAACTAGTTAATCTGTTTTTTGTGTGTTTTTTTCTTCATAAATATCATATTCTAACATTAACCTTCGAGCTGGCCCACATATGACAAATCTGGTATACACTATACAGTCTGCTAAACGACCTCTCTTGGTGCCAGAAAGGGTAAACTGGGCACTTTCAAATAATTTTAGATGTGAATAAATAGCACTCTCCAGTTTCCCAATGGGAAATTGGGAATATTCGTTCGAGTTACCAAAACTGGACCAAATTTTATTTCCAAGAAACCGGTTTTTTAAATGACAACTTAATTAGTTGTTAGTATGCACCTTGGTTAGATAACAGTTCTATTAAGAGGCGGCCTTTGAATTGTTAAGAGGTAAATCTTGTTTACCAAATAAATTGGAGTGCCTCTTAATGGTTTAAAAACCCTTTGAATGATTTATTGATTTTGTATTTTGGGTCTTCCTTAAAACCATTTAGCACCTGATTTCATTCTCAACGATATCAAACAACCGTATTTCATTTACACTATATCATAAGCCGTTTGGTTCGTAGAATTGGATGAAATTCGAAGGAATTGGAATGACGAATTCCATTGATCAAATTCCATGTTGATGTTTTTACTTCACATAATGAAAACTAAGAAATCCTTCGGATTCCTTTAAATTCCTAAAATCAAAGAATTTGCATTTCCAAGCCATATCTCATGGAATTCATTGTAATCATCCCTCCTCCATCTCGTTTTCTTCATCTATGGTTTTCCCATCTCCATCCATCGTTCTTTCATTCCAAGTCTTTTTACAGATCAGTTCGGTTATTTATTTATTTATTTATTAAATAATCAAATTATATATAAGTAAATATTCAAATTATATATATATAATAAAAATAATATAATTTAATGCGGTTCGGTCTTTGAAGAAACCAAGTATGTTCGGTTCAATTTTTTCCGGTCGAGATGGAAATCAAAACCGAACCCGAACTCGAACCGTTTTCAGTTCGATTCGGTTCTTTTCCGGCCGAGATGGAAACCAAAAACCGAAATCAAACTGTTTTCGGTTCTTTTCCAACCGAGATGGAAACCAAAACCGAAATCGAACTGTTTTCGGTTCGGTTTTTTCCGGCCGAGATGGAAACCAAAACCGAAATCAAACTGATTTCGGTTTTCGACCCGGTTCGGTTTTTTCCTGGTCGAGATGGAAACCATAACCGATTTTGGTTTTCGACTCGGTTCGGTTTTTGCAGTCGAGATGAAAACCAAAACCAAAACCGAACCGTTTTCGATGTTGGATTCGTTTTTTTTTTTTTTCAGTTTCGGTTTTTCGTTTTTTGTTTCTTTTTTTTTTGGTTTCGATTCAACTTTGGTTTTTGCCTACCTTACTTTTTACAATTTAATTCTAATTCCATCCAACCAAACACAACCAAAATGTCTGGTCAAATTATAATTCCTTCAAAGTCAAATTCCTTAATGAATTTCAATTCCACCGAATTTCATTCCACCGAACCAAATGATACCTGCTGCTTGGTTCGCCGAATTTGATGGAATTCGATGGAATTGGAATGACCAATTTCCATGGTCGTGTTTGGTTCACGAAATGTTAACTAAGGAATCCTCCAAATTCCTTCAAATTCTTTTAACCATGGATTTCATCATTCCATAGGAATAAAAGGAATTCATTGGAAACTTTTCTCCCCTCTCTCATTTTCTCCATCTATGGCTTTCTCATCTCCATCTATCTCTTTCGTTCCAAATCCTTTTGCGATTTAGTTCGATCCGAAAGCCGGGACGGGCTGGGTTTTTATAGAAATTCTCGGCCCGAACCGATTTGAACCCGAACAGCCCAAAATTCAAAAAAACTAGCCGTTGAAGATCGTTAACTTGCCATTGGTGTCGATTTCTAGTTGTTTTTTTGGGTTTTTTTGAGCTTCCAATGTAAATAAATACTAGGGGAAGGTTATGGATCAAACCACCAATTCCCAACTAGTAAAAAACGCATAAAATTATCATTTCTCGGCTCTTGTATATTTGTTTCTCTAGTTCTCGTTCGAGTATTCTCTAGTTCTCTAGTTCTCATATTCTCTACTCTCGAGTTTTCGTATTCTTGTATTCTCTACTCTCGAGTTCTCGTGTTTCGTATTCTCTACGAAATGGTATGCTCAAAAGAATCAAACAAACATTCAAAAAGAAAATGTTACGGAAATCAGCCGAATCGAACCCAAACCGGTTTTGGACCCGGCCCGAACTGGTTTCCAAAGTTCGGTTCCAACCCTAAGGTAATCGGTCCTAGCCATTCTTCTCCAAGCCTAGCCCGAAACCGAACCGGTTCAGGGCCAAACCGGTTTTGCTAATCATTGTAGCAAACCGGTTTTCAGGCCGGCCTGAGACCGGGTTTTGGCCACCACTAGTTCTTATAAGGTAAGATTCTCAGCCTTGTGATATTCATCTACTGAGGTAAATGAAACAATAAACGCTTACCAGATAATTAGCCCCGTATAAGCATTTAGCAAACGGCCGATACATATAAAAAATGGACGAACTTAATAAATAAAAAAATTCGAAGGACTAAATTTGTAGGTAATTCCAAGTTAAAAATTGGTTCCCGTAATGATAGTAGTGAAAAAAGCGCCATGTGGAGTAAAAAATCACCTCAATCGATTTGTTCATCATCATAATTCAGAAACCCCATTTCAGATTGATCCAATTAAATCAAATCTAAATCAGCTTCAATTCCCAAATTAATTAAACACAATCATGAATCTTATAATCAATCCATAAAACATTGAATCCAGAAAAATGGCAAGCAATTATGGATTCGATAGAGCTAGCAAAGAACGGTTATTATCTTCTCGAAGAGGTGATTTTGGTTTCTTCGAAGAACCTGATGATGATAATAACAATAATGGTTCGATTCTGGATCGAATCTCCCAAAAATGGGAAGATCTTCAGGAGTTTATGGTCAAGATGTTCGAAATGGGTCGGTCCGACCCGAGACAGGTCATATTCGCTGCTAAATCGGGTCTGGCACTTGCATTGGTTTCGGTTCTCATCTTCTTCGAGAAATTCTTAACTTATTTGCATAAGTATTCGATTTGGGCAATTCTCACTGCCATCGTCGTCTTTGAATTCAGCGTCGGTAATTTCTATAACCCAACCTTGTTTAATTTTTATGCAAATTTTTTATGGAGAACAAGTGATCTTTGGATCGGGTCGGATATGGGTTTGACCCTTTTTAGAGAAAGACAACTTTTATCTAAAATTTGGGAACTTTATATATATATATATAGAGGAAAGTTCAAATGTGAACCACTTTTTGGTTGTGAACGTGAGGACAACCGAGAGCGCGACACGTGCCGGCTTTGAGTGTGGTCCCCCTCTTTAATTCAATGCCCTCCCATGAATCGCGCCTAGTCATCCGTCGTGGACTTGACGTGACGCCTAGTCATGCGCCACGTGTCGCGCTCTCGGTTGCCCTCACGTTCACAACCAAAAAGTGGTTTGTATTTATATAGGGTTAGGGTTCGAATGTGAACTCAATTTTGGTTGTGAATGCGAGAACTACTAAAATCGTATTCACTGTGAATATCATGCATGAATATTCAGAGTGAATAAAGCTTAGGGTGAATATTGCGTCTTTTATTCACTCTAAATAATGCATGATATTCAGAGTGAATAATGCAATGCATGATATTCAAAGTGTATATCATGCTCATTTATTAACTCTGAACAATGCATGATATTCAGAGTGAATATTGCTACGTGGGGCGATTTTAATGGTTCTCATGTTCACAATGAAAAATGAGTTTTCATTTGAACTTTCCTCTCTCTGTCCAACATTTAATATTCTAACATGCATAGTAAAATCACTGTAAATGTTACATTCACGATGTTTTTTTATGTGAAGGATTGATATTTTATTACCTTCATAGCATTTTCGTTGTGAAAGTTTCGTTTTTTTACCTTGTTTTGGATTTTTTTTTTACCTTGATAGTGTTTTTTGGTATGAATATTTGAATTTTATTTACCTTCCTGGTGTATTGGTGTGAAGTTCTATGTGTAAAGTCTTGTCTCACGTGGTCTCATGTTCACAATGAAAGAGGAGTTCACATTTGAACTTTCCCATCTCTCTCTCTCTCTCTCTCTCTCTCTCTATATATATATATATATAATAATAATAATAATAACAATAATAATAACAATAATAATTGAGGGAGGAGCTTGATCTTTAATTAGGAGGGATAGTTTTGGAAAAAACTTGACTTTTTATATATATAATAAAAACCACTATCAAACAGTCACGCATAGTTGATCGATTGTGTGTCCCATATAAGAGCATTAAGTTGCTGACAAACATGTTCATTGAGTGACGGACAAGATTCCAGACACATTCTCTAAAATAAAGAAACTACGTTTTAAATAAAGTGAATGCTCTGAAACTCTTTAGTGAAGTGAACGAATATTATTTTAATATTTTCTATCAATGGGATTGATTAATTAGTTTTTTTTAAATGTATTGGGAGAATAAAGTTATAGTTATAGTTCCACTTCAAGCAGTGATTATAAAACTTAATTACATTTTTGTAGAGAAGAAGTAAAACAAATTTGATGGGTCTATCTGAGATGTCTGTCCATTAATCTTAACTAGTCAGGCTTGGCTCTTCAATCTATCATTTTTTTTTTCAAAAATAGTTATTCAGAGTTTCAAACCCGTTTTTCTAGCAATTCAGGTTAAAATGGTAGTTATGTCCCTCAAATGTGAAGGTGTAAAGCGATCGGGTTGCCCACAAATGGGTGCCATCTAGGTCGATGTAGTTCGTTTGACTCGATTTATTATTATTTTTGTTTCTTGATTTTAGGTGCGACCCTTAGCAAAGGGTTCAATCGAGCTTTAGGGACGCTTTCAGCTGCAGTGCTCGGATTGGGCATTGCTCAACTATCCGTGTGGGCTGGGGCATGGCATGAACTTGTGGTGGTTGTCAGCATTTTTACAACAGGTGATCAACTTAAGTAAGAGTGTTGCTATTCGAAGTCCCTTGTAAGGAGAGAGAAAATTAACAAGGAGGGGTAAATAGCGTATATATTGCTAAATACACTTCTACATATTAGTTTTCTTCTAAACACCATCAACATCAATACCTAATTTTTCAATTTCTAGTGCATAATTTGACTTGATTTTGGCATTAAAAGGGGTTGTTATAGCAACACCTTTTGGTCAAATGACTTCATGTCAGTTAGAGCAACTTCAACAATTTCTCTAAAATAGAGAAAATAAGACTTTTGTTCTCTAAATTGCTCCAACGGATTCTCTAAAATAGAGAAAACTAGAAAAATTTTCGAGTTTTGAGGATTCTCTAAAAAAATTACTTTTTTATTCGTTTCCACCAAGTTGGTTGAATCATTATTATTTTTATATGATTTTTTTAAAGTGTATTGGGATGATATATTTATAGAATATTTTAATAATATAATAAACGTTGAAATCTCTAAAGTAGATAATGTTTTGAAGTTAAATATAAATATTTTTAGAGATTTTGACTTTTAAGTTTATATTTTAGATAAATTATAGACAAGCTATTGTAGATACTTATTTATCAATCTATGACCATTCTTATTTGTTTTAGAAAGTCTTCTTCAATTAAAAAGCTCCTTTCTAAACAATAATACTTCTAAACCTGTCAAAAGGTCACGGATTTAACGTTGTGTTCTCAAATCGAAGAAAGAAAGGGAAAAGGGGAAAATATTTGTGTTCTTCATAGCAAACGAAAAGAATAGAAGTGAGAGGAAAGAAAGTAAAGTTTCATGTTCTTGACAGGCGGAGAACAAAAAGGAAAGATGTCGATTTCACAAATTTATCCTTATTTATTTTATAAACGAATTATAATTGATGGATAGATGTATAGTTTATAAATATTTATAATCATTTTCATTTTTTTTTGGAAACGGCTATAATTATTTTCATTTAGCTAAATAACCCGGTCCAAATAGTAACTATTTCTATGATTTGCTTCACACAAATATGGTTACAACTTGATCTTTATTGTTTGCCCATTATCTATTTTAGGTACAATTACAAGCTATGTGAAACTCTATCCATCAATGAAGGCGTACGAATACGGATTTAGGGTTTTTATGTTGACGTTTTCTATAGTTCTGGTGGCGGGGACTTCACATTTTTACAGAGCCGCGGTTTGCCGATTGTTATTAGTTGGAGTGGGGGCGAGCGTAGTTTTGATTGTAAATATATGTATCTATCCGATTTGGTCCGGAGAAGACTTGCACAAATTGGTGGTCAAAAACTTCCGGGGCGTTGCTACTTCGTTGGAAGGTATGCATTAATTAATAGTACTTATTGAATGTAATTTTTGTTACTAATTAATCGGGTTGGACACCGTTTAATTATCCCCACTATCTTGTTTGGTGTGAAATAGGTTGCGTTAGAAGCTATCTCGAAAACGTCGAATATGAGAGGATACCTTCGAAAATCCTCGTATACCAAGCTACCGACGACCCAATTTATACCGGATATCGTGCGGCAATATCGTCTACCGGCGAAGAAGACGCTCTGGTACTTCGTTTTAATTATATTATTATATTTGGCAAAGTCGTTGATAAGGTAGTGGTTAGCTGAAAAGTTAGCTACCTATTGTCTAGTAAGCAAGTCATATTTGATAAAAACTAGATGATAGTATAAAAAGGAAAAAAAAACAAATTAAAAATTTAAAACTAAATTACATTTATCACCCTTATAGTTTGCTAGGAATTGCAGATTTAGTCTCTGTAGTTTTAAAATTACTTTTTTCAACCCTGTGGTTTGAAATTTGAATCATTTCTTTGTCCCTGGGGCTAAAACTACGGGTAATTGATTTGTATACCCATAACGCACATGTTCTTTGCACAATATACCCATACCATAACGGCGATATAACGGCAACATAACGGCGACATAACGGCGACATAACGGCGATATAACGCACCAAAACGCCGTTATAACGCACCAAAACGCCGTTATAACGGCGTTTTGGTGCGTTATATCGCCGTTATAACGGCGTTTTGGTGCGTTATAACGGCGTTTTGGTATAACGGCCCTTATAACGCACATTTGGGGGTATGGGCTGCAAAGTGGGGGTGGGGCTATGGGTATAACGGTAAAGCTCCCTAAAACTACTTGTAAGTATGAGTGACTAAAATAGAAAAAGACAATAAAGTTTAAATCATAAGGACAAAAACAATAATGAGTTATTCTCCCAAAAAAAAAAAAAACAATAATGAGTTATAAACCATGGGAATGAAAATGGTAATTTCAAAATCATATGGGACGAAAATAGAAACTCTCAACAAATGACAGGGACGAAAAGTGTAATTTACTCAAAATTTAATTTGGGAAATATAAAGCGTTATAATGAGGGGTGTAATCGAACTCGGACTCGAACTCGACACTACTACTCGAGCTCGAAACTCGACTCGAGATCGATCGAGCTTAGAATTTCAAACTCGAGCTCAACTCGGTTAAGTTCCAGAATATTTTTTTTATGATTTAACGATGCAATTTCAACGATTTGAACTATACAAAATAGAAAATGTCTACGATTCAGTCGGTTTACAACTTAACGTGCAATGGTTTATTTTTGTAGTATACTTTAAAATGTAATAGTTATAAAGATGAGGGGTAAAAACTGCAAGCTTATAAACTTGAGCTCAATTAGGCTCGCGAGCCTGTCAATACTCGAGCTCAGCTCGTTAAGGTACCCGAGTAGCTCGAGCTCAAGCTCGACTCGATTAACTTTGAGTCGATTTCGAGTTTTTTCCGAGTCGATCTCGAGTAGCTCGCGAGCTGTCTCGACTCGATTACACCCTAGTTATAATTGAAAAAAGTGAAAGAATTTTCTAGAACTCATTAAGATGACTTAGGAAACCAGTAAATTTTGGTTTCTTGATGCAGTTGGGGTTTGCGATATGGGAACCGCCTCACGGGCGTTATAGAATGTTCAGATATCCGTGGGGTCAATTCGTGAAAGTTAGCGGTGCACTGAGGCATTGTGCGTTCATGGTTATGGGAATGCACGGGTGCATACTTTCGGAAATACAGGTAAAAATAGTTTAGTTTATCTGAGAACCATAAATACTAAATCAAAGTTATTTTACGATAGATATTGTAAATAATAAAATACATAATACTTATTGGTCATCATGAATGGGCATATTGGTCATAATAATATATCAATAGTTGATTCTCAAAATATTTTCGGTCTCAATCCCTGTTATGTTTTCATCTTGATAGGCAGCAGCCGAACTGCGATACATATTCAGAAACGAGATTCAAAGAGTCGGAATCGAAGGCGCAAAAGTCCTTCGAGAGCTCGGAAACAAGTTGGAGAAACTCGAGCGATTAAGCCCAGATTTCGATCTCCTCGAGAAGGTCCATGAGGCCGCGGAGGAGTTACAAATGCTGATCGATCAGAAATCGTACCATCTTGTGGACTCTGAGAAATGGGCAGCCGCAATACGGCCGAAAGAGTTCGAAGATCCCGAGCACGTCCAAGAAGTAAAAGCGGAAGAGACCCACATGCACAAGATGGGATCATCGACCGCGGCCTTGAGACGGTCTCTTACTTTCAAGAATCCCGATCGCCCATCACGAACATATCGGTAAATCCCGAGGAAGAGACCCACATGCACACGATGAGATCATCGACCGCGGCCTTGAAAAGGTCTCTTACTTTCAAGAATCCCGATCGCCCCATCACGAACATGTCGGTAAATCCCAAGGACATGCACACAATGGGATCATCGGCCGCGGCCTTGAAACGGTCTCTTACTTTCAAGAATCCCGCTCGCCCCATCACGAACATGTCGGTAAATCCCGGGGAAGAAAGCCACATGCACACAATGGGATCATCGGCCGCGGCCTTGAAACGGTCTCTTACTTTCAAGAATCCCGATCGCCCCATCACGAACATGTCGGTAAATTCCTCGTTCGTGAACTGGGATTCCTCCGAAGACATTCTAAAACAACAGTTGCAATGGCCTTCCCGGCTCTCGGTTCTCGGAGACGTGATCCTTAACGACCGCGAAGTGCGGACTTACGAGAGCGCGAGCGCGTTGTCATTGGCCAATTTCACGTCTTCGTTGATCGAGTTCGTCGCACGGCTTCAGAACCTTGTGAACTCGTACCAAGAGCTTAGTGAGAAAGCAAGATTCTCAGAACCGGGAAACGTTCTCGAGAAACCGGAGGATGTGGGTTTGGGAACAAGATTACTCAAATGCATAGGCTTGAAAAATTAAATCTTTTGATGGTCATGATCTTAAATGCCTTAGATTTGTTCGAAGGTAACTAAACACTTCCTGCCTTCTATCGGGTAAAAAACGTTAACCTGGTGAGAGATGAAGGTCTTTCGAGAATCTTACAAGAAAAGTGAGGATGGTAACTCTTACCTGTTGTTATTCACCAAGTAAGATACACTTATACTACGCTATTTTGATGATCTAAAGAAAATCTAAAAACTAATAGTGATAGTGATGACTTTTGTCAGATAAGGGCTTACCCAATTTATGTCGGTAACTGGCCCCTAAATTTTGTATCCGTTAGATTTTATGAGTAAAATCGATCTTATATTTGGATGACTATTGGTGATGATTAAGGGAAACCGAGATGTGTTTCTACTTTTACTCAATTGGAGGAAAACCCGACAACATGTTATGCAAGCTTATTGTTGAGCTCGAGTCAATCTTAAAAACAAAAAAAAAGTTTGCATGGCATGGGTTTTTTGAAAGGTCAATTAAAACTAATCTTGATGAGAATCTAACTTAATGTCGTTTTGAGTGGATTTTGTATCGCGACCGGTTCTCAAAAGCCCACTTGTGAAAGTTCTTATAAGAACCTCATTTTCTGTAAGTTTTCAAATAAAAACCTTGGTTCTTACCTTGATGTTGGTGTAAACTGACATATTTACTTGTTTTGTATTCTATTTTCTTCATTTTATAGTTGCTATTAAATAATTGATGCTTGAAAAATCAACGAGATCTACAAAAAGTGTAAAAAGAAGGTTCTTACCGGAACTCTCCACAATTATAATTCCTACAACGCACTTCTCTTTTTATTTATAGAAATTTTGCATTGGATATTTTCTTATAAGAACTATTATTAAGGAATTTTAAGAAAAAATTTAATTTGATGAGTTATGTTTGTATGAGAACCTCTATTGAAATCTAAAGATATTTTTATATACATTATTTTAGGATAGGTAGGGTATTTTTAATGGAAAACAAGATAAGTGAAAAAAGTGTTAGACATGTGTTACTACATAGTTAGGTATGCTCTTTGCTTTCTTTTATAATTGTGTCCTGAATAATATCTTCCTACTTTTTTTAATTGTAGGGTTGGGAGAGTGGGGGAGGAGAAATTTGAGAGGCCTTATATAGCTATGCAAAAATCTTTGCTACCAAATTCTCATATTTAGTTTTGTTCATAATCACAGGAGATAATGTGGCATTTGAATAAAATAAAAATATGATAGGACTTAATTTTAGAATAGTTGATTCTTATCCTCCTTTAATTATAATAGGCGAAGTCTGACAAGAGCAAGAGAAGCAAAATGTTGTAGTAAATAAACCTTCACAAAAATATGCTGCTAGCTTATTTTTGAGCTTATTGAAAAAGCTTTGCTTGGTAAGTCATATACTAACTTTAAGAAACATTGCTTCAAATAACGTTTCAACACCCTTTGGGGGCTATGCCAATTGTTCCTTATATTTTTAAAATTAATTTTTCAACATGTTCTTTTAGATATTTTTACATTATCATCTAGCTTAATGACTAGTTTAATAGTCTAGCAATAAGTCATATGGTAACGCCGCGAACCTATTTCAATAGTTGCTTGACACATCACCGGACCAAGGTCTAAGAGCCATAACATACATGGGTCCATAAGCTACTTGTAATGTTTTAACGGATCATTTATTTCTCTTAACATTGTAATGCTTGCACATGTGCCTTTCATTCACTTACAACTACTTGTCGTATTAAATGGCTCTTACGTCAGCGACAACTGTTCGATAGAGAAAATGACGTTATAGAATTTGGTCATGTATCTGTAGCTTTTGTGTCTTAACGGTATGCCTTGAAACGTGTCATCTTGTTTTACATATGAAAATGGGATAAGGGAAGAAGATAAGACAAAGTTCGGGTCTACGAAAATGGCAACAAATAATGGAAGATGAGGTTTCAAAATAGTTTTATGGTAAGGTTTTAGTAGTAATGCTTAAAATTTTCTTGCATTTTTGGGCCATTACCCCCACATAAACTTAAATATGCCAAGTCTCATATTCTTGAAACTGACCCCAAGTGAAACAACCACCTACATTACAACCCTTGAGCCGTTAAAAAAAACAATATAAGACTTCAATTATTACTTGCATTTTATTGAATCATGTTGTTGTCATCCTTATTGTTATTAAGTCAAACATGAATAATAATAATAATAATGTTATCTTAATTTTTTCTACCTTTTACCGAATGTCAATCTTGGTTTTTCTTAATTTTCTTGTTTTTATTATGTAACTCTTAGTTTTTCCCTTTTTTTTACTATATGTTAACCTTAGACATATGCAACATCTATGTTAATTTGGATTTTTTAGCCCAATTCATTAAATGTAAATGTAATATAGGCTCATCCTTAATTTTCAATCCAGCCTATTCTTTTGATCCATTAGCATAAAAAAATGAGTTTGACAAAGACAGTTCAATTGGCGCCTTCTATAAACCAAGTTCCACGATCACGAATCACGATTCCAGGCTTTTAGAGACATGGTGATTAGATTAACAATTTCAATGACTTGCGATTCATACTCTGCGAGCCAATTTCGATAATCAATTGACTATTTTTCAATTTCCACGACCTGCAGGTATGCGACTGTGAATGATTCACAAATCACAACTCACACATTGTTCATCAATTACTTACAATGAGTTTT
Source organism: Centaurea solstitialis (assembly GCA_030169165.1). NCBI lineage: Eukaryota > Viridiplantae > Streptophyta > Magnoliopsida > Asterales > Asteraceae > Centaurea > Centaurea solstitialis. The sequence goes on from CM058041.1 coordinate 73,552,392, forward strand.
TCTACCTTTTTTTTGGATTCTAACTTTTAATTGATCACTTGTTTTAGTTGTTTTTTCTTAGCTTTTTTGATTATTTGAGAATTGGAGTTAGTCGGTTAACAATGATTTAGACTGTCTAGGCCTCTAGGGTTTTGTTCAAATTGAGAATTTGAGTTGGTTTGAGAAGTTAACTTTGTTTATCAACTTGATTTTGCTTAGTCTCTTAATTGTTTGCCTGTTTCATGCTTGAACAAATCACAATTGAGAGTTTGGTAATTGGCATTTATCATTGGCACTTGTCAGTGTGTTTGAAAAACTTCAGAAAGCTGTGTGTCTGTTTCATGTTTACACAAACACAAACCAAATGATAGTGTGATATTAAATTCTGCTTGTTACTTGTAAATTGTTTAGGTTATCTAATTAGTAATTACTATGGAAAAGCTTTTAACAAAAAGAAAGACAACAACCGATCCCGATCCCGAGCCCAGTAATGTCGATAAATCTAAACAAAGCCGTGTGGAAGTCAACTTAGCAGTTCTTCCCTCAGATCCTGGGATGCGGATGAGGATTTTGGATTATAATCCCAATATCAGAGATGAAGTTCGAAGATCGTATCTCTTAAAAAGGCCTTGCCAACCTCGAGATTTTGGATTATTTTCCATTTATCTTATTGTTTTTTAAAGAGGACCACCCTATACTAAATTCCTGGCTCCGCCCCTGATCTAATGTGTAATTTTTTTATAGGGGGGGGGGGGTGTAATGCCCCCAGATACCCGTGACACGATATTGTTCGCTTTGGGACCAATCCAGGTCACCCGCACGGTTTTGTTCTTTGGCCGACTCCACGAACCCAAAAGGTCTCATGCCAAGTAAGGTTATCCACACCCTTATAAGGAGTGCTTTGTTCCCCTCATCAACCGATGTGGGACGAGTTATTACACTCTCCCCCCTCAAGGACACAACGCCCTCGTTGTGCACATCGGTCCGGGTCTAGCTCTGATACCATTTGTAACGCCCCTAGATACCCGTGACACGATATTGTCCGCTTTGGCCCTAGTCCAGGTCACCCGCACGGTTTTGTTCTTGGGCCGAGTCCACGCACCCAAAATGCCTCATGCCAAGTGAGTTTATCCACACCCTTATAAGGAGTACGTTATTCCCCTCACCAACCGATGTGGGACGAGTTATTACAGGGGGGTGAGAGAAGATATAAATGTGCTATAGTTTTTGCCCACTATGGGACTCGAACCCTTGACCAAAGGCCAAAGAAAATACCTTACAAACTCCTGGGTACCGCTAGGCTAGAAGGCCTTTGGAAATGTGCTATAGTTCTTTGTTAAGTTTTTTTAAAGTATTCTTAGATGAGAAATTTATAACGTATTTCAATAATATAGTTAATGTTGGAATTGTTAAAATAGAACACTTGTTGGAGTTGATACATTTATTTTTAGAGATTTTTATTTTAAATATTCTATTTTAGGAAGAAAAAAAACCGTAACATAGCTTTTGCAGATATTGTATATCAATCTTAGTTTTTTTCTGTTTTACTGTATGTCCCTTAGTTTTTCTTGTTTTTACTGTATGTTAATCTTAGTCGTAGTTTTTCTTCATGTTATATTAGTTGTCAATATTGTCGTTTACGAGACCGTATTTGTTTTATCTTATGTGCTTCATTTTCCGTTCACTGAACGTGTAGCGTGTTTGCACATACTCCCATGTCGCTTTGCTACTTTTGGCACCTATCTCTTGTATTTTGTTTTTGTTTTGCAAAGCAAGGGTCTTTACCTAAACAAAATATCTACCATTTGGGATAGATGTAATGTTTTTTTGCATCTTATTTTCCAGATTCTACATATATGTGTGATGGAAGAATTCCTTTGTTAGTAAAAACTCGGAAATTACCCTAGACCAAATAGAATCAATAAGCAAGTATACTCGTTGAAACTATGTCGTCTGTTCAAGTAATAAAGTGGTTGTAAAACCGAATATCGTCCTCAGGGATTGAACTAAAAAGTTTGCCTTAAAAGATGTTGAAAGAAAAGATTTCAGATGGCGAATTTGGAGAAAATATATTTGATTTGGTTGATTGTGTTTGAACTTTGAACAATAATTAAAAGAAGCTTGGGTACAAGATTCGAGATGGTATTATAGTGTCAGTTTAATAGATAACAAGCTTATGGTAACAAAAACAAACTTATCATTGGTTATAAGTTGAATCCTGTCGGATTATCACCATTTCATTATTAGATCAATATTCAATCCACATCTCTGTGTAATATCTAATTAATTAACAATTTCATGGAGTTCTTAAAAACCTATGGATTAATAAATCTCTTCATTATTCCATATCAAGCAAGTTTCGATGTATGACTAATGTCTTTATAAAAAGAGTCATCTCATTGTATTTATTAACTAGTGGTTATTTTTGAAACTCAATCAAATTAGAATAGGAATAAAAGGTGATCTTCTCAGTCAGTCTTTTCTTTTTGTTCAAAATATCTTTCAAAAATTTTGTGTAATTTGGCATTCTTTCAATTGCTTCCAACAAAGGTATGTTGATATGCAATTGTTTGAAAACATCAAGAAATTGTTTAAACTGAGCTTCTTCTCTCTGATTCCTTAACCTTTGAGGGTATGGAATGTAAAGAGGGACTGGAGTAGGAGTGGTAGTCTTTTGAGGTGTAGGTGATGGTGATGGTGAAGGTGTGACAGAGACATGCTTCATCACAGTGGTGGATAAAGTGGTACCTGTCTCTATGGGAAGTGTGTTACTAATGATCTTGGGACTGTCACCAGATGGTGACACATCCTTACTGGTGTTCCTTTGAGATCTCCATTCTGTCCATGTAGAGGTTACAGGAGACAAAAGTGGAAAGTCAGGGACAGGTGAGGTGACATCTGACTCTGCTGTGGTAGGAGAGTCATGTCTTGTCAGTGTAGAAGGTGATGCAAAATTCTTTTCAGGATTTTGACTCTTCTTATCAGACTTACTCAAGTCTTTTCTGCTTCTTAAAGTTACAGCTTTAACTTGCTCTTTTCCTGGTCTCTGAGGAATCTCAGTGTCACTAGGTAAAGAGCCAGCCGATCTATTCCTAATCTCTAGAGCCATCTGACCCACTTGGGTCTCAAGGTTTTTGATTGATGCTTGGGTTTGAGAAATAAACCCTTTCATCATGGCTTCTAGTGAAGGCTCAACCTGTTGGTTTTGCCTTGGTGGATATCTAGGAGAGGTGGTTTGTTGGTGATTTTGTGAGTGGGTGTGTGAAGTGTGTTGAAATCTAGGTGGTTCCTCATCTTGAAAATGGACACGCTTTTGATTTGGGAAATGTGACTGTCCTTGATTTTGAAAATTGGACTGTTTCTGCTGTTGAGGATACTGGTTAGTCTGACCTTGTATCCTAGGCAACTGGGGGTTAAGAGAGGGGCTGTTCCATTTTAAATGTGGATGATCTCTCCATCCAGGATTATAAGTTGGTGAAAAAGGTCCAGTTTTGTCATTATTACCAATGTAATTGACTTTTTCCGGATTTACAGGACAATTATCAAAAAGATGATTTTCTCCACAATAGGCACATTGGACAGGTAGCTCTGATGGTTCAGGGGTGTTGATACTAGACACCACTTGCTTGTTAGTAGTGAGATTTTTAAGCATCACTGCCATATCACGTACTTGACTAGCAAGTGTTGAATAATTACCATCATCCTTGGTACCAGGTAGTTGTAAAGGTTTTGCACGAGAGTCTGCCCAGTGTCCATTGTTGTTTGAAATCTTTTCAAGGATATTGTATCCTTCATTGTAAGAACTAGCAGTAAAAGCTCCTCCTGCAGTAGCATCAAGCATTTGTCTGGCTGGGTAATTCAAGCCATTATAAAATGTCTCTAGCTAAATGCAGTAGGGAATGCCATGGTGAGGGCATTTTCTCAACAATTCTTTAAATCTTTCCCAAGCTGTGGGAACTGCCTCATCATCATCTTGTCTGAAAGTACAGATCTCATTTCTAGACTGAGCATTTCTTAGTGGTGGAAAATATTTTTTTAAAAACACTTCAGCCATTTGGTCCCATGTATAAATAGAGTTTGGTTTCAAGGAATTATACCATGCTCTGGCATGACGACTTAATGAAAAAGGAAAAAGTTTTAATTTTAAAGCGTCATCAGAAATTCCTCGTAGTCTAAATGATCCTGCAATTTCTAAGAAAGATCTGAGATGAGCATGTGGGTCTTCCTTTGACAATCCTGCAAATTGACCATTATTCTGTAACATCTGAAACATCACAGTTTTTAGCTCAAAATGCGGGACATTGCATGTTGGATCACGTATCCCAGTTTGCAATTGATGTACAATAGGAATGGCATAATCCATCATACTGTTATCTTTGGAATTGGCCAGACGAAAGATGTGTTGTTCTGCATCTTCAATGTGCTGATTATTATTAAGAGGTGGTGGAGGATTTCGTAAAATTCCATTAACTGGATTTTCTTGCTGAACCTGTGGTCCAGGTTCCTGAATGATAGGTACAGGACCAGCATGTGGTTCTGCCACACGTGGTTGGATGTCTTGCAGCCGATTTCTACCATTACCTCTAGGAGGTGGTGGCAGAGGTGGAGGTAGACCATCATTATTGTACCTCCCATCAGGTGGGTTTCCAGGAAATGACATTTCGTCTAAAAATACATTTTCTTCTTCCATTGTAGACGAAGTAGAAGCTCGCAAATTTCTTTGCTCCCTTTTACGACGTCTAAAAGTTCTTTCGATATCGGGGTCTAGATTGAAAAATTCCCCACGTGATTTTCTTTGCATAAACTAAAAAAAATCTTTTTGTTCTTTTTTTTTTCGAAAATATATAATTATATATAAATTCTTATTTTTTTCTTCTCAAAAAGGTGGTAGAAAAATTAACTCTCTAAAACTAAAATTGAAAAATTGCTTTGTTGCTTCCCCGGCAGCGGCGCCAAAAACTTGTTTGCGGTTTCACACACCCCTTTGTTTATTTTGAATTATTTGATTAATTATTTGAACGGATGGTGCCAGAAACAGGTGTGCAAAAGAAATAAAACAAGTAACCTTCGGTCCAAGTATAAACTTCCAATTACTGTCGTTTTTCTAAAAACAAGTAATAAAATGGTACAAGTACCATATATCGTTCCCACAAGGAAGCGGTGAAAACAATCTTTCGAGATTCAGTCTTTGTGAGAGTTAACTTCAAATGGGGTTTGGATGAAAAAGTATTTGATTGGTTGGTTGATTATGAGCTATTGTAAGAGAAGAATTATAAAAAGGAGCAAGGGGTGTAAAGTCTTTTAGTTGGAATAAAAATAGGTAAATTGGATAATAAGTAGTTTAATAATCTCAATTATGCAAAAATGATATCCAAGCAACTTCTGAAAAGTTATCACATTTTCATATAGCCCAATTATTTATCGATGAGTTTAGATGCAATCTTTAATGAAATGTTAAAATATATTAAAAATCAACACTTGCGTAACTCTTGAAAGATTAACACATTTTCATGCATCTGACTCATCGTTAAATAATTAGTTATAATCTTTAATGGGATACTAGATCTGATACCAACTTCAGGAATAGTGCCAACTGTAGTCCCTTAAGAGACTAACACATTTTCATGTCCTTGAATTATTACTAGTTAATTTTTAGACATACTCTTTAATGAAATGTTAAAGACGTGAGATAATAACAACGAGTGTTGTCACCCACTCATATATCCCCAAAATAACATTTTAGTAACTTCTGAAAAGATACCGCATTTTCGTACATCTGGTTAACCGGAAAAAATCCAAGGACAATCTTTAATGAGGCATTTAAACTAGAAGTGGTAAAAAATTGAGTTTATATAAAAGACTTTTTTCTTTACCAAATTAACATTCCATCTTAAACCTTACACCCCAAGCTATGAAATTAGCCTATCATGTTTGGGTGTGTTTTACGACTATTTTTAAACTAATAGTTAATTTAACAAGAAAATGTTAGTACCACAAGAATAATTACAACATGCAGTAATTAAAACAGTTGATAAGATGCAAGTACTGGAATTGACTAGTGAAAATTAAAACAGTTGATACGATGAACTGGAAAGATGACCAGTTAATAATTAGCACATGTAATTTAAAGCATAACTTAACTTATAACAAACTAATAACGAAAAAGGACGTAATTAGGCAATTGACTCATATATTTATAATGAGATTATATATATATATATATATATGTTTATCTATGGATAGATATATATATAAGTATAAGAAACGAGAGTTAAACGAAAGACAACGATATAACATAAATATTACGTAGATTGTAATTCCAAGGATCACCAAAACACTTGGTGATGCTTTCGGGCAAACGATGAGTTCAAAAGAACCCGAAAGCTAATCCACCAAGTATTCCAAAAAGTTATACTCGGCCTCACCTTGAGGAAACCCGAGTATTGAGAGTACGAAATACAAACCGAAAGTAGCCAACTAATAAGTTTAGAGTAGCACTTAACTAAAACTAAGCATGAAAGTGATGAGAATGTTGTGTGTTTCTTCATGCCTTACATACATATATATATATATATATATACTACTTCATGGATCATGGGCTACTAACAAAAGAATTGTATTGGGTCTCATCTTTGCATCCTTCACTCGGCCCAACAGCAGCCGGTCATCGGCCCAACAACAGGCGGCCCAATCCAGCAAGAGTCCAGCAGCGGCAGCCCAAAAGTGGATAAAGCCCAATACCACAAAACGACATCCCGATGATCCATGAGTGTTATGCTGCAAATGCGAGAGTTAAACGTAATTTTAGTGACCAATAATTGTATGAAATCATGCACAAGTATAATTAACCAAATCATGTGCAAAAGATGGAATTTTAACGTAAAACAATAATCAACTTGATATATTAATTGCGAAAATGAAACAAAAACTTGTTCAACAAGGGTTAAAATATTAACCCTATCAGTTACATTATACTAACTAATAGTAATTAGGGAGGTTTCTTTACATAACAAAATAAAATAGGGGATGATCAAAAGACTTAAGGAGCTAAAATCTAGTGGGCAATAGAAATGCTATTTCCAGAGTGGACAATAACATTTCCACTCCAACTAGCTTGAGACTTCCTTCGAAAAGCTTCCATTTCAGCCCGATGCTGCAGTCCTCCATGCTGCAGCTTCCCTTTTTTTATCAATCTGTTCCAAAAGTGAGTGAAATTAGCAACCAAACATGCACAAACCAAGTGAATCCCACTTCCAAACCTCAATTACGCTATTATAGGTAAACTTATATATATGACATATTTTGGGTTACGAGACACACAAAAGTCCTATAAAAACTATAAAAACAAAGTGAAATAAGCACTAAAATATAGGGCTTATCAATGTGAAATATACTTATTTCAGTTAGTGATCGTGTATCCTATATTTTTATGCAACGAAATTTGTACATTGCTTGATGTACTGAAATGGCATATTTAGTATTAGAAGAAATTGGTCCTATATTCTTTTATAACAACGTTGTACTTCGTACAACGAAAGTAGTATGATACGTCGACCGAACTTGGACATAAATTCTCTGGTTATGGCTTGTGGTTAGTTTTTTTGGAAGGTGGTTTAGTGGTCCAATTATCTTTTCTAATGTTTTTCAATATGACAAAGTGTAGAGGAAGTGCTATAAAGACTTGTACCTTGTGTAATTGAAATTGTACATTTGCCAATTTGTGACATGGTTCCACTTGACTATGAGACTGGGACAACAAGAAGAAACACAACTGTTGATCCACCTCTCCTAAGACTTGATGAAATGATAATGATCCTGTAACTTAATTAGTGAATAGGAATTTTGCTTCTATTACAGCTTGAAGAATTATCACTGAAACTATTCAGAGATGTTCCTAGTTATTCAAGCATCGAATGTTTTATCATGATCAGGATCAGTAGTTGAAAGAGCCTGTTCTGGAGACTACTGATGCTCATCAAAAGCAGTGTTCCTTCTGAAGACACATCAAGTCATACTCAAAGCCCCATCAACGACGTCTGACAGGATCGAAATTATCAAGAACAGAAAACTAAATCAAAGAAGTTTGCGGAATAACACTTTGATTGACTTAACAATGAATTGTAAACCAAATTGTGTATTAATCAAAAAGCTTAATGATTACAACCAAAGCCCCAATCTGATTTGAACAGGCTCAAATCAGATGTGCAACTCTTCTCAACTGCAGGGATTCAAGAACAATCTTGAGGCTTAATAATTCTAAACAAAAGCTTAAAGACTTGTATCTAAACATTGAAAACCTATCAGCTATTTATACGAGTTACAAGATTACAATAAGGAAAGTAAATCTACTCTAGATAATCTCCAAGATAATCGTATCTATCCCATATCTTCTCCAACCGAATCCTTTCCTTATCTTGATCTTCTCAGCAGTGGCAAAACAGAATCAGCAGTAATCTTCAACAGCAGTGGCAATTCTGTTTCAGTAGTGGTAACTTGTATTAGCAGTGGTAACTCTCTTACTGGCAGTGGTAAGATGTCCTTCAGTGTTAACACACATACTAGCAGTGGTAACCTTCAGATGAACTATCAGTGGTAGTAACTCCAAAGCTAGCAGTGGTAACCTTCCAGCAGTGGTATCTTCAGACTCAACAATCTCCCCCTAACTTAACTTCTCAAACATGAGGAGCTAAGTTCTTGAGTCTGATGTTCAAGTATGTTTTGATCTTCTTTACCAGCAACCTTGCAGATTTGGTAGGCTCTCCACGTGTAATCAACTTTGCATTCATCATGCCTTGCAGTCTTTGTACATCAAATGCATCAGTATCACATTCCTCCATATAATACTCTTTGTCACCATCATTGATATTCAGACTGTACACTCTGCACTTTTCATACCATCTCCACTCTTTCACTGCTTCACAACTTTTACTCCTTAAGTCTAAAAGTCTGAATGGTTAAAACAACCAATACAAACATTCCAGTGCAGCTTTCATCTTTTCAGTCTTCTTAGAATTTGTTCTTTCATCTACAGCTACATCAATTACCTTGCATCTCACCTCATACATCTCCTTTAGATGATCCCTTGTACAAGCTTCTAAGATCTTTACCCAATCAGAATCACTGAGTTCAGAACCATCATCCATCCTTATCACATACTTTAAGTCTTTATCAACACCCCATCCTGTAACTTTCTTGGGTTTTTTCTCAATCATCTTTACATCAAAATATCTCTCATTCACTTCTATGAATTGCTCCTTCAACTTTTCCACCAATTCCTTGTCAAGATCAGATAGCTTTTCCTCTTTCTCCTTTACCTCCAACATGCTATTGATCATGATGGGTTCAAAATCATACCTCTTATCAACTAGGAAATAGCTCATTCTGCCCTTCTCAAAAGTAACTGAGAACACCCTATTGTCATAGGTGCTCCAAGACACAACTTTCCCTTCACCAACACTGTCATCCATGTCTCTTTTGCTGTTCTTCTTCAATTCAGCCTTTGTCTTTGAGAAAGCAAACATAATCTTCAGATCCTCAATCAGCAATCTGGCTTCCTCAAAGTCTTCAACCTCCTTAGTGCATCCAATCTCATACATTCTTTTGAGATCAGCCCTGGACAGCTTTCTGAATATTCCAAGTATGCTGGCAAAAATTTCAAACTGACCATCACCTCTAAATACTTTGAATGCATCAACATCCATGTGTTCAAAGTATATCCACATGGTAATGTCTGAGGTTTCTTCAATCTCCTTGGTCTTCTTCCCCTTCTTTGCTATTGATTTCTTTCTTTTTGGTTTAGGTGATACAGCAACTTCAACCTCTTTTTCAACCATCTGTTCAGCAGTAGTAGTTACCTTCTCAACCTTCTCAGCCTTCTCATCCTTCTCAGTCTCTTTCTCCTTTTCAAACTCTTCATTCCTTGGTACCTCTGGTGCACTCTTTTCAATAGCATCAGTGGTAATACCAGCATTACCCTCAGCAATGGTAACCTGATCTTTCACTTGATCTCTCTTCCTCTTTCTTTTCACTAAAGACACATCTTCTGTTTCTATTTGCTGATCCTCCATTGCTTCTAGGTGCATTGCCTCCCTTGTAACATTGTACTTGTTCTCAATCTTTTCTAAATCCCACTTGGCAAAATACTGAACTGGCTTTCCAAGAGCACCAGACAGATATCTTACCATGATTCTCCTCTTTTCTGTCACAGCTTTTGGAGTAGCTTTCTTTGTGGTTTTCTTCATTGCCTTTTTCTTAACAACCATTGTTTCTTCTTCATTCAATTGTTCTTAAAGTTTTTCAGCTGCCAATCTATCTTGTTCAGCTATTGCAGCCAAATCTTCTTTTCTTTTCTTCTCTTCTTCCTCTTCAATTTGTTGAATCAGAGCATCAGAGAGAACACCTTCAGTTACAGGATCCACCACTGGCTTGAATCCCATATCCTCATCATCATCAGATTGTGATTCTGGTTCTTCTTCTACAATATTCTTTCCTTTGTCATTTGGATCAAGCACTTTAGATTTCTTTTTCAAAGTATCAGTCTCTACAGGCTCACTAATGACAACTCCTTTTGCTGGAATTACCTTAGGAAGTTTTAAGAGTAGCTGTGCTATTGTCAACTCATCATCATTCACCTCCAGTTCAGCCTCTGTACCAATCTCTTTTTTAGTCTCCCCCTTAGCACCTGCTTCCTTCACAATTTCAGGCATTTCAGTATCAGCATCAACTGAAGGTTCATTCACAACCTCAGTGTCTTCAACAGTCTTTTCCTTCTTCTTGTACTCCCCCTTAACCTTTGATCTCTTTTCCCCCTTTGTGAATGAGACCAAAGTGGAGTATCTCTTCTGAAGAGCTGAAATCTTTAAGTGCATGGAGGCCATCATAGCACCCTGAGACTTAAGCTTCTTTACAAATTCCTCCAGCATTGCATCTTTATCCTTAATGAGCTGATTCTGAACATCAACCAGCCTCTCTTCATGTGATTTGTGCTTCTCCTCATGAATTTGAAAATTCCCATCATGAGCTTTCAAATCTTTGGCAATGGTTGCCAGGTCTGCCATCAATTCTTTATGTGAATAACTGCCCTCACCAGATTTATGAGTTTTTACCTCCATTACTGGATCTTTGAGCTTTTTAGCAGAAGCCTTCAGCCTAGCTGAAGCACTAGTTGCCCCCTTGGTTTCTTGGCGCATGGGACCTCCCTGTGATTTCTCACGAGGAGTTGCCGTGGTGGGGGTCTTAGTTATGTTCAAACTGTCCTGATGTACACCTTGTGCAACATCAGTAGATTGAGCCTCACCAACCACATGCCCATCCTTCTCCTGAGAGGGCACCTTCTTTACACTTGAGTGGAGCATCACTCCAGGGGTATCCCTTTGGAAAATATCAGAAGCAGAGTGCTCCAACTGAGGGCTTATAGGCTCTTGGGGTTTAGAACCAAAGGAGGAAGGAGCTCCCCTGTTCTTTCTTATGTATCTTTTGAGTGTAGGGGTGGGGGTTGAATCAAGGGACTGAGGAAGTGTATCAGTGGAAGGTGGGGGGTAGGTCATCAGTGGGTATGCTTGATTGTGAGGGCTGCAAGCATGATGCCTCACCTTGCGGGTGGTTCACCCTCATCATTGTGGAGAACAATGGGGTGAAAATGTCATTTGAGCCTGGAGCAGGTCTCTGCATGTTAGAAAACACTTTATTACCAAGAGCAGAGCTTTGATAAGTGTCTCCATCCATGGGTACATCCGTCAATTCTTGGGTTATCACTTCTTGTACAAATCTTGGAAACATGTAAAAAGATTTTACTTTGGAATTATTCATGTTTTCAAGATTGTAGACAAGATCATCAAAAATCATTTGAGACAAATTGAAAATCTGATTAGTAGCTAGGCAAACCATAGCAGAGGCAATTGTACTACTAAACTCACCAAAACTTGTAGTTTTCTTTGAAAAACAATGTAATAGGGTATGCACAAAGAACCTCCACTGAGGGCAAAATTTACCCTTAAGGTATTTTAAAGAAGTGCGAGAGCCTGTATACCCCATTCTTAGAAAAGCTTCCATGATGGTGGAAGTAGAGAGCATAGTTGTACCTGATTCATCCTGTAGATGTAGGTGTTGTCTGATCTTTGCGGGATTAACAGTCAGAGAATGACCATAGATGGTGGTCTGGATTTGTTTGACCCCTTCAAGTTCCTCCACCACCGCATTGGCCCAAAAATCGTTCATATGCCGAATGTGGATAGTTGGATTGAGGGTTACGGCATACGCGATAGTGGATGAGGCCAAGAAATCAAGAATGTCTTCAAACCCTTCGGAATTGCTATCTTTGGTGAGATAGCCAACTTTGTTGTGATCCTTAACAAAGTAAAGAGAATCCATTATCGATAAAACAAGAAAAACCCTAGAACAGATGTAGAATCAGTAATCGAATCGAAAGAAGATTGATTTGCAAGAACACAGAGAGAAAAGTTGCAGAATCGCAAACGTTTTTAGAGCAAAAGCACAGAATAGCCGTTTGTGAAAAAGGCGGTCAGTTTAGGGCTTTTATACTCGAACCATGAGCAGTGGTATTGTGCATCTCAGATGAAAGCGGTGGTAACTGAAATTAACTAACACTAGCAATGGTAAAATACAAGAGCAGTGGTAACGTACACGTGTTAAGTTAAAAGCAGTAGTAAAATGCACTAGCAGTGGTACCATACGCGTGTTAGGTTAAAAGCAGTGGTAAAATGCACTAGCAGTGGTACCATACGCGTGTTAGGTTAAAAGCAGTGGTAAAATGCACGCGCAGTGGTAAAAACACGCTTATGTAACCAGCGGTGGTAAAGATCAAGCAGTGGTAAAATGTGCTAGCGGTGGTAATGTGCGACTGTGCTAGCGGTGGTAATGTGTGAATGTGCTAGCGGTGGTAATGTGCGAATGTGCTAGCGGTGGTAATGTGCGAAACAAGCAGTGGTAAAGACTTAGTAATGGAAATTATGCTTTGCGATAGGAATGCAGCTAGCAAGAGTAACTTCAACTAAGCAGTGGTAACTTCACCCTGCGTCTTTTGACCAATCCAATGATTCCACCAACTGTCTGCAACATTCACAAACTTATTAAATACCTATCAAATAATAGAAAACAAATAAGAAAGAAAGACATAATACAGAGATAGTACAAAATAAATGTAACAAGAAGAGGGTTATTCAGAGTTCATCATTCCTACTCCTGTAACCAAAAATGTAAACCTGCCTACATCAAAGGCTTTAGTGAATAGGTCTGCATATTGATCATCAGTGTGGACTTTCAGAACTTGAATTAACTTCTTTTCATTACAGTCTCGGATAAAGTGGTACTTGATCTCTATATGTTTGGTCTTGGAGTGTTTGACAGGATTGTTAACAATGCTGATAGAACTGTTATTGTCAATATAGATTGGTGTCTGCAAGAATGAAAGACCATAGTCTTGCATTTGATTCTGAATCCATAGAACTTGTGAACAACACTGAGATGCAGCTATGTATTCAACCTCTGTTGTTGATTGTGAAACAGTGGTCTGTTTCTTGCACTGCCATGAGACCAATCTTCCTCCCAAGAACTTACATCCTCTTGAGGTAGACTTTCTATCCAAATTTGCTCCTCCATAATCACTATCAGTGTAAGCCACTAGGTCAAAAGAAGAGTCATTGGGATACCAAAGTCCCAACCTTGGTTGACCCTTGAGATATTTGAATATCCTTTTGACTGCATGTAGATGAGACTCCTTTGGCCTAACCTGAAACCTGGCTCAAACACAAACAGCAAACATAATATCAGGCCTTGAAGCTGTAAGATACATTAATGATCCAATCATGGATCTGTAATGGTGAACATCAACTTCCTCCCCCTCAATATCAGCAGTGAGATGCTTGTGTGTTTCCATTGGAGTGCTAGCTGGCTTTGCATCATTCATCCCAAACTTTTGAAGCATTGATGCCACATATTTAGACTGATTGATAAAAATACCATCAGCCTTCTGCTTGACCTGTAAACCAAGAAAGAAAGTGAGTTCTCCCATAGAACTCATCTTGAACTTCTTATGCATCAGCTCCTCAAACTCCTTGCACATATCATCCCTTGTAGATCCAAAGATGATATCATCTACATAGATCTGTACTAGAAGCATATCAGTCTTTGTTCTCTTGATGAACAAGGTCTTGTCAATGACACCTCTCTCAAACTTGTTTTCCAATAAATAGGAGGACAAGGTATCATACCAAGCCCTAGGTGCTTGATGATGACCATACAGTGCTTTTCTCAACTTATACACTTTGTCAGGGTATTTGGGATCTTCAAACCCTGGTGGTTGACTGACATACACCTCTTCATCTATAGTGCCATAGAGAAAGGCACTCTTGACATCCATCTGATAGACTTTGAATCCTTTGTAAGATGCAAAGGCCAAGAATAGTCTGATGGCCTCAATTCTGGCAACTGGAGCAAAGACATCATCATAGTCTATGCCTTCTTCTTGTGTATATCCCTGAGCTACCAACCTGGCTTTGTTTTTAATAACAATGCCTCTTTCATCAGTCTTGTTCCTGAAAATCCACTTAGTGCCAATTACCCTATGACCTCTTGGTAGATCCACCAGATCCCACACATGCTGCAGGACAAACTGCAATAGTTCTTCTTGCATAGCCTCTATCCAACTTGGGTCCTTCATTGCATCATGGGCCTTCTTTGGTTCTGTCTGAGATAGAAAAATTGAGATCATACTCAAGTGTGGATTGGGAAGGGATTTGCTTTGCTTCCTTGTTATCATAGGAGACTGAATGTCTCCTATTACCAGAGTAGGTGGATGATTCTTCTGAGTTCTTGTAAGATGCAGGGGTTCTTCAGGCAAGTCCACCCCTAGATTTGAATCATTCACTTCTGGTTCTTGATCCCATTGAGGTCCCTCATCTGAAACAGGTATTCCTTCAATGTTCTCAGAGAGAGGAGTTTCCCCAGATGGTTGATCATCACTCTTCTCAGCAGTCTGAGGTTCTTTTGGCTCTTCTGAGGTTGACTCAGCAGTGGTACAATCATCATTTCATTCTTCCAATGGCATGGGAAACACAACAAATGGAGGACTTGTTTCCTGGATCTGATCTGTACCTAAACCTGTATTTACTGCATTGCTCATATTCAAAGAGTTAGTTAGTGAATCAATGTCAAACAACCAATTTGGACCACTTCCAGGTATGTTAGGAGTGTTCTCATTGCATTTGACATTGTCACTTTTGTAACGCCCCGAAACCCAGGCAATAAAAACCAACATAACAATAATAAATCCCAGTGATCTAATTCGCAATAACATAAAAATCTCTTTCTCAAAAGGTACAATAGTTAAGAGTGCATGCGGAACAAACCCTCCACAGCTGAGATTTCTAAAAGGATAAGAATCATAACTCCTGACTGACCACGCTACTCTAAGCGCTCAACATCTCTTTGCCTCTAGCAACTCGATCTTTCCCTGAAAAGGTTTTAGATTTTGAAAACGAGGGTTAGACCGAAAGGTCTAGTGAATTCCCTCAAAACAGTATAAAACACAGTTCCGGCCCGCTGGCCGTAAAATCAGATATCTCAAATAATCAGGAAAGCATCATGAGTAATAAAGTCACAACACAACAAACCGGATGGCCGGATCCCCCGGATACTCAATTAAGGAGTGACGGACGTAGTCCGTGCCTCGCACCATCCCACAATCAACCTTACGTGGCCGGATCTCCCCGATTCTCATTTAAGGAGTGACGGACGTAGTCCGTGCCTCACACCACTAAACTTCCCAGGGATGTACGGTCCCATGGTACACATTACTCACGATGCAATTCCGCAATATTAAAACAGCATGCATATGATGATCATCAATATAGCATTCACAACCATTTATAATTTCACAAAATCACATTAATATCATCAAAACATTTGCAAATCGAATGGATATGTTTAAAACAGTAAAAGCAGTCCATTCATTTTCAGGTAAGGGAACTCACCTGATCCTGCCCCAACTGAGCTACGCTCTGCCTTATCCGCACCTACAACACAAATCTCAATCAGATCATACTAACCCGCTAGGAAGACTCTTTCCTAGTTACCAAATCTTAGCTCTCATCATCATCCGACCCGAATCAACATGGAATAACAGACTAGGGTTTCTCGGATAACCAACTAGGGTTTTCAAGAAATGAATACGATTAGGCTTTTCCATGAACTGATATCTCAAGAAATGACGACAAGGTACCACGGCCTCAAGAGATGATACACGGCATGATAGATCAACGTCATCTAAAATGATACACAAACTCACTCGTGATGAGGAACAGATTCACAAGAAATGACAGCCCGAAACGATAACCAAGACTACTCAAGACGATAGCCGATCTCACATAAAATGATAAGGCTAGGGTTACATGAAATGACACCCGAAATGCCAATTGCTCCCATATGAAATGATAACAAGGTAACAAGGGTTACATGGAATGATAGCAACAATGAGGGAAATTCAACAAATAAACCCAATGAGGGAAACTCAATGAGGGAAACTCAACAAATAAACTCAATGAGGGAAACTCCATAAGTAAACTCAATGAGGGAAACTCAATGAGGGAAACTCCATAAGTAAACTCAATAAGGGAAACTCCACAAATAAACCCAATGAGGGAAACTCAATGAGGGAAACTCCATAAGTAAACTCAATGAGGGAAACTCCACAAATAAACCCAATGAGGGAAACTCAATGAGGGAAACTCAATGAGGGAAACTCCATAAGTAAACTCAATGAGGGAAACTCCATAAGTAAACTCAATGAGGGAAACTCAATGAGGGAAACTCCATAAGTAAACTCAATGAGGGAAACTCAATGAGGGAAACTCCATAAGTAAACTCAATGAGGGAAACTCCACAAATAAACCCAATGAGGGAAACTCAATGAGGGAAACTCAATGAGGGAAACTCCATAAGTAAACTCAATGAGGGAAACTCAATGAGGGAAACTCCATAAGTAAACTCAATAAGGGAAACTCCACAAATAAACCCAATGAGGGAAACTCAATGAGGGAAACTCAATGAGGGAAACTCCACAAATAAACCCAATGAGGGAAACTCAATGAGGGAAACTCCACAAATAAACCCAATGAGGGAAACTCCACAAATAAACCCAATGAGGGAAACTCAATGAGGGAAACTCCACAAATAAACCCAATGAGGGAAACTCAATGAGGGAAACTCAATGAGGGAAACTCAATGAGGGAAACTCCACAAATAAACCCAATGAGGGAAACTCAATGAGGGAAACTCAATTTCCAAAACGAAAAGCATCTCATCTAAGGAAGGCCAAATCCCGATTCGGAAATCATGATTTCCAATTCAGAAAGGCATTTGAACACCACACGACCTCCCGGTTCGGGAATCCGGAATACCCGATTCGGGTAACATGAATACCCGATTCGGGTAACATGAATACTCGATTCGGGTAACATGAATACCCAATTCGGGTAACATGAATACCCCAAAACTTTGCCAAAAAGTGACCAAAATCGATCCTTACAGCCCTCAATCCGATCCAAAAAGCCCCGAAGTGGTTTTATCTTATATCACAATCATAATACAATTAATTTAGAGCTTAAAACCATAGATCTTACCTTGATTGTGAAGAAAAACCTTGATGATGGTGATGATGAGAGAAATTGATGAAGATGATGATGGAGCCTTCTCTCCCAAAAACACACACTTCACACACTTGCTTCATTCCCCAAAATGACAAAACCCTAGTTTTTCCTCCTTTAAATACTGTGGGCTTACAAGGCCAAGCCCATTTACAAGCTTAAAACCCAACAAACACAACAACTTTCCAAGAACTTACACAATTAGCCCCTCCACTCAAAAAGCCTTACACACAAAGTCACAGTTAAAGTTAACCGACAATCTAACCTAGAATTCAGGTTATTACAACTTTCTTCTATGATTCTTGTAGAGTTATTGTATACCCTAAGAGCTTTGCTATGAGAAGAATATCCTACAAGAAATCCATCATCAGATTTGCTGTCAAACTTGCCTAGGTGAGTTTTGGTATCTAGAATTGTGCAAGGACACCCAAATGGTTTTAAGAATCCTATATAGGGTTTCTTTTTCTCAAAAGTTCATAGGGTGTCTTGCCTTTTGATTTGACTATAAGAACTCTGTTTTGGACATAACAAGCAGTGTTAACTGCTTCTGCCCAGAAAGTGAGAGGAAGTTTAGAATCAGCTAACATAGTTCTTGCAGCCTCAATTAGTGTCCTATTTCTCCTCTCAGCAACACCATTTTGTTGAGGAGTTCTAGGAGCACTGTATTGTCTTTCAATACCTTTTTCCTCACAGAAGCTGTTTAGATCAGCATTCTTGAACTCAGTGCCATTGTCTGATCTAATGACTTTTACTCTAAGGTTTGTCTTGTTTTCCACTTTAGTCACAAAGGGTTTGATCAATCCACTTGTCTCATCCTTTGTTCTTAGAAAGTAAACCCAAGTAAACCTAGAATAATCATCAACTATCACAAGACAATAGGATTTCTTGCCTATACTCATCACATTGGTAGGACCAAAAAGATCCATGTGCAATAATTATAAAGGTGATGAGATAGTGTTTACTTCTTTGGACTTGTGAGAAGATTTGTGTTGCTTACCTTTAAGGCATGCTACACAATTATCATCACATGAAAATTCCTTTGCAGGCAAACCTCTTACAAGGTTGTTTTTAACAAGTAAGTTCATGTTTTTAAAGTTCATGTGGCACATCCTCCTATGCCACAGTGATGATTCACTCACAGATGCTTTTGAAAATAAACAGTTTAAGGATGATAAAGAAGAAGCATCTTCAATGTCCAAACAGTAAACATTATCTTTCCTGGGAGTCCTAAGCATTACTTGACTCTCATCTATCTTGAAACCAGGAGCAAGTATGAGGCATTCAGTATCAGTGAAAAATACACCAAACTTCTTGTCACATACTTGAGATACACTTAACAAGTTGTATCTCAACTACTCCACATAATAAACATCATCAAAAGTCATCTTACCTTTTGATACCTTACCTTTGCCACTTATCTTACCTCCAGTAGGATTATCCCCAAAGGCAACATGTCCACCTTCAAACCTTTTAAAGTCTTTAAGTAAAGACATGATACCTGTCATGTGCCTAGAGCAACCACTATCCACATGCCAAAGACTGCTCCTTCTTCCTTGGTTGCTCTGCACATAAAGTGAAACAATTAGTGTCTTGAGGGAACCCAAGCCAATATGGTCTTGGGTTCTCCTTTATCATTAACATAATTGACCTCTGTCAATCTGTTGAGCTTCAAAAGATAATCCTTGTTTGGGATCTCATGACTGGAATATTTGGTTATAATGGGTTTTCTTATTGAAGGTGTAGCAGTGGAAACAGTGTTTGAATTACCACTGCTGTTATTACTAGCAGCAGTGTTAACTTTTATCTCCTTGTAACTTTTACCACTGCTATCAGAAGTGACACTGTCATTACCACTGCTTGTTGAAGCAGTAGTATTGCTTAGTGAAGCTTTTGGTACCCATTTAGTAACCAACTTAACAGTCTTCTTTTCAACCTTTTTTCTTTTGGACTTTTCTTTTAGGTTGACTAGACCTGTTCTGTTTAGGAACAACTCTTCTATTTGTGGGGACAAATCTTCTAGTTTGAAAACTGTTTCTTTGATTAATTGGATTGAAATAACAGTCTCTTGCTAGATGATTAGTCTTACAACAGATAAAGCATGGTTTTGGTCTGTTTATCTTGCTTAGATCAACACCATGACATTGTGCCCAATGGTTATTCCAGTTCCTTTTGTTCCCTCTTGGATGAATTTTGTTTTGAGATTGTGAAGAAGTACCAGGATCAACTACAGTCCTCTGAGTATAGTGGTCCTTCCTACTCTCTTTTCTAGTTGTCTCAGTCTCCTTTTCAACCTTATTTGAGGAAATCACTTCTTTTCCCTTGTTTTTCCTAGAGTTCAGTATCTGTTTGCTAGGAACAAATGGCATACCACCCTTCTCATTAGTGAGAATGTGGTTATCATCAGGAATGGTCTCTGTTGTGCTTTTCTTATCAGATTCCTCCTCAGTATCCACTGGATCTATTCTATCTAGACCTTCCTTCAATTCTCCTCTATCCATCCTATCAAGTAGATCAGTGGTAGGAGGAATGTAATTTTGGTTATAGGGAGGAGGGGTATTGTTGTAACCTATTCCCCTCTTTAAGTCATCATGGACTTGTGCTTTAATGATGGATTCTAAAGCTTTGGATGACTTTGAAAATTTTTCTAAGTCATCCTTAGCAGCAGTCAACTCTTTCTTAGCACACTCCAACTCTTCCCTAACCTTGGACAATTTTCTCTCATATTCTTTCTTTTCCCACTTCCAGTAGTTATAATTATATTCAAACTGAAGTTCATTGGCTTTATAGCTCTTAATTAGATCCTCCAGATTGTCAATGATCTTAACATACTCTCTCCTATCTATCTCCATCTTCTTAATACTATCACTCATGGTCTGATTGTGATCCCTGTACTTTCTCACAGTTTCTAAACAAGAATCAGAACAGAGTTTAGAAGATACCTCAGATGGGATTTCAGTCTCTTTGATTTCAGCCATGAGTGCTTGATTTTGAACTGCTTCCTCTGCATGATCACTCCAATCAAAGCCTTGTCCCTCTTGTGAAACAAGTGCTTGTGATGAACTAGGGTTTGAGTTGCTTCCCCTATTATTGAATCTAGGGGCTTGTGAAAAACCACTTCCAGAGTTTTGATGATTTGTGGATCCTCCCTTGCATTCTCTGGCAAAGTGCCCTGGTTCATTGCACTTGTAACATCTGACCTTTGATTTATCAAATCCAGCTTTATCTCCTCTTTTGACATCAAAGTTGTTTTCCCAGTTCTTCTGATAAATCTCTTCATCCTCAGAGTGAGCATAGCCATCTGCCACTTGATATCCATCTCTTCAAGATCATCTGCATTGATTTGATCCAAATCATCATTGATCAATGATGATTTGACATGACTTGCTAAGAAAGCTTCCAGAACTGTATCATCATTGGTTTCCTGAGATGTACAACTTTGATTAGAAACAGTTTCATTAGCAGTAGTATTATAAGTAGCAGTGGTATTAGTAAAAGCAGTAGTATTGAAAGAACTAGGGTTTTCAGAAGAAAGAAGAGCAGTATTGTGAGAGTATCCAATGGGTCTTTTCTTCTTCTCTACTTCTGCTTCAAAGATCCTTAGATCATTGTATAGATCTTCAAGTTCTTTGTCTTCTAAAGCATCTCCTTGTCTGAATGAGACAGTGTAAATAGTTCATTCCTCTCCAAGAGATCTAAGGAATTTTCTATTCACATCATCTTTATCCATCTTCACATCTACAGTTGCAAGTTCTCCAATCAGCTTGTTGAATCTATCAAAGGTTTGTGTCATAGATTCATTCTTCAGGGATGTGAAGTTCTCATATTGTTGCTTCAGAATGGCCTTCTGGTTCCTCTTTGTGCTTTTAGTTCCTGAGAACCTCTTCTCTAGAGCAGTCCAGAGAGATTTGGCATCTGCATATGTACTGAATTGATGTTGGTATTCATTGGGAATAGCCAACAACAAAGTACTTAAGGCTTTCATCTCTGTTTGCCTTCTTTTCCTATCTGCATCATTCCTGGGAGGGGGTCTTGCAGCTCCTTCAACAACCCCTTCATCTGTACCAGTTCCGTTTTCAACAACCTCCCACATTCCATAGTCTGTGAGAAGCATGTATTGACGGATCCTGATTTTCCACATGTCAAACTGATTGGGTTTGAGCATGGGAACTTTAGAGACCAACACAGTTTCCTGAGTATCCATTGTTAATTTGTTTTCTGAATTAAACTAGCTCTGATACCACTTGACAGGATCGAAATTATCAAGAACAGAAAACTAAATCAAAGAAGTTTGCGGAATAACACTTTGATTGACTTAACAATGAATTGTAAACCAAATTGTGTATTAATCAAAAAGCTTAATGATTACAACCAAAGCCCCAATCTGATTTGAACAGGCTCAAATCAGACGTGCAACTCTTCTCAATTGCAGGGATTCAAGAACAATCTTGAGGCTTAATAATTCTAAACAAAAGCTTAAAGACTTGTATCTAAACATTGAAAACCTATCAGCTATTTATACGAGTTACAAGATTACAATAAGGAAAGTAAATCTACTCTAGATAATCTCCAAGATAATCGTATCTATCCCATATCTTCTCCAACCGAATCCTTTCCTTATCTTGATCTTCTCAGCAGTGGCAAAACAGAATCAGCAGTAATCTTCAACAGCAGTGGCATTTCTGTTTCAGCAGTGGTAACTTGTATTAGCAGTGGTAACTCTCTTACTGGCAGTGGTAAGATGTCCTTCAGTGTTAACACACATACTAGCAGTGGTAACCTTCAGATGAACTATCAGTGGTAGTAACTCCAAAGCTAGCAGTGGTAACCTTCCAGCAGTGGTATCTTCAGACTCAACAACGTCAAAGAAATAACTAATGACAAGAACATCAAGGCTCGTGATCTGAAGATGGATTCAGAGATAGAGGCTGCCCACATTACATATGACACTTTGAAGATATCAGGCTACAACGACCTCTGATCATCATTAGTATCAGGGACTCTCTCGTTGATCAGTAGCCTGATCCTGAAGAAAAGAAGATTGTCTTTATCTTATGCACAAAAGGGATTATACACATTTCTGACACATAGTACAAAAGGACAATTACTTTACTGTTCCCTCTGTACTTATCAGCCTATAAGGTGACCATTTCCTATAAGCACATTTTTGGACAACATGCAAAAGCAATTGTTTATAGTAAATAGTACACAATATCCACTAAGAGTACAACACGTGTACATAGTGGTTCTGCCATGCATTTAATGCATGAGATATTTATAGATGTGAAGAAGATGTTCTCCATACCTCTTATTCTTCTATCTCAATACCTCAAATCTCTTCTCTTAATCCTCTTCTGTTTTCTTTCTATTCTACTCACTAGTGCATAGTGAAAGAAATTGTAACCTTAGACTGTTTAGATTAGGTTTATCCTTTTCTATTTCCGCAAACAATCTTGTAAATTCCATTGTTAATACAAAGAGAATTTAAAAGTGAAAATTTGTATGATTATATTCAACCCCCCTTCTATAATCTCTAGACTAATCCTTATTACTTGGAGGTCCCAACAAGTGGTATCAGAGCAGATTCAAGCTTTTTTCTTCCTTTTTGAAAAACTTGTGATGCTTCCAACCATTTTAATGGCTCTTCAAGCTAATAAGGATAACTATCTTGATACCGGCTCTCTCGGTAAACCTCCTAGATTCAACAAGGATAACTTCTCCTTCTGGAAAACAAGGATGAAATTATTTCTTGCTGGATCTGATCCTCAAATTCCATACTTCCTGAAACATGGACCTTACGTTCCCACACAAATAATACATGCAGTACCTGGCACTGCAAATGAACCTGAAATCCCTGAAACAACAACTGAGAAGGCTATTCCTAACTGGATTGATGAAGACAGAAGGCTCGTCAACATTGACACCAAAGCCAGATCTCTGATTTCCATGTCTCTTCCTAATGATGTCTTTCACTCTATATGTCATCTTAGGACCTCTAGAGAGATATGGAACACTCTCTGTGTTCAATATGAGGGCACTACTATTTTCATGGAATCAAGGAAAATCTTCCTAGTTCGTCAATATGAAAACTTCATTCATACCAAAGGTGAGACTCTCTCTCAGACGCTTCAGAGGTTCAACTGCCTTCTCATCGACCTGAAGACGATAGGTACTATCTAATCCAACTCTGAAGTAGTCACCAAGTTGATGGAATCTCTTCCTGAATATTGGGAGACTTACACCACTTATCTAACTATGTCTAAAGACATAAAGATACTCACTCTTAGTGAGTTGTACGGAATTATTCTAAACCGAGAACAACAAAAGAAACTAAAAAAGAATCTCATAAGAGATACTAAAGAAACCAAGAGCACATCTCTTGCCATGGTCTCGGATTCAGTTCCTCCTGTTCCCTCCTCTTCAGTAACCATCACTAAATTAAAGTCTTTTGACTCTGAGGACATTTCTGATAGTGATCTTGACTTCAATGAATCACTTGCTCTTCTGACTCATACCTTCAGAAGGTTTGCTCAAAAAAGCAACTTTCAGAAGAAGAAACCTCTTTCTATTACTGACAAGTCAAAATCAACCTCTGTTGATAAGATTACCTCTACCTGCTACAACTATCAGAGCAAAGGACACTTTGCTAATGATTGCAGCTACAAAAAAAATCAGTTTGCTTCCTTGTAACACCTCGTTCCCATTCAGTTAAGTTTTAACCTTTCTTCCGTTAAGTTAGTAAGGTTTGGCGTCATTTATGTAATTTCAGGTAGGGGGACTTGCTTGTAAATGTAGAAAGTGGAGGGTGTTATGTGTAAGTATATATATATATAGGGGATTGGATGATCAAACCCTTCTCTTTTGATTATTTGACAATCTTGAGAGAAAAGAAAGGGTTTGGAAGGCTTCAAAGGGATTTGGTGTTTGGGAAGAAATCGTGTGTTCGTGGTGCAATCGATCGTTGCTTTATCGTTAGAACTAAGTTCCTAACTTCAGGTAATCACCAATTTCCCATTGTTGTTGTCAAATTTCAAGTTTGAGTCAAGGTAGGGTTTTTGGTTGAATGTTATGATAATTGGTGATCTTTGGATCACCAATTGAGTATTTTGTGTTAGATTGGTCCTATTTTTCTTGTGGTACTGTTGTAGAGCCTGGAATAACAAAACCGTGGCTTTTTGAATCGGACGAATTGGGGTTCGGATGTGGAAGTTATGCCAAAAATGAGAAATCACGATTTTGGGTTCGTGCTGAAAATTCAGCACCTAGCGATCGCTAGGTGGTGAAGCTAGTGATCTAGCTATGGAGAAAAAAGGCTCGCGGCCGTTAGGTGATAGTGAGCTCGGACAGAAAGTTTGGGAAGGGCAGCTAGCGACCGCTAGCTATCAGCCTCGCGATCGCTAGCCCCTGTTTTGTGTAGGAAACTGTTTTAGCCATAACTTTTGCGTCTTAGCTCCGATTTGGTTTCCGAAAGGACCGTTGGGTTCGTAATTGAATTACCTACCCTTTTAGAAGGTCTAAGTCAGTTCTAGACCAAGAGTTATGGTTATGAGTCTTGAGACGTTATTTATGTGTGCCATACGATGATGTGATGTATAGGTGTTTGATACTCTGTCTTGTGTGTTGATTGACCGTATTAATTGTGAAGCGAACTAAGGTGAGTACATTAACCTGCGTTCAAGATTGTTATTCTTGTGATCATGATATATATATATATATATATGTGGTTAATGTATGAACTGACATGTAATTTTCACGATAGTACCTATGGTGGTATTACTACCCCTAGGGAAGTTGGGTTCAGAGGCCTGGTACCAGTGTTAGTATGATGTTTTTGGTGGATACACCTCGAGTAAGGTTCATGATACATGTCCAGTTACTAGGGGTGTTCAAAAAAACCGAAAAACCGAACCGAACCGCATGATCCGAAACCGAGAAAACCGATACCCGAGCAACCTATGACCCGAAAAACCCGAAAATAAGGGTACCCGCTAAGTCGCGAGTCGGGTTCGGTTCTCAAAATCTACTACCCGCGGGTACCCGCCCCGCCCCGTATATAATTAATTTAATAAGAAAAATATATTTATTAATACTTCATAATAAAAAATTACCGTGTTTTCTTCGTTCACCCCCTACTCCCATTGGTTTGTTGGTCAAATTCAATCTAGATCATTTTTGCATACTCATATCGACGACAATCCTCGATACTTTTATTTTCATTTCCTAACATTTTTAGGTTAATTATGTTAGTTTGTCACAAAATAACTTCATTTTATAGTATATGTTTTGTGTACATCAAAGAATTCGACAAAATGCGGGTACCCGTGAACCGAACCGTGGGTACCCGCTTTTTTCCGATCCGTTCGGTGCGGGTACCCGCCCTGCGCGGTTCCTTTTCGGATAGTAAAATTAGGTACCCGCCCCGTACATATGGTTATCAAAAATCTCACTACCCGCCCCGACCCGCCCCGTGAACACCCCTACCAGTTACTCATTTGTATGTTTATGATTATGTACATGCATGCATAGAACCTAGGTTTGTGCTCACTAAGCTTTATGCTTAACCCGTTGTGGTTTTATGTGGTTCAGTGGCAGGTACATCGTCGAAAGACAAAGGGAAGGCACCTGCTTGATGCTCGGTAGGACTCAGTTCAGAAGATGTTTTTAGAGTTTTGGGAATAATAAATGTTAAATTATTACTAAATGTTTTGGTTGCAATTGAATTATTGAGACTTATTGTTACTTTTAAATATCGCTTACTTGGACCCGTTTTGGGAAAAACATAACACTTTTTAATTACCAAGAGCTTCCGCTATGTTTGGTTACTATTTCTGTTAAATACTATAAAAAATGAAATTGGTCGTTACATTCCTCTTCTACCAACTCTTCTTCCAAGAAACCCAAGTACCAAAAGCTGAAAGAAAAGTATAAAATAATGAAATCTTAGCGAAACGGTAAAGGTCTCATTACTGAAGACCATGATTGGGATGATGACTCTTCTGATGAGTCATCTGATAAAGAAGATACTCAAGTGGCACTGATAGTCATATCTGATGAACCTAACTTAGCCTTAATGGCTAAGATATAAGAGGTCCCTGAAGAAGTTCCTGAAAAAGCTCATGAAACTTCATCTTCTGCGACTGCTTCTTCCGGCCAATCAGGTATCTTCCTCCTATGTACCTATCAACAGTCTAACTCAGCTAGATTTAGTGAAACTTGATCTATATAATGCTTTGAATGGAACAATTTACCCAGTAAACATCTGCCTTCACTATCAAAGCTTGTCCAGCTCAATGATAAGGTAACATCCTGAGGGGAGTTAGTGGATGGTATCCCTGACTACCAAGGGAGAATTTATGTTGTGCGTAGGTAGGTAGGTCTCGAGACCTACCTAATTTTTTACTTTTATTTAGAAGTTATAAATATTTTTTTTGGAAGCTACCTTAAAAAGTTTTGAGGACAACCTTAAAATTTTATTTAGAAGCATAAGGAAAACAAGAACTTGGGTGTTGTGTTGGATAACATCACATGCTATGGATAGTATAGAAGGTTTGTGTTAGGACCAAATTGTCCTAATTAGAAAGTTTTATTAAGGAAGCTTTGAGAGGGATTAATTAGTTGTTAATTAGCTAGTTAATTAGTATTGGGCTTGGGCTTGGGCTTTAGTGTAATGGACCTATATATAAGGTCTAGGGTTTGGAAAGGAAGGGCGTGAAATCATTCTCATGAGAGTCGACTAGGTGTTTTAGTGTGTGTTCTTGGTGTTTTGAGAGCTTTCAATAATAAATTCAAGAACTTTGCATTTTCATCTCTTTGATTCTCTTCTTTTTCATCTCGTTGTTTGATTGTTTGGACCTATCAAATGGTATCAGAGCCAAACAAATCATTAGATTTGTTTGTTCCTATTGAATCAAACAACTTGAGAATTTTTTTTGTTGGGTTTTGAAACTTTATTTTTTTTGAAAAAGTTTCATTTTTGAGTTTTTGGGGTTTTTGGTGTTTAGATCTTGATGAAGATGATGAAAATGGGTGTTTGGGTTGTGTTTTGAAGCATCTTTGAGCTTGAAATGATCTATTTTTCAAGTTGCTTCAGTTTTTGGATCCGGAATGAGTTTTTGGGCTAAATCTTCAAGTTTTCCGAGTTGGAAAACTTGAATATTCAAGTTTTCCGAGTTGGAAAACTCATATTTTCCGAATTCAAAAAAAAAAAAAAAAAAATCCGAACCGGTGAATAGTGCTTTTCCGAATCGGAAAACATCATTTTCCTCATCGGGTGAATAGTGCTTTTCCGAATCGGAAAACATCATTTTCCACATCGGGTGAATAGTGCTTTTCCGAATCGGAAAACATCATTTTCCTCATCGGGTGAATAGTGCTTTTCCGAATCGGAAAACATCATTTTCCTCATCGGGTGAATAGTGCTTTTCCGAATCGGAATAGTAAAAAAAAAAAAAAAAAAAAAAAAATTGAATACCTTATTGTTCTCCTTTTCCGACTCGGGAAACATGAAATACCCTTTCGGGTTTTCGAGTTTCTCGACTCGCTTTTGAGTCAAGGTTATGTTCAATTTTTGTTAAAACTTCCCAACTCCATTTCCGACTCGGGAAACTGTATTTCCCGACTCGAGTATCATCTCTTCATATAAGCCTTCAAGATCATATTCCGCTGCGATCTAGACCCACCCAAATTCAAATACTTGTGATGTTTCAAAACCCCTGTGCTTAAATAGCCACCTTTCTTTCCCAATTGAATCGCAAAGATCACACCAGTCCCGTTTTTAGCCCATATTCAGTTTTCAACCTTGAAAATTGAATTTCTCTCATTTTCCCCACTGCTCCAGATTCTTTGAAGACATGTCAGATTTGTAACGATTTCAGAACGATGGTGATCGGATTCTGCATTTGGTTAGACTACTCAGAAGCCTGACGCTCTGCAACCATTATTCTAGAGTTTTTATTAGATGGAATTATTCCTCGATGGAGTGCGAGTTGAGTCTTTCCTCTGGATGCCAGCTTCGGTGAATGGTACTGTTGTAACGTGCTTAATTCCTATCCATTTCACCGTTGTGGAGGTTCGGTTGCGATCTAGAATACTGAGTGACGGTCGTCATCCATCTGACTAAGAAGACTGGATCTGGATCTGATTACTTGACACTTTGGAAGATTTCAGGAAATCGACTACCTTCTGAGCAGTAGAGAGATCAAAGCAGAGCATCTCGTTCAGTATCTACTCCCAGTTTCTCATTCCATACGGTGTTTCGGTGATCCAAGCTTCGGTATTTACCCAGTTGTGAGCTTATCAGATTTAAAGCTCTTATGCTGAATTCCTGTTCAACAAGGGGTCAAAGACAGAACCTTTATTTTTCTTGCTGATCTGCACGGTAACTCACACATGCATCTATCCCTTTGTTTTTCTGGGCGGGAGATCAACATAGTTGGATGAATCAACATGCTCTGGTTCAAGCTGTTGTATTCTGCGGTTATCAGACGTGTCGAGTTATTTACAGGTTGAGCTGTAGTTTGTGCAATCAGTCGCGGTTATTGCAAATCGGATCTGGTCTTTCAGTTGAAACCGAAGATGAAGAGCTACAATCGAGGGGGAGCTTGGAGATCAAAATGTAGCCGAACGCCACTAGAGTTTTCTCACGAAAGCTAGGGGGAGAAGATCAGAGATGCTTCCTTTATAAAACTTTAGGGGGAGATTGTTAGGACCAAATTGTCCTAATTAGAAAGTTTTATTAAGGAAGCTTTGAGAGGGATTAATTAGTTGTTAATTAGCTAGTTAATTAGTATTGGGCTTGGGCTTGGGCTTTAGTGTAATGGACCTATATATAAGGTCTAGGGTTTGGAAAGGAAGGGCGTGAAATCATTCTCATGAGAGTCGACTAGGTGTTTTAGTGTGTGTTCTTGGTGTTTTGAGAGCTTTCAATAATAAATTCAAGAACTTTGCATTTTCATCTCTTTGATTCTCTTCTTTTTCATCTCGTTGTTTGATTGTTTGGACCTATCAGTTTGGGGTTCCATTCTATCTTCACTCCAAGATTTGTTATTTTTAATTTTTTTTTTGTTTATTAGCTTTTAAGGCCAATCAATTTTAAGATTGACTCAAATATCTAATATTCTAAAAAAGAATTATGAAAAAAAAAACCCAAATGCCCAATAAAGATAAGAAAAAAAAAAGTTATTTTAGAACGTATTAGTAATGATACGATTATATAAATATTTCAAGGAATAAGACCTCACCGAGTATAATTGTAAGAACTTTAATATCAATATTGGGTATACATTTGATTTTTAATTTTAATGGTCCGACCCGACAAAAGTATAATTGATGCTTTTATTTTTCACCGTTAACCTTAATTAGGTAATCACGTGGTTTTCTATTTCTAGATTCGCCACTACTGACTATCCGGGTTCGAACCCGGTGGTGAGCATGTGGCGATATCCAGATCATGAGCCTGTTACATAGTGATACCCTTAATTGAGTTGTCGATGGGGATTAGTCGGGTGCCCTTGGATCCCGAATACCCCCGGGAACGTGTGTATGTTAGCTTGTCGTTCAAAAAGAAAACATCTACCCTCATTTATCAGGTAAAAACTCTTGGTCCTTATCAGCGCTCTTATTGTATAAGATTCTAAGCTTTGTCATATTCATCTACCAAGGTAACCGAATCGATAAACGCTTACAAGATAATTAACTAACCCGTAGGAGCATATCTAAAAATAAATAAATAAATAAAGAGGGACTGAACTTGTAAGAAAATTCCAAGTTAAAATTGGTTCCCGTAATGATAGTAGTGAAAAAAGCGACATGTGGAGTAAAAATTCACCTCAATCGATTTGTTCATCATCATAATTCAGAAACCCCATTTCAGATTGATCCAATTAAATCAAATCTAAATCAGCTTCAATTCCCAAATTAACACAATCATGAATCTTATAATCAATCCATAAAACATTGAATCCAGAAAAATGGCAGGCAATCATGGATTCGATAGAGCTAGCAAAGAACGGTTATTATCTCGAAAAGGTGATTTATCTTTCTTCGAAGAACCTGATAATAATAACAACAGCAATGGATCGATTCTGGATCGAATCTCCAAAAGATGGGAAGACCTTCAGGAGTTTATGGTCCAGTTGTTCGAAATGGGTCGGTCTGACCCGAGACTGGTCATATTCGCTATTAAATCGGGTTTCGCACTTGCATTGGTTTCGCTTCTCATCTTCTTCAAAGAACCCTTAACTTATATGCATAGGTATTCGGGTTGGGCGCTTATCATTGCCATCATCGTCTTTGAATTCAGCGTCGGTAATTTTCTTTAACCTAACCTTGGTTTAATGTCTGTTGCATAGTAGCGTACTGGTCGGTAACATCCTTGGGTGGGACACTGGATCGCATCCCTGTTCATTCGGGTTTGATTCATGGGGTGAGTATGTGGCGATACCCTAACCATGGGTCGGCTTTCGGGTCGATTTATGATTGCCGATAATTAGTCGGGTGCCTACTTCGTGTCGAAACGTGTGCATGTTTTGTCTACGGTTCAAAAAAAAGGTCTATTGCATATTTTTTATTTTTTATTTTTTATGGAAAACAAGTCATTTTTGGATCGGGTCGGATACGGGTTTGGCCCTTTTCAGAATAAAGACAACTTTTATTTAAAGTTGTTTTTGTAGAGAGAGAGGGAGAGTGAATGCAAGGGGTTAGTTGTTTTTTGTATTAATTTTGGGAAGGGGTTTGATCTTTAATTAGGAGTGACACGTTAGGGTAAAAACTAAAAACTTGACTTTTTATGTAAAACTATCCTAAAAAGCTTACTGAAAAATTAAATATATATATATATATATATATAAATATAGGTGAAAGTTCAATTGCAAACCACCTTTTCATTGTGAACGTGAGGACAAACAAGAGCGCGACACGTGGCAATTTGAAAAAATTTCGACTTGGTTATTCGGACTGAATAACACTAACATGCACTCTGATGCAATTGGACGCGGGCGGGTCAGCCGCGGGTCATCCGCGGGTCAAGCGTTATTCAGTATGAATAACACTAACATGCAGTTTTATTCAGACTAAATATGACTTGACCCGCCGTTTCAGATTGCCACGTGTCGCGCTCTGGGCTGTCCTCACGTTCACAACGAAAGGGTGGTTTGTATTTGAACCCACCCCTATATATATATATATATATAGGATCAGGTGAGACCAAGCTGTTACCGTGAGACCGCGTGAGACCAATACCTAACGTATGAAACTTCACAAAAAAACACCGTGAATGTACATAAAACTCGAATACGCAGACCTAAAATTCACTTTCGATGCAAAAAAATGTCGAAAACAAGCTAAAATACGAAACCTTCACAGCTCAAGTTCTGTGAAGGTTACATATATATAATGCGAACCTTCACAAAAAAAACTGCTGTGAAGGTTTCGTTTTTTAAGTTTTTTTTGGAATTTTTTTTTCGATAGTGTTTTTTAGTAGGTTTTAACGATGAATATTCAAATTTTTTTACCTTCACAAATGTTTTGATGTGAAGTTTCAAGTAAAATATGTTGGTCTCACCGGTCTCACCAAAAAGGCTTGGTCTCACCGGAACTTAACTCCCTACCAAACATGTATAGTTGATCTAATAAGTTGTAAGTAATTATATATATATATATAGAGGAAAGTTCAAATGTGAACCACTTTTTTGTTGTGAACGTGGGGACAACCGAGAGCGCGACACGTGACGGATGATTAGGCACCACGTCGGCTTTGAGTGTGGTCCCCCCCTTTAATTCAATGCCCTCCCCATGAATCGCGCCTAGTCATCCGCCGTGGACTTGACGTGGCGCCTAGTCATCTGCCACGTGTCGCGCTCTCGGTTGTCCTCGCGTTCACAACCAAAAAGTGGTTCACATTTGAACCCACCCCTATATATATATATATATATATAATTAAGTTACTACCAAAGAGTCATGTATAGTTGATCTAATAAGTTGTGTGTTTAGCAACAAATCCAAGATTTTTTTATAGCGGGGTCCCTTTTAAAATAGCTTAAGTGTCCATAAAGTTATCCGATGTATTTTTAGCTTAAATCAACTGCTTATAAGGATTTTTAAAGTTCTTTTGGTTGACTTCAAAGCAAATTTTAAGTTAACCCGTTGATTTCAAGGCACTTTTTCGGTTTTTTTGCTCATTTTCGAAAGTTTTTTTAGTCTTTAATACACATTTTTTTTATTAGTGAGGTCCCATATGAGAGAGTTTACTGAGAGAAACTACACTAAAATATTTTTAGTATAAAAGAACTTTTTCCTGAAAAAATAAATTAGAGGTTATATTTTGAAAAATCAACTTACTGAGAAAGTCATTGAGCTAAATAGCTCCCTAAGTTTAACCGAAATGAATAAAAATAAAAAATAGCTCTCGCTAAAATATATTTAAGTATACACTTAAAATATTTTTAAGTAATATAAATAAGCTATCCCTTAGACCGCCACCCGTACTGCCCCTCTGGTGAGCGTTCGGGCATGGCGGGTTCTGTGTACACACTTGTACGCCCCTATTGTTTTACCCAGGCGGGTGAGGACGCCGGGCGTGTACACCCGAACGGCTCATCCCCATCTCTTTAGGGTTAAAAAAAGTGGGGTGAAGATAACAACAATGATATTCTACTTTACGGTAAATTGAATAAGAAAGAGAAAAGTTGATATAACGCTGAAATAACAATAGGGGTAAGCAAGATAATTTAGGTCACGGTACTCATGGTCTTAAAGGCGCCTGCATTCTCAATTCTAATAATTTCCGCTTCAAGTAGCACCCATTAGGTTTTACTTTTATAAATAAATAGTGGTTAAAAAAGTTAATTAATTCATTTTTGTAGCAGGAAAAATTAAAAAAAAAATTGATGGGTGTATCTAAAATGTTTGTCCATTAATCTTAATTAGTCACGCTTTGCTCATCAAGTTTTCAAAAAATTGCTATTTAAACCCGTTCTTTTAGCAATTCAGGTTAAATTCTCAAGGCTGGTCCTGGGTACGTGTAACACGTGTGACCGTATAGGCATCAAGCCTAAGGGGCATCAAGCTGTCATCTATTTATTATTAGTTTAGGTTTAATAGTTTGGAAGTTGAGCTTTAATTAAAAACATTGGCTCAAGGTCTAATCGCGTAGCTAAGGCTTGGTAGTATTGTTAGCGCATCTTGAAAACATTTTTGAATTGCAATTCGTGAACACCTAAACCCCAAAATGTCTGGCCAATATCCATTGTTCTTTCATAGTCCTGGATTTTTTTTATTGAGCCTGTTTAGATTGGGATTTCATGTCGATTAATGATCATGAAGATTCATGAAATCGAGGATCAGTAAATAGGGATCGACTCCCACTATGGCACTATATATACCAAAGTTGAGAATTTAGGATATACAATGTATGATCTATCGATTCAACTATGAAGCGATTCAAGCACCAATTCTTAGATTCATGCAAATGCTTCATTGGTTCTCATTTTTAGATCCTTCATTAGTTCTCATCTCTCAAATCATCAATTTCGTTCATTAGTTTAGTGTTTAATGAGATTGAGATTATCGACTCTCAAATCTCACTTAAAATTCTCCGTTGATCTTATTACCAAGTCTTGGGTATTAAATTGTTTCTAAATTTCAACGTTTAATTGTATTAAGTATTCATAATTGATTTCATGATTTGTTTATGATAACAATTTAACAAGCATTCGGGAAATTATGAGTTGCATTATGTTTTGTATTCATTGTCTAAAACATACTGTTATTGACTTACTAGGCCACATTACTAGAATACTTGTCTTGATACCTTTTTCAATTGAGTCATATTAATTGTTATGAGTTTTGATTTGTGGAGCTCATTAATGTTTCTTTTAGACTTGAGAGTTTGAGTATTGTTGTTTTGCATTCAATTATTGTTTTAGTTTTGTTCTTTTGCATTAGACTTGAGAATTTTGTTGTTTGTCTGTTTTGTTTAGTCTTGATAATTTGTTGTCTTGCATTAGACTTACAACGTTGATGTAATTTACTATTTTAGTTTAAACAAATTATAGTTTTTCGCATCTTTAAGTTCCAGATATTGAACTAAACATTAACAATTTTGAATATTGAAAATAAACTTTTAGCGGAATCAAATATGAAAAAAATTGATATTTTTGCTTGAAGACCTCGTTTTAGATTATGTGTGTTTATATTTTGTAATTTAGGGTTTTGGTTTTTATGTCCCACCTTGTAATTTTTTTTTTTTTAGGTTTTTTAAATATGTTTGGCACCTAGTCAAGTTAGACAACTCATCCATGCACTGATTTTTATTAATTATAATATATGTTTTGTCGTTTCATTGTTTAAAAGATATAGGCATACGGGGCTTTTTTTTAACATTTTCGCACAGGACATCAAAATTCTCAGGACCGACCCTAGTTATATACGCTCAAATATGAATGTGTAGAGCGATTTGGTTGCCACAAATGGGTGCCATCTCGGTTAATGAGTCCCTATAACTCAGACTTATTATTTTTTGTTTCTTGATTTTAGGCGCGACCCTTAGCAGAGGGTTCAATCGAGCTATAGGGACGACTGCAGCTGCACTGCTCGCATTGGGCGTTGCTCAGTTATCCGTGTGGGCCGGGGCATGGCATGAACTTGTGGTGGTTGTCAGCATTTTTATAACAGGTGATCAACTTAAGTAAGAGTGTTGCTATTCGAAGTCCTTTTTAAGGAGAGAGGAAATTAGCAGAGAGGGGTAAATAAGTCATTTGGTCAAGGGTAGACTAGATGCACCCGTATATATTGCTAAATGCACTTCTACATATTAATTTCCTTCTCACACACATCAACATCAATACCTAATTTTTCAATTTTTAGTGCATAATTTGACTTGATTATGACATTAAAAGGGGTGGTTATAGCAACACCCTTGGTCAAATGACTTCATGTCAGTTAGAGCATCTTTAACAGTTTCTCTAAAATAGAGAAAATAAAACTTTTGTTCTCTAAATTACTCCAACAGATCTCTAAAATAGGGAAAACTAGAAAATCTCCAAGTTTTAAGAATTCTCTAAAACTTGATCTGAATAGAGAAATTATATTTTTATTCGTTTCCACCAATTTGGTTGAATCATTGTTATCTTTATATATTTTTTTTAAATGTATTGAAATGATAAATTTATAGAATATTTAATAATATAATAGACGTTGAAATCTCTAAAATAGAGAATGTTTTGAAGTTAAATTAAATCTTTTTAGAGATTTTGACTTTTAAGTCTTTATTTTAGATAATTATAAAATAAAAAGTTGGGTAGATACTCTTATTTTTCAATCTATGACCATTCTTATTTGTTTTGGAAAATCTTCTTCAAATAAAAAGCTCCTTTCTTCCATATACAATAATACTTGTAAACCTGTTAAAAGGTCATGGATTTAACGTTGTGTTCTCAAATCGAAGAAAGAAAGGGAAGGGGGGGGGGGGGAATATTTGTGTTCTTCAGAGCAAAGGAAAATAATAGAAGTGGGAGGAAAGAAAGTAAATATTCATGTTCTTGATAGTTCGAGAACATAAAAGAAAGATGTCAATTTCACAAATTTATCCTTATTTATTTTATTAACATATTATAATTGATGGATAGATGTATAATTTTAGAAATATTTATAATTGTTTTCTTTTAGCAAAATAACCCTTTTCAGATAGTAACTATTTCTATGATTTGCTTCACAAAAATATATTTACAACTTGATCTTTATTGTTTGTAATAGTGTAGTTGGTTTTAAGTGTTATTTAGTTTGTTACAAGTTGTTGAAGTTGACTTTGGTTTATCTTTCTTCTGTATATAAGTAACTTTGTATCCTTCGTTTGTTATGTGTTGAAAATAATAGAAAACTTCTCCACTCTCAATATTTCTCTCTCAAACGTTCACTTTCACTTTTAGTCTCATTAGTTTGCCCATGCTATCCATTTTAGGTGCTATTTCAAGCTATGTAAAACTCTATCCATCAATGAAGGCGTACGATCAAGGATTTAGGGGTTTTATGATGACGTTTTCTATAGTTCTGGTGTCGGGGACTTCACATTTTTACAGAGCCGCGATTTGCCGATTGATATTCGTTGGAGTGGGGGCGAGCGTAGTATCAATTGTAAATATATGTATCTATCCAATTTGGTCTGGAGAAGACTTGCACAAATTGGTGGTCCAAAACTTTCGGGGCGTTGCTACTTCGTTGGAAGGTATGCATTAATTAACAGTAGTACTTATTGAATGCAGTTTTTGTTACTAATTAATCGGGTTGGAGACCGACTAATTAGCCCGAACTGTCTTGTTTGGCGTGAAATAGGTTGTGTTAGAAGTTATCTCGAAAGCGTCGAATATGAGAGGATACCTTCGAAAATCCTTGTATACCAGGCCACTGACGACCCACTTTATACGGGATATCGAGTCGCAATATCATCTACCAGCGAAGAAGACGCTCTGGTACTTCTTTTTAGTTATATTATTATTGTTTAGCAACGTAAATGATCTAGGAGTTGTTGTCTATAAAACAAGTCATAATTGATAAAAACTAGATGAGAGCATAAAAAGCAAAAAACAAATTTAAAAATTTTAAGAGTTAATTACATTTATCCTCCCTATAGTTTGCTAGGAATTTCATCCTTGTAGTTTTAAAATTATGTTTTTCAACCCTATGGTTTGAATCATTTCTTTCTCCCTGGGGCTAAAACTACTTATAAGTATGAGCGACTAAAATAGAAATGAACCGTAAACTGTAGGAAGAAAAAGGACAATAAATTTTAAATGATAAGGATGAAAACAATAATAAGTAATAAACCATGGGAATGAAAATGATAATTTCAAAACTATATGGGATGAATATAGAAACTTTCAACAAATCACAAGGAAAAAAAGTTTACTCAAAATTTAATTTGAGAAATATAAAGGATTATTATTGAAAAAAAAAATGAAAGAAGTTTCTAAAACTTATTAAGATACCGTTTCAAAAAGTTAGCTTATACTTACAAAACCAGCAAATCATGGTTTCTTTTTAACAGTTGGGGTTTGCGATATGGGAACCGCCTCACGGGCGTTATAGAATGTTCAGATATCCTTGGGGTCAATTCGTCAGAGTTAGCGGTGCATTGAGGCATTGTGCGTTCATGGTTATGGGAATGCACGGGTGCATACTTTCGGAAATACAGGTAAAAATTGTTTATCTGAGAACCGTAAATACTAAATCAAAATTATTCTATGATAAATATTGTTAATTAATAAAATACATAATACTTATTGGTCATCATGAACGGGCATATTCGTCATAGTAATTTATCAATAGTTGGTTCTCAAAATATTTCCGGTCTCAATCCCTTTTATATTTTGATCTCGACAGGCAGCGCCCGAACTGCGATACATGTTCAGAAACGAGATTCAAAGAGTCGGGATCGAAGGCGCAAAAGTCCTTCGAGAGCTCGGAAACAAGTTGGAGAAACTGGAGCGATTAAGCCCCGATTTTGACCTCCTCGAAAAGGTCCACGAGGCCGCAGAGGACTTACAAATGCTGATCGATCAGAAATCATACCATCTCGTGCACTCCGAGAAATGGGAGTTCGAAGATTCCGAGCACCTCCCAGAAATAAAAGAGGAAGAAACCCACATGCACGCGATGGGATCATCGACCTCGACCATGAAACGGTCTCTTACTTTCAAGAATCCCGATTGCCCCACCACGATGGGATCATCGACGTCAGCCTTCAAACGGTCTCTTACTTTCAAGAATCCCGATCGCCCCACCATGATGGGATCATCGACGTCGGCCTTGAAACGGTCTCTTACGTTCAAGAATCCCGATCACCCCATCACGAACATGTCGGTAAATCCCTCGTTCGTGGGTTCCTCCGAAGACGTTCTAAAACAACAGTTGCAATGGCCTTCCCGCCTCCCGGTTCTTGGAGACGTGATCCTTAACGACCGCGAAGTGCGGACTTATGAGAGCGCGAGCGCGTTGTCGTTGATCAGTTTCACGTCTTCGTTGATCGAGTTCGTCGCACGGCTTCAGAACCTTGTGAACTCTTACCAAGAGCTTAGTGAGAAAGCGAGATTCTTGGAACTGAAAAACGATCTCGAGAAACCAGAGGATGTGGGTTTAGGGACAAGATTACTCAAATGTATAGGCTTGAAAAATTAAATCTTTTGATGGTCATGATTTAAAATGCCTTAGATTTGTTCAAGGTAACTAAACACTTACTGCCTTTTATCGGGTAAAAAACGCTAACCTGGTGAGAGATGAACGTCTTTCGAGAATCTTACACGAAAAGTGAGAGTGGTGACTCTTACCTGTTGATATTCATCGAGTAAAAGACACTTATACTACATTATTTTGATGATCTAAAGAAAATCTAAAATGTGATAGCGATAGTGATGTCTTTTGTCAGATAAGGGCTTTCCCAATTTATGTCGGTAAATGGCCCCTAAATTTTTTATCCGTTAGATTTTATGAAAATCGATCTTATATTAAATGACCCTTGGTGATGATTAAGGGAAACCGAGATGTGTTTCTAGTTTTTTACTCAATTGGAGGAAAACCCGACAACATGTTATGTGAGCTTATTGTTGAGCTCGAGTCAATCTTAAAAACAAAATAAAGTTTGTATGGCTTGGGTTTCTTGAAAGTTCAATTAAAACTAATATAGATCATAATCTAACTTGATGTCGTTTTGAGTGGATTTTGTATCGAGGACGGTTCTCAAAAACCCACCACGGACAACATTAGGCAAAACTTAATCTAGACTAAATATTACCTATCAAACATGAAAAGAAAATTACAATCACATACGACACACATTGAAATTTGGGTGTGATTGGGTGATAGATATGACGATGGACCCACTTATTAAGAATTTAATTGATCAGTTGAGGTGCATACAACCTGACTTTGAAATCGATAGTTGAATAGAACATTAACATTCATAGTTGAATAGAAGATTGTTAGAAAGAAAGTTAGTTTAACAAGCATGCCCTTGCCCTTATTAAGATCATGTAGTGTTAATGTTCATCAATAGCACATGTCATAAGAAGGTTAGTAGCTTCGTTCCAAAATTAATGTCCACTTTTCAAAAATAAATGGTTACTTTCCCATTCTAATCTTAGTCATACGATGGAGTAATTTATTACTCTGTTAATTGTTAGGGATAAAACAACATTTAGTTTATTAAAAGTGTAATAATTACACTTTTCTAAAATTATGTGCTTTTTTCTATTAAAGCATATCCTATGCAAGGTTTTTATAAGCAAAAAAGAAGGAATTTGTAGTAAATAATATTGTGAAAGTTCTTATAAAAACCTCATTTTCTGTAAGTTCTCAAATAAAAACATTGGTTCTTACCTTGATGTTGGTGTAAAGTGACATCATTACTTGTTTTGTATTCTATTTTCTTCATTTTATAGTTACTATTAATTCGGGTCGATAGGGATTAGTCGGGTGCCCTTGGATCCCGGATACCCCGAGAACGTGTATATGTTAGCTTTCCGTTCAAAAAGAAAACATCTACCCTCATTTATCAGGTAAGAACTTTTGGTCCTTGTCATCATCGCTCTTATTATGTAACTGAATCTCGATAAATGCTTACAACATAATTAACTAACCCCGTATGAGCATTTAATAGCAAACAACCCATCAATCTTTGATCCTAAAAGATATATATATTTTTTTTGACAAAATCTAAAAATATATAAAATTAAGAGGGACTAAATTTGTAAGTAGTTCCAAGTAAATAGTAGTGAGAAAAGTTCCATGTGGTGTAAAAATTCACCTCAAAAACATTCAATCCAGAAAATGCACACACTCTTATAATAAACAATCCATAAAAACATTGAATCCAGAAAATGGCAGGCAATCATGGATTCGATAGAGCTAGCAAAGAACGGTTATTATCTTTTCGAAAAGGTTTGTTCGAAGAAGATGAAGAAGCTGATAAAAACACCACCAATGCATCGGTTCGTGATCGAATCGCCAAAAAACGGGAAGATCTTCAGGAGTTTATGGTCCAGATGTTCAAAATGGGTCGGTCTGACCCGAGACAGATCATATTCGCTATTAAATCGGGTTTGGCACTTTCATTGGTTTCGGTTCTCATCTTCTTCGAACAACCACTAAACAGCTTTCCATCGATTTGGGCAATTATCGTTTCCATCTTCGTCTTTGAATTCAGTGTAGGTAATTTTCTTTAACCTAACCTTGGTTTAATGTTTGTTGCATAGTAGCGTACTGGTCGGTAACATTCTTGGGTGGGACAATGGATCACATCCCTGTCTATTCGGGTTTGATTCATGGGAGTGAGCATGTGGCGATACCCTGACCATGAGTCGGCTTTCTGGTCGGTTCCCGATTGCCGATCATTAGTCGGGTGCCTGTATGGATCTTGGATACCACATCGATTTCGTGTGTGCATGTGTTATCTACGGTTAAAAAAATTGGGGTACTCATAGTTTAGGGTAAAAAATTTGGGGTAAAGATTACAAATATTAATATTCTACTTTACGGTAAATTGAATAGAAAAGAGAAAAGTTGATATAACGCATAAATGACCACACAGGTAACTAAGCGTTATGTCGGTACTCATAGTTTTAAAGGGCCCTAGATTCTCAATTCTAATAAGTTCCACTTCAAGTAGCACCCATTAGGTTTTACTTTTATAAATAAGTAGTGATTAAAAAAATTAGTTAACTCATTTTCTTAGAAGAAAAAATAAAACAAATTTGATGGGTGTACCTGAAATGTTTGTCCATTAATATTAATTAGTCACGTTTGGCTCATCAATCTGTCAAATTTTAAAAAAAAAAAATAGTTATTTAAACTCGTTCTTTTAGCGATTCAGGTTAAAATAGTGGTTAAATTCATGGCCGGTCCTAGCACATGCGACTGTATAGGCATCAAGCCTAAGGGGCATCACGTCTTCATCTATTTATTATTAGTTAATTATTAGTTTATGTTTAATAGTTTGGAAGTCGAGCTTTGATTAAAAACATAGGTTCAAGGTCTAATCGCTTAGCTAAGGCTTGGTAGTATTGTTAGCGCATCTATAAAACATTTTTGAATTGCAATTTGTGAACACCTAAACCACAAAATGTCCAGCCGAATATATCTATTGTTGTTTCATAGTCCTAGATTCTTTTATTGAGCCTGTTTAAAGTGGGATTCCAGTCGATTAATGATCATGAAGATTCATGAAATTGAAGATCAGTAGATGGGGATCGAATCCCACCAAAGTTGAGAATCTAGGATATACAATGTATGATCTATCGATCCAACTATGAAGTGATTCAAGCACAAACTCTTAGATTCATGGAAATGCTTCACTGGTTCTCATTTCTAGATCCTTCATTAGTTCTCATCTCTCAAATCATCGATTTCGTTCATTAGTTTAGCGTTTAATAAGATTGAGTTATCGACTCTTAAATCTCACTTAAAATTCTCCATTGATCCTCTTACCAAGTCTTGGGTATTAAATTGTTTCTAAAATTCAATGTTTAATTGTATTAAGTACTGATAGCTAATTTGTTTATCAATTGAGTTGTATAACAATTTAACAAGCATTCGGGCATATTATGAGTTACATTATGTTTTGTATTCATTGAGTCATATTACTTGTCATGAGTTTTGATTTGTGGAGCTCATTAATGTTTCTTTTAGACTTGAGAGTTTGAGTTTTGTTGTTTTGCATTCAATTATTGTTTTAGTTTTGTTCTTTTGCATTAGACTTGAGAATTTTTTTTTGTTTGTTTATTTTGTTTAGTCTTGATAATTTATTGTCTTGCAGTAGACTTACAACGTTGATGTAATTTACTATTTTAGTTTAAACAAATTATAGTTTATTCGCGTCTTTAAGTTCTAGATATTGAACTAAACATTAAAAGTTTTGAATATTGAAAATAAACTTTTAGCAGAATCAAATATGAAAATTTAATTGATAATTTTGCTTCAAGAAATGCATGAAGACCTCATTTTTGACGATGTGTGTTTATATTTTGTAAATTGGGGTTTTGGTTTGTATGTCCCACCTTGTATTTTTTTTTTATGTTTTTTTAAATATGTTTGGCACCTAGTCAAGTTAGACAATTCATCCCTGCAACAATTTTTTATTAATTATAATATACGTTTTGTCGTTTC
The DNA here is from genome assembly GCA_030169165.1 of Centaurea solstitialis. Lineage (NCBI taxonomy): Eukaryota > Viridiplantae > Streptophyta > Magnoliopsida > Asterales > Asteraceae > Centaurea > Centaurea solstitialis. The sequence continues at coordinate 73,595,177 of CM058041.1, forward strand.
ATTGCTTAAAAAAATATAGGCATACGGGGCATTTTTTTAACATTTTCGCACAGGGAATCAAAATTCTCAGGACTGGCCCTAGTTATATCCGCTCAAATATGAAGGTGAAGAGCAATTGGGTTGCCACAAATGGATGTCATCTCGTTTAACGTAGTCCCTTTAACTCGGGCTTATTATTTTTTGTTTCTTGATTTTAGGCGCGACCCTTAGCAGAGGGTTCAATTGGACTTTAGGGACGATGACAGCTGCAGTGCTCGCAGTGGGCGTTGCTCAATTATCCGTGTGGGCTGGGGCATGGCATGAACTTGTGGTGGTTGTCAGCATTTTTATAACAGGTGATCAACTTAAGTAAGAGTGTTGCTATTCGAAGTCCCTTTTAAGGAGAGAGGAAATTAGCATAGAGAGGTAAATATGCACCCGTATATATTGCTAAATAAACTTCTACATATTAATTTTTTTCTCACACACATCAAAATTAATACCTAATTTTTCAATTTTTAGTGCATAATTTGACTTGATTATGACATTAAAACGGGTGGTTATAGCAAACACCCTTTGGTCAAATGACTTCATGTCAGTTAGAGCATCTTCAACAGTTTCTCTAAAATAGAGAAAATAAAACTTTTGTTCTCTATATTACTCCAACATATTCTCTAAAATAGAGAAAACTAGAAAAATCTCCAAGTTTTAAGAATTCTTTAAAACTTGATTTGTATATAGAGAAATTATATTTTTATTCGTTTCCACCAATTTGGTTGAATCATTATTATCTTTATATAATTTTTTTTAAATGTATTGAAATGATAAACTTATAGAATATTTTAATAATATAATAGATGTTGAAATCTCTAAAATATGAGAATCTTTAGAAGTTAAATATAGTTGTTTTTAAAGCAAAGGAAAAGAAAAGAAGTGAGAGGAAAGAAAGTAAAGATTCATGTTATTGACAGTCCAAGAACAGAAAAGAAAGATGTTAATTTCACAAATTTATCCTTATTTATTATAGAAGTATTCATAATTGTTTTTGTTTAGCTTAATGACCCATTTCAAGTAGTAACTATTTCTATGATTTGCTTCACAAAAATATAGTTACAACTTGATCTTTATTGTTTGTAATAGTGTAGATGGTTTTAAGTGTTAGCTTGTTACAAGTTGTTGAAGTTGACTTTGGTTTATCTCTCTTCTTTATAAGTAACTTTGTATCCCTCATTTGTTATGTGTTGAAAATAATAGAAAACTTCTCCACTCTCAATATTTCTCTCTTAAATGTTCTCTTTCACTTTTAGTCTCATTAGTTTGCCCATACTATCTATTTTAGGTGCTATTACAAGCTATGTGAAACTCTATCCATCAATGAAGGCGTACGATCACGGATTTAGGAGCTTTATGGTAATGTTTTCTATTGTTCTGGTGGCGGGACTTCACATTTTTACAGAATCGCGGTTTTCAGATTGTTATTACTTGGAGTGGGGGCGAGCGTAGTTTTGATTGTAAATATATGTATCTATCCAATTTGGTCCGGAGAAGACTTGCACAAATTGGTGGTCCAAAACTTCCGGGGCGTTGCTACTTCGTTGGAAGGTATGCATTAAGTAATAGTACTTATGAATGCAATTTTTGTTACTAATTAATCGGGTTGGACACCGATTAATTAGCCCCCCTCCCCTCATCTTGTTTGGCGTGAAATAGGATGCGTTAAAAGTTATCTCGAAAACATCGAATATGAGAGGATACCTTCGAAAATCCTTGTATATCAGGCCACTGACGACCCACTTTATACGGGATATCGAGCGGCAATATCATCTACCATCGAAGAAGACGCTCTGGTACTTCTTTTTAGTTATATTATTATTGTTTAGCAAAGTAGTTTATTAGTAGTGGTTAGTAGAAAAGCTAGCAGTTGTTGTCTAGTAAGCAAGTCATAATTGATAAAAACTAAATGATAGTATCAAAAGCAAAAAACAAATTTAAAAATTTTAAGAGATGATTACATTTATCCTCCCGATAGTTTGCTAGGAATTGCAGAATTCGTTCTTGTAGTTTCAAAATTACGTTTTCAACCCTGTGGTTTGAATCATTTCTTTGTTCCTAGGATAAAGCTTATAAGTATGAGCGACCAAAATAGAAATGAACTGTAAACCGTAGGGACAAGAAGGACAAAAAAATTAAATCATAAGGATGAAAAAATAATGAGTAATAAACCATGAGAACGAAAATGATAATTTCAAATTTATATGGGACGAAGATAGAAACTTTCAACAAATCACAAGGAAAAAAAGTTTAATTTACTCAAAATTTAATTTGGGAAATATAAAGGGTTATAATTGAAAAAAAGTGAAAGAAGTTTCTAGAACTTATTAAGATATCGTTTCAAAAAGTTAGCTTATACTTATGAAACCAGTAAATCATGGTTTCTTTGTTGCAGTTGGGGTTTGCGACATGGGAACCTCCTCACGGGTGTTATAGAATGTTCAGATATCCTTGGAGTCAATTCGTCAAAGTTAGCGGTGCATTGAGGCATTGTACGTTCATGGTTATGAGAATGCATGGGTGCATACTTTCAGAAATACAGGTAAAAATAGTTTATCTGAGAACCGTAAATGCTAATTAAATCAAAATTATTCTATGATAAATAATGTAAATAATAAAATACATAATACTTATTGGTCATCATGAATAATGGGCATATTCGTCGTAGTAATTTATCAATAGTCGGTTCTCAAAAAAAATTAAGTCTCAATCCCTTTTATATTTTGATCTCGACAGGCAGCGGCCGAACTGCGATACATGTTCAGAAACGAGATTCAAAGAGTCGGGATCGAAGGCGCAAAAGTCCTTCGAGAGCTCGGAAACAAGTTGGAGAAACTCGAGCGATTAAGCCCCGATTTCGACCTCCTTGAGAAGGTCCACGAGGCCGCGGAGGAGTTACAAATGCTGATCGATCAGAAATCGTACCATCTCGTGAACTCCGAGAAATGGGCGTTCGAAGATCACGAGCACCTCCAAGAACTAAAAAAGGAAGAAACCCACATGCACGTGATGGGATCATGGCCCTCGACCTTGAAACGGTCTCTTACTTTCAAGAATCCCGATCGCCCCACCACGAACATGTCAGTAAATCCCTCGTTCGTGAACTCGGGTTCCTCCGAAGACGTTCTAAAACAACAGTTGCAATGGCCTTCCCGCCTCCCGGTTCTCGGAGACGTGATCCTTAACGACCGCGAAGTGCGGACTTATGAGAGCGCGAGCGCGTTGTCGTTGATCAGTTTCACGTCTTCGTTGATCGAGCTTGTCGCACGGCTTCAGAACCTTGTGAACTCTTACCAAGAGCTTAGTGAGAAAGCGAGATTCTTGGAACTAAAAAACGATCTCAAGAAACCGGAGGATGTTGGTTTGGGGACAAGATTACTCAAATGTATAGGCTTGAAAAATTAAATCTTTTGATGGTCATGATCTTAAATGCCTTAGATTTGTTCAAGGTAACTAAACACTTACCGACTTTTATCGGGAAAAAAACGTTAACCTGGTGAGAGATGAAGGTCTTTCGAGAATCCTAGTCGGAAAGTGAGGGTGGTGACTCTTACCTCTTGAGATTCATCGAGTAAGAGACACTTATATTACGCTATTTTGATGATCTAAAGAAAATCTAAATAGTGATAATGATAGTGATGACTTTTGTCAGATAAGGGCCTACCCAATTTATGTCGGTAAATGGCCCCTAAATTTTGTATCCGTTAGATTTTATGAGTAAAATGGACCTTATAATTGGATGACCCTTAGCGGCGATTAAGGGAAACCGAGATGTGTTTCTAGTTTTTTACTCAATTGGAGAAAAACCCGACAACAAGTTATATGAGCTTATTTCGAGCTCGAGTCAATCCTAAAAACAAAATAAAGTTTGGATTTTCGGGTTTTTTCAAAGTTCAATTAAAACTACTATAGATCATAATCTTACTTGATATCATTTTCAGTGGATTTTGTATCAAGACCGGTTCTCAAGCCCAATTTGACCAATTAAAATCCAATTAGATCGAAGAAAGTCCAACTAGCTTGATCAGAGCCCAACTCGATCGATAAAAGGCTAACTAGATCGATCACAACGCAACTAGATCGATGAAAGCTCAACTAGTTTGATTAAAGCCCGGCTCAATTGATTAAACCCAACTACATCCATCAAAGTCCAACTAGATCGATCCAAGCCTAACTAGACCGATTAAACCCGATTAGATCCATTAAATCAAACTAGATCGATTAAAACACAACAAGATCCATAATTATAAATAATGTATTTAATTTAATTTAGTATAAAAGAAATAAATAATTTCTTATTTAAAGTAATAATAATAATTAAATAAAATAAATATAATTAAAAATGTTATTTTAAGAAAATTTCTTATTTTGATTGTCGCTGATGTTGCCTATGTCGCTGCTAAAAGTGTCGTTGCCATAGGCAATAGTAGCGACACCTTTAGCAACGACATAGGCAGTAGCAACGACCCGCAGGAGGGAAATTTGAGCGGGTTTTTTTGGGGCAATAGCAGTGACCCCTTTAGCAGCGACATGAGGCAATAGCAACGACCCGTTGGAGGGAAATTTGAGTGGGTTTTTTTGGGGGCAATAGCAACAACACCAATAGCAGCGACATAACCATTAGCAGCGACACGTGGGAGGGAAATTTGGGCGGGTTTTTTTTGGGCAATAGCAGCGACACCAATAGCAACGACATTAGGCAATAGCAGCAACACGTGGGAGGGAAATTTGGGCGGGTTTTTTTGGGCAATAGCAACGACACCAATAGCAACGACATTAGGTAATAGCAGCAACACGTGGGAGGGAAATTTGGGCGGGTTTTTTTTGGCAATAGCAGCGACACCAATAGCAGCGACATTAGGCAATAGCAGCAACATCGCGCGCGTTTTCTGAGTGTCGCTGCTATTGCCTATGTCGCTGCTATTGGTGTCGCTGCTATTGCCCTAATTTCTAGTAGTGTTAGGCAAAATCTAATCTAGCTGTAACCTGTCAAACATGAAAAAGAAAATAACGGTCACATACAATACTTATTTGAATCGGGTGTGACCGGGTGGTAGATATGACGATGGACCCGTTTGTTAAGAACTGAATTGATCAATTGACATCCATAGTTGAAGAGAACATTGTTGAAAGAATGTTAACTTAACAAGCATGCACTTCATGTTGTGTTAATGTTCATAAAGAGCATAGCCACATAGGTCACAATTTGTTAGTAGCTTCATCCCAAAATTAATGTTTATCTTTCAAAAATAAGTAGTTAGGAATAAAACTGTCATTTAGTTTATTAATAAGGTAATAACTACAATTTTTTTAAAATTATGTGCTTTTTTTTATTAAAGCATCTCCAATTCAAGGTTTTTAATAAGCAAAAAAGAAGGGATTTGTAGTAAATAATATTGTGAAAGTTCTCATAAGAACCTCATTTTCTATAAGTTCTCAAATGAATTCTTGGTTGTTACCTTGATATTGGTGTAAAGTGATATCTTTGTTTGTTTTTTATTCCATTTTCTTCATTTATAATTATTATTGATGTTGAAAAATCAATGAGATCCACAAAAAGTGTAAAAAGACGGTTCTTACTAGAACTCTCCATAATGATAATTCCTACAACACACTTCTCTTTTTGCTTGTAAGAATCTTGCATTGGAAGTTTTTAATTTAACGAGTTGAAGACGAGGTGATAACAAAAAATGCAAGAAGAATGTTTTTATAAGAATAGATTTTTTCTTAATGGAAAACAAGATTAAGTGAGAAAAGTTCCGACATGCGTTACATAGTTAGGTATGCTCCTTGCTTTCTTTATAATTGTGTCCTCAATATTATCTTCCTACTTTTTTAATTGTAGGGTTGGGAGGGTGGGGGAGGCAGAAATTTGAGAGGCCTTAGATAGCTATGCAAAAAACTTTTCTACCAAATTCTCATATTTAGTTTTGTCCATGATCACATGGATACACTTTATTATAGAGAAAATGTGGCATTTGAATAAAAGAAAAATATGAAAAGACCAGTTGATTCTTATCCTCCTCTAATCATATTAGGTGAAGTCTGGTAACCATAAGCTTAAAGAAAAAGCTTTCTTTTGTAAGTCATATACCAGCTTTATGAAACATTGTTTCAAATAAGGTTTCAATACCCTTTAGGGGCTTTTGCCAATCATGTTCCTTATATTTATAAAATTAATTTTTCAACATGTTATTTTAGATTATTTTACATTGTCATCTAGCTTAAATGCTTATTGACCGGTTTAAAAACCAACAATTGGTTTACCAATGTCATATGGTAACTCTTTGAACCTACTTCAATAGTTGCTTGACATATCACTGGACCAAGGTCTACGAGCCATAACATACATGGGTCCATATCTAATCCTCCTTTAATGAATCACCTATTTCTCTTAAAATTGTAATGCTTTAGCATGTGGCATTCATTCATTTACAACTACTTGTTGTATTAAATGGCTCTTACCTTAGTGACAACTGTTCAATTGAGAAAATGATATAGAATTTGGTCATGTATTTTTAGCTTTTGTGTCTTGACAGTATGCCTAAAAACATGTCATCTTGTTTTACATATGAAAATGGGATGATAGAAGAAGATAAGGCGAGCTTTGAGTCCACAAAAAATGGCAACAATAATAAAAGATGAGGTTTTAAAATAGTTTTATGGTAAGGTTTTAGTAGTAATACTTAAAATTTTCTTGCATTTTTGGACGTTACCCCCACATAAGCTTGAATATGCTAAATTTCATATTCTTGAAAATGACCCCAAAGTGAAACAACTACCTACACTACAACCCTTCAATTATTACTTGCATTCTATTGAATCATGTTGTGTCATCCTTTTTCTTATTAATATTAATTCTTAGACATGGATAACAATAATGGTATCTTAGTTTTTTCTACCTTTTACTAAATACCAATTTTGATTTTTCTTATTTTTACTGTGGGTCAATCTTAGTTTTTTTATGTTTTTATTATATGTCAATCTTAGTTTTTCCCTTTTTTTTTGGGATAATTTCTTCTATGTCCTTCTAAAACTTCTAAATTACTTCTATATCCTTCTAAACTTTCAAATTACTTCTATATCCTTCTAAAGTTTTAAAACTCTCTTCTATATCCAAAAATCTATTTAATAGTTATTTAAACATTTAAATATTAATAATAGTTATCATTAATTTTAATTATTTATAACATTACTATTTTGCCCTTATATTATATATCCCTTAAAAAAACCCAGATAAACACAAAGCAAAAACATTCAAACATAAATTAGTGATTGAATATGTAAATCATAAACCAAACACTAAATCAATATTTAAAAAACAATTTTGTATAAATTCTTTAGAAAGAAATTTGTGATATAAATCAAAACACACAATCAAATCCCTAAAAACAAATATCAAAATCAAGAACAAATGTCCTCCAACCCTAATTTCAATAAATCCCATAGAAATAATTTGAAGAAGTCTAAAATCAAATAAAAAACCCTAAAATCAACAGAAGAATCGCATCTGGAAATCGAAGAAAAACATCATCTGAAAACCGAAGCAAGAACCTTGAATCTTCCTCTTTGGTACTCTTCTCATTGGTGAACAGCAACGCCGCCGGAGTGGTGGTCGGCGTTTGAAGAAGATAGCAAGGGGAAGAAGGGGGTTTCACTTACAACCTTGAAAAATATCACCTGAGATGATGGATTGAAGGCTTACTACATTTGTGGTTGAGATTGTTTAGGAAGATGAAGCCGGATTGAGAGCTTACTCCATCTAAAATGGTGGTGACTATTTTTTTGGGTTTAGCATGATGAAGATGGGATCTGGGAAGTGGGAACAATGATGATGTGATATTGACCCTTTCTTTTCCTTTATTTTTTCTTTTTTCTTTAGGCTTAAATGGTTTTATTTTCTATTTTTATATTTAAATGATTCAAGGGTAATAGGGTAATTTTATAAGTAATTGAATTTAATAATAATAGTTATTATTATTTAAATGTTTAAATAACTCTTAAATAGATTTTTGGATATAGAAGAGAGTTTTAAAACTTTAGAAGGATATAGAAGTAATTTGAAAGTTTAGAAGGATATAGAAGTAATTTAGAAGTTTTAGAAGGACATAGAAGAAATTATCCCTTTTTTTTTACTACATGTTGGCCTTAGAGAGCATCTATAACATCTATGTAAAAGTTGAAATTTGGAGATTTTGGAGCATTTTTTAATCTAATGTGTATCAATGAGGAGTTTTTCAATCTAATCTAATTTGGAGTTTTTCCCTTTTGAAATATGCTTTTAAAACTTGATACCAAGATGAGACATATATTATTTTAATTGTATTTATCAATGAGGTTAAATGTGTTACAGTTGTTTGTTATGTGATTTTAAAGAAGCATATTCGGATTAGAAGATAATATGAAGTATTTTAATAGTATTGCTAAAGTTGGAATTGTTAAAATAAAACACTTGTTAGAGTTGGATACAATTATTTTTAGAATTTTTTATTTTAGATACTCTATTTTAGGAAGAGGAGAAAAAAAGCATAACATAGCTTTTGCTAATGCTCTTAGCCTTTTCATGCTTTTAATGTATGTCAATCTTAGGTTTTTCTGCTTTTACTGTATGTCCCCAGTCCCTTAGTAGTTTTTCTTGTTTTTATGTTATGTTAATCTTAGTTTTAGTTTTTCTTCATGTTACTAAGTTGTCAATGTTGTCGTTTACGACACCCTATTTGTTTTATCTTATGTCCATTGTGTTAGTATTATGTGCAAGATAGTAACAGGGTTTACCATGTCCAATGTTATAAGACACTAGTGGGTCACACTGCTACACACCCAATTAGAGATCGAGTGGTTTGATAATTAATTAGTACAAATTAATTATTGAGTGAGAAATAAATAATAAATAGATATTTATTATTTAGTTATATGTGAAATATCAGTTGGAATATTTTATTGGATTAATTAATAGTTAATTAATTAATTAAAGGGTTAAGTTATTTAATTAATAGTTTATTAATTAAATAAAGAGTTTGAGTTTGATTAAATAACCTTAACGGACCTTTAATCAAACGGGCTTTCTTTATTGGGTACTGCCATATTTAATTTTATAAATATGGCAAACCCTAGTCAGTTTATTCATTCGATCAATCTTAACTGAAAAGAAACCCCAAAGAAAAACCACAAAACCCTCCCATCTCTCTCTCTCCATCGATTTTGAAGAGGAACCCACGGCGGTCTAGCAGCCGATCTCACGGTGGTGCAGTAGTGGTGTATTCCCCGCCAGCAGTCCAGTTCCGTTCGTGCAAACCAACAACGAGGTAATTTTTCGTAACCCTCTTATTGTATCTGTATGCGTTTTGGATGGATCTACGATTGGGAATTGGTCTTTATTTTTCCGCTGCGTGTTTATCGCTCCCCGATTCCCAACAGTGGTATCAGAGCCACTTCCTAAACCTACAGATCAGGTTTATATAATTGTTGGTTAAATAGGTTTTTATAAAAATTATGTTTTTATCGTAAACCTATCGAATTGAAAAACCGTGGTGGAACGACGGCAGCTAGCCGATCGAACCACCAACCACCGGGAAAAACAATGCCGGCCGCACCACCGACTGTGGTTGCGGCGTCGGCTGTCGAGATCGCCGGCCGCACCACCCGATTGGTAGTTGCGGCGTCGGTTGCAGTCGAAGGCCACCACCGCACCACCGATAGTGGTGGTGGTGGCGATTCCCGAATCAGGACCACCGGTCGATAGCGGCAGCCGTAGCTGCTGTCGATCGATGATGGCAGCGGTGGTTAATTGAGATCGACGTAGCCACACCACCGATTGTGGTGGTGGCGGTCGATGGTGGTTGTTTTTACGAGAGCCGATCGAGCGGCGATGGTGGTGGCTGTGGCTGCTGCTGTCGTCGCATCCGCGGCGATGGTGGTGGCTGTGGCTGCTGCTGTCGTCGCATCCGCGGCGATGGTGGTGGCTGTGGCTGCTGCTGTCGTCGCATCCGCGGCGATGGTGGTGGCTGTGGCTGCTGCTGTCGTCGCATCCGCGGCAATGGTGGTAGCTGTGGCTGCTGTTGTCGTCGCATCCACGGCGACGGTGGTGGCGCTAAGCTGCTGCCGTCGTTGGTGGTTTAGCGATGGCGATGGCGTGGTTTTGTTTTCACCGGAACAGCGGCGGCGATGGCGGCGATTGTTGCTGTCGTCGTCGCGATTGAGATCGACAGCCACGGCGGCGGTCGATGGCTGCCGTTGGGTGGCGTCGGCCGTTGCCGGTTGTTCTCAAACGGGCGGCGATGGTGGCGTTCGTCGTCATCGTCGTTAGCGGAAACAAACCACGATTAATTGATCAATTGATTAATGAGATCGTAACCAATATGTTTTTCGATAAGTTTTCGTAAACGGGTCCCGTGCGAGATTCGTTTTCGGATAAGTCTGGGATTAAGAATCGTTTTTACCAGATAGGTTAAAACGGTTCAAGATTGTTTTAATTTTAAGTTTCCAAAATTAATTGTTAGTTTTATAATTATCTAATTGCGTTTAATTATTTAATTATGTTAAGTCATAGCTGAACCCTTTTAGACCGTGGTTGTGTTTTTATTTTTTATCTGTTTTATAAGGGAGGCCTGCGTGCCGTTTACAACCCTTTTTTTGTAATTTTAATTATTTTGTTAGACTAGTTGGGAGGCCTGCGTGCCATTTACAACCCATTTGTAATAATTTTTAATTACATCGAGACGGAGACAAGACGACGGCCATGGATCTCGGAGCCAGTGGGAGTGCCAGAAGTTGAAGACTTTTGTCACTTAGGGTTGAGACCGTTGTTTTTGTGTTGGCTCACAAAACAACATTAGTTTAAGGGTTTAGGCTATGACTGTGCTTTTTATATTTAATTGCGTGGTTGTTTAATTTACGTAATTATTGTTAAATATAAATTGCTTTTTTTTTGAACAAATTGTTTAAAAATTAAAAGGATACAAATACAGTCAGTGTTTGGATCCAGTTTTTCAAAGTTTTTTGAAAAAAGGAAACTGGCAATTTTGACCCTTGTTCAAATCATAGATTAGCAAGTGCAACCCACTTTGGGGGCAACTCCGGTGTAAGGTACATAGGGCGTTGTAAGTGCTCACACTATGAACGCCCGTGTTCAAACCGAAACTGGAGGGTGATAAAACTCTGCGAATTATCTCCGGGTGGTACCGGCCAGAGTTTGTCCAGGTCCCGGGTGGTGCAATCTATTTTGGTAATTATTTATTCACTGGGTGATACCAGGCCAAAATGCACTAGAGGGACTAAATATGCACGGACTATAAATATCCGATGTCCCGACGATCTAGAAGTCGTATTTTCGAGTTAAAAAAATACGATTGGTATAGTTTTACCTACCATAGATCGCATGAGTCGGTTTGACATGATCACATGCTTCCCGACACATGTGAAATATGGATTCTAGTCTAATAAATTTATTTTTAGGGTAATAATTTATTAGAATTTTATAATTATAAACTAAATTGGAATTTATATTCTTCTGTAGATGTCTCCAATTAGCATTCCGTTTTATTCACCTGAGGAATCACTTCGCCTGATTATGGGCAAGTGGAAGCTTACGGGCCAGAACTTTCCAGTTTGGAAGTTACATTTACAGAATGTTTTAAGTGCCCAGGGTAAGCTTTATGTGATTAATAAGCCCATGTCACGACCTAAAAGCAATGCCCCTGAAGAGGAATTTGCTGAGTATTTTAGATTCATGGCAGATGAATCGGATGTAATGTCCATTCTACTTTTCTCTATGTCACCCGAGTTCACGGGAGATTTAAGAGTAAAATTCTGCCATGAGGTTGTGAAAAATGTGGAGAACCAGTTAGGTTTCTACAAGCATACGGGTAAGCTTTTGATCATGCAAGAGATTCTCTCCCTGAAGCTGCAAAAGGGTCAGTCGGTTAAAAACCATCTTATTGAAATAAGAAGGCTTTTTAAATGTTTATCACGTCTGGGGTACAAGATGACTCAGGAAGAGTTAGTGTATCTCATGTGGTTTTCCCTCACAAAAGAAGTTCAGGACACAGCTAGTGCCTACATGAAGGAACCAAAGAACGACGTGGATAAAGTTCATGAAGATATTCTGGCCAGTCTAGAGCCAGTACCCGAACCTGCAAATCTCATGGACACTGATATAATTGATGAGCTGGGAGATCTGAGTTGCCCAGAGTGTGGCAGCGAGGATATTTGCGAGCACTCGATGAATATCGACCAGATTGAGATCGGTTTACCCGATGCTCCAGGTATCTTTATGATAGATTGCTTAATCACTTCTTATGAATCATGGGTAATTGATACAGGCAGTGGTAACCACATTTGTAATCATTTACAGGGATTCACTAGAAGAAAGACTCTGAGGAAGGACCGTTCGAACCTACGAGTTGGCGAAGGCACATCGCTGATAGCTGAAGCTGTAGGATCCTATAGTCTTAGTTTACCCTCGGGTCTAGTTTTGGAACTTGATAATTGTTATTATATTCCAAATATGATTAAGAATGTTTTGTCTTTTGATTTATTAGTAGACCAAGGATTTTACTATAAATATGATTATAAAATGATTTCAGTCTTTAAAGATAATATTTTCTATTTTAAAGCTACACCCGTGAATGGTCTATACACAGTAAATCTACAAGACAACAGTAGTGAAATCTATCATATAAGTAAACGATCCAAGGATATTGAGGATCAGACTTACCTCTGGCATTGTCGTTTGGGCCACATAAACAAGAAACGCGTTGAACTACTCCTAAAAGGAGGTTTTCTTGGTAATTTCGATTATAAACCTTTTGATAATTGCGAGTCTTGTTTATCTGGCAAAATGACAAAGCAACCTTTCAACAATGAAAATGAAAGGGCTACTGACTTGCTTGAAATAATCCACACAGATGTATGTGGACCTTTCAGTCATGTGGCAAGAGGAGGATACCGGTACTTCATTACCTTCACTGACGATTTCAGTAGGTATGGTTATGTCTACCTTATGAGACATAAATCTGAAAGCTTTGAAAAATTCAAGGAATTTCAGAATGAAGTACAGAATCTACTTGACAAGAGGATCAAGTTCTTACGGTCAGATCGTGGTGGCGAATATCTTAGTGATGAGTTTGACAATCATCTGATGGAGTGTGGGATTGTATCCCAACTTACACCTCCGTATACACCTCAGATGAGCGGTGTGTCAGAAAGGAGAAATCGTACTTTGCTTGACATGGTACGAACGATGATGTGTCATTCTTCGCTGCCAATATCATTCTGGGGACATGCGCTCGAAACAGCGGCACACATACTGAACAGAGCGCCAACAAAGTCGGTAGAAAAGACTCCATACGAGTTATGGAAGGGTAAGAAACCCAACATATCTTTTCTAAAAATTTGGGGTTGTGAGGTTTACGTCAAACGACCCACCTCAGAAAAACTCAAGCCCAAATCCGACAAGTGTTTCTTCGTTGGATATCCCAAGACCACCGTGGGATATTATTTCTACAACCCTGAAGAGAACAAAGTATTTGTTGCTCGAAATGGAAAATTTCTGGAAGAAAAGTTTCTCAGTCTAGAGAACACCAGAAAGGGTGTAGATCTACAGGTAGTAGACGAAGAAAACACTACACCAGTTGTTGAGCCAGAAATTCAACATAACAATGTTGAACCTCAATCAGAGCCGATTGAGGAAGTGCAAACACAGGACCTTCGCAGATCCAGTAGGGTAAGACAAGAACCAGATAGGTATCTTGGGTTTCTAGTCTCTCAAGATAGCGGAGACTTGAATGAACCAACATCCTATGGAGAAGCTGTGTCAGGCAGTGAGTCTGAACAATGGCGGGAAGCCATGAAGGCCGAGATGCAATCCATGTACGACAACCAAGTTTGGGAGTTGACTGATTTGCCACAACACTGTAAGGCTGTTGGGCGCAAATGGGTTTTCAAGAAGAAAACCGACATGGATGGAAATGTACACACCTTCAAGGCCAGACTGGTCGCAAAAGGATTCACGCAAACTCATGGTATCGACTATGATGAAACCTTTTCACCAGTGGCCATGTTAAAATCAATTAGGATTCTTATGGCCATTTCAGCGTATTTTAACTACGAGATTTGGCAAATGGACGTCAAGACAGCCTTTCTAAATGGAAAGTTAACAGAAGACGTCTATATGGAACAACCAGAGGGGTTTGAAGATCCTAAGAATCCTAATAAGGTGTGTAAACTGCTAAAATCCATTTATGGATTAAAGCAAGCATCTCGAAGCTGGAACTTACACTTTGATGAACGAATCAAAGAGTTTGGTTTTACCAAAAGTGAGTTCGAGCCGTGTGTCTACACTAAGTTCAGTAGGAGCATAGTAACCTTCTTGGTCTTGTATGTAGATGACATTCTGCTCATAGGAAACGATATACCAACTTTACAGAGTGTAAAAGGTTGGTTAAGCAAATGTTTCCAGATGAAGAACCTTGGAGAAGCCGCTTATATACTCGGCATAAAGATCTATAGGAATAGATCCAAGCGGCTTATCGGACTTAGTCAGAGTACGTATATCGATAAAATCCTGAAGAAATTCAGGATGGATGAATCCAAGAAAGGATTTATCCCGATGCAACATGGCATAGTGTTAAGTAAAACACAGTGTCCTGTTTCTAGTCAAGATCAGGACAAGATGAAATCGGTCCCATATGCTTCTGCAATTGGATCGATTATGTATGTCATGCTGTGTACTAGGCCCGATGTTGCTTACTCAGTAAGTGTTACGAGCAGATATCAACAGAATCCGGGTGAACCTCATTGGGTGGCCGTCAAGAACATTCTTAAATATCTGAGAAGAACGAAAGAAATGTTCTTGGTCTTTAGAGGATCTGAGGATGAAATTAGTGTCACTGGATACTCTGACGCTAGTTTCCAGACCGACAGAGATGACTTCAGGTCACAGTCAGGGTACGTCTTTACCCTAAACGGAGGTGCGATCTCATGGAAGAGCTCGAAGCAAGACACGATTGCAGATTCAACTACAGAAGCAGAGTACATTGCAGCATCTGATGCGGCAAAGGAAGCTGTCTGGCTAAGGAATTTTCTATCGGATCTAAGAGTGGTTGCCAGTATCTCTAGACCGGTTGATATATTCTGTGATAACTCTGGAGCCGTGGCGCAAGCAAAGGAACCGAGAGAGCATCACAAGTCAAGACACGTGCTCAGGAAATATCACCTTATCCGAGAGATCATTGGAAGAGGCGATGTGAGAATATGCAAGATTCCAACAGAGGATAATGTCGCAGATCCGCTGACAAAGCCACTAGCAAGGGTGAAGCATGAGGCACATGCGAATTCCATTGGGATGCAGTACCTGGAAGCCAGTAGCTAGTTCTTAGTTTATTAATTATTACTATAGTTTAATTTTGAAACAATGTAATCATGTAAAGTTTTATTTCACAGTGTGTTGGAAATAAATGGAGGTTTTAATTTCATGATTGTTCCAAATTAACTATTTTTCGCATATTTAAATGTATCCATGATTTTACAAAGTTTTGTATGAAATCTAAATTTCCGTAGCCACTTATTGAAATGGGAATTTCAATAGGAAGTTTAACGCTATTATAAATACTTGAGGATTTATTCAAAGTAGAGAATAAAAGCACAAGTGATGTGACCAAGTATTTATAGATACTCATCAGAGTGTTTGAGTATTGGAAGTGACCAGTAATCAAGTCTGCTTCATGGAGCCTCAGTCATAAGCACTGACTTGATAGGTTGTCCTTAGACCTGAGATACTTGGTTTGGAAACACGAGGACTGTTGTACTCTTAGCACGTACTAACGTTGTACCGTAACAGGGCGGCCATACGGGACGTGACTAGATGCAGCGGAAGCCGTGGATCCAAATGCAAGTAGTCAAGAAGGGATTTGCACCTCTTTCAAAAGAGAGATATTTCCGGGCCCCTTGACGATTAAGATTGACAGAAATCGCGTGGCCACGCTCGGATAGAATAACAGGAGTTATTTAGTAATATCCGTTACTGCAGGCAATCGAAATCAGAGTCAAGAAATACTTGATATTTAAGAAATGAATCCTCCACTCCATGTCTTAAAATCATTTTAGAAATATCGTGTGCAAAAGGAATGAACCTGTGTACAATTTCAAGAATTGTATCTCTGGATATAAGAGATCTTATAACCTGGTTAACCTAAGTGTCTGGCTAGGGACCTCCTTAGGCTAGTGGTAACAGTACAGTTACTAGTCTGGCACAAGTGGGAGTCTGTTAGGATTATGTGCAAGATAGTAACAGGGTTTACCATGTCCAATGTTATAAGACACTAGTGGGTCACATTGCTACACACCCAATTAGAGATCGAGTGGTTTGATAATTAATTAGTACAAATTAATTATTGAGTGAGAAATAAATAATAAATAGATATTTATTATTTAGTTATATGTGAAATATCAGTTGGAATATTTTATTGGATTAATTAATAGTTAATTAATTAATTAAAGGGTTAAGTTATTTAATTAATAGTTTATTAATTAAATAAAGAGTTTGAGTTTGATTAAATAACCTTAACGGACCTTTAATCAAACGGGCTTTCTTTATTGGGTACTGCCATATTTAATTTTATAAATATGGCAAACCCTAGTCAGTTTATTCATTCGATCAATTTTAACTGAAAAGAAACCCCAAAGAAAAACCACAAAACCCTCCCATCTCTCTCTCTCCATCGATTTTGAAGAGGAACCCACGGCGGTCTAGCAGCCGATCTCACGGTGGTGCAGTAGTGGTGTATTCCCCGCCAGCAGTCCAGTTCCGTTCGTGCAAACCAACAACGAGGTAATTTTTCGTAACCCTCTTATTGTATCTGTATGCGTTTTGGATGGATCTACGATTGGGAATTGGTCTTTATTTTTCCGCTGCGTGTTTATCGCTCCCCGATTCCCAACACATTGTGCTTATGTGCTTCATTTTTCGTTCACCGAACATGTAGCGTGTTTGCACACATTCCTACATTGTTTTGCTACTTTTCGCACCTATCTCTTGTATTTAATTTTTGTTTTACAAAGCGAGTGTCTTTTACCTAAACAAAATATCTACCATTTGGGTTAGATGTAACGTTTGTTTGCATCTTATTCTCGAAATTATACCTCTATGTGAAATATACCGAGTTCAGTTATTGATTGTGTATCCCGTTTTCTTGTGCAACGAAATTTGTACATTGGTTGATGCACTGAAATGGCATATTTAGTATTGGAAGAAACCGGTCTTATCTTCTTCTGTCATAATGTTGTGTCAACTTGTACTTCGTACAACGAAAGTTGTATGATACGTCGACCGAACTTGGACATAAATTCTTTGGTTATGGCTTGAGGTTAGTTTTTTTGGAAGGTGGTTTGGTGGTCCAATTCTCTTTTATAATGCTTTTTAATACTGAAAAGTGTAGAGAAAGTGTTATGAATGCTTATATCTTGTGTAGTCAAAGTTGTACATTTGCCAATTTGTAACATGGTTCCACTTGGTTATGAGATTGGGACCATAAAAAGAAACACAGCCGATGTAGAGTGTGACTTATGATAAAGTGGGCATCATCTCCATTCTCATTGAAGGGGACCCTTCTTAGTTTCTTTTATGCTTGTTAAGACTAAATCAAGGGTAAAATAGTACCTTGTCAAGGTTCGGTCTTCTTGAACATCTTTAGCTAGAATGACAAAAACTGCTAACATGGTGCATTGTCATTGGTGCACTTTATGAGATAGAGTTGAATGTATTAGAGTCTCACATCTGCTAAACATTGTTTTTTCTCGATATGTGTTGTAACATTTATTTTTATTTTTGTTAGATTTTTTTTAGGATGGATTCAAGGAGGGAATGGAATGTGCATCTGCCTTTAAAATCTTTTTGAAGTATATGCAATTTATATATGATCAAATTAGACTCATATATATTTCTGCATTTGGTAATACTTGAATATTTGATGTCTAAGAAGATTGGGTTGTGAGTTGGAATACTCTTAGTTTTCTCTTGAAAAAAATTTAATTACAACAAAAATGCAAAAGTAAAAAATCCACTTCTATGTCATTTTTTAAACAAATCGTATTTTTATATAATTATTTTTCATCGTATTTTATATATTATTCTATTATTTTAAGCCTTGGTTTGGAAATTTATCTACGTCTATCTTTACTTAATCAGAATGGTGTTCGACTGTATCACATTCTCACATGATATCAGAGTTTGGGTCTTCTATTTTATAGAGGCATGACACTCTGCACGCCGTCTCTTCCAGCCTCTCTTGCATGTGTGAGTCCCACATTGGCTCGTTATAGTTCATTTTTGTTTCATTATATGTCATAACTTTAAACGTCCATTTTTTTACGAGAGTCATTTAAAAAGAATAATCTAATAGAGTTTTATGCATCTAACATGTGAGATACAAAATATTTCGACCAATCAAAGATAAGCCAAAATTGCTTATATCTTTGAAAGTAAATAAACTAAGTTGAATAGTAAAAAAGAAGGTGAGTACAATGATTTATTTGAAGTGGGGGAATAGATGAGGGTCGCATGTACAAAGGCATCATTGTCACATAGCCACACCTCTAAGAATCATCCTAAATGGAAACAATAAAATTCGTACCTTTCCTCCTTGCACTTTTTTTCTTTGCCTACCCATATAGAATTTAAGTCCAAAAGAGACGATAACTCGAACATGGGGTCGAGAATCGTTTGTCTATCCTACTAATATATCCGTTCGTTCTCTTGAATACATATCTTATCTTGATCTTTTCGTCCAAAACGTATGATGACGTTAAGAATTTGTTAAAAAACTAATTTGAAATACTAACTTAATTCCTCCCAAAATATATAAAAGAGATATGTTTTAAAATTTTGTGTAATTGTTGCACTTTTTAATTAACTAAATGACAGTTTTAGCCTTTATAAGGGTAGTATTTAATATATTGATTAACATATATTTGTTTCACAATATGATTGTTTTACATGTACTTGATTCACAATGTGAAACTTTTTGTGTGTGTATTTTTGTTTCACAAACACGTAAAATGTGTATATATATTATGAACCGAACACATATGAAACAAACACAATGTAAAACAAATGTACGTTGATCAATACTTTAAATCTTACCATTAGATGCAAATTAAAATCATATAAAATAGCATATGATGCACTAGTTCTTAAATTTATCATAATGTTTAGGTTTTAAACATATGCTTCCTCTATAAAACATAAATTAACACAAAAGTTTATTCCTCTTAAATTTATTACATGTAAGAGGAATAAACTTTTGTGTTAATTTTTTCAAACTCCTGTTCACACTGTAGCAAAATATGAAAGTGTAAAACGAAATATTCTAATTTTATTTTAATAAGCATTACAGTTATTTTTAACAAAACAAAAAGTAACAAGATGTACTTTCATGTAATTTTTATTTCAAAATTATTATTAATCTTAACTATATATAGCGAGAGAAATGAAGGTTCAAGTGTAATTAAAAACGGAAAGTTAAAGAACTCTTTCATCTGAGTCGTATGTAGCGGTGATACAGACCGCCTAGCTCGTCAGATCGAAGAAAGTCGCGACCGGACCAAACTGAAGCATGCTCGCGCCGCGAGCCTTCCTTCCTCGCGCAGCGAAGAGCATCAGATCCGCCAGAAACGATTTTCACTGCTTTCCTTAATTATTTCGTTTCCTTTTTCTTGAGAAAAAGAAAAAGGTTGTAGAAATTGATTCTGGAAATAATTGTTTGTCTACTAAATTGGTTTGGTAAATTAGAAAAGATATTATATAATTATTAATATATCAGTTTATCATTTGATTTTGATTTACATGCATACAAATATTTAAAAATAATCTAAACATAATAAGTTAATTAAATAATTAAAAATCAATTATTGTACAAGATTTGTCAAAGAAAGAAAAAAAATATCTTTTATAATTATTATTTTTTTCGGTTTAATATATATGTTTTACTTTACAATATATATGTTTTATAGATTTATTAAAAGAACAAATGATTAAGAAATAACAAAAATAATAAATAAAATAATTACAGAAAAGGAAAGTATCACAAGAACTCGGGTTCCTGTACAAGCACCTGGGTTCCAATAAGAACCTATGACTGGACAAGAACCTCTGTTCCACAGTGGAGGTTCTTGTAAAAATCCCAATAAGAACCCCGTGAAGAACCTCCATTGTGGATGCTCTTAGTTTTCTTAATTCTCAAGCTAGGATTAATTTTAGCTAGTTTTATTTCCTTTTCTTTAGACGTTTCCTTTTTGCGATTAGTTTCCTAGCCTATTTAAAGAACGTTTAGAGCATCCACAGTGGTGGAACCTCTAAGAACCTCACTTGCCATATTTTTCTCTGCCACATCATTGCCATCTCAACAAAGTAGGAACCTCCTTAAACTCTACAGTGGAGGTTCTTATAAAAACCCCACTTTCCTTTTCTTATTTATCAATTATTATATAATTTTAATATATACATATATATTAAAAATTTCAAATAAAATTTATTGTTTTTCACTTTTATATTAATATTAAAGTTTCAATATATATATATATATATTATTAATATATATGAAAAACAATAAAAACGCAAATATACTTTTATACTACAATTAAAAAAGAGGTACACCATTACAGAATAATTAATCTTAAAAGAAGTATGAGTAAATACTTTATAATATAGATCACTCGTAATCTTGATTCGACCAAATATGTTTAACCAGGTCGGAGCGGAGTTGATGATGAACTTCATTTGAGTGTATCTCGAAATTCATTTGAAGATATTCATGGAATTCATAGGTGAAACCTTGAAATATTTGTGTCGAATTATCTAATTTTGATTTACATGTAGAAATATATTTAAAAATAATCTAAACATGATAAATTAATGAAATAATTAAAAATCAAACTTCTTAAAAACGAGGGTTTACTTCAAGAAAGTGTATCCAACTTGTCACGAAAAGTTATTGTATGTATTGTATTTCCATTTTTACCATTTGGCATATAAAAGTTTAAGAAATGGTCATTGTATGTATCCAACTTTATCAAAACCTATCATTTTGATGTATCCAACTTGTCTCAAAAGTGTATCCAACTTGTTATGAAATACGTTAAATGATAGGTTTTGATAGTTTTGATACGTCAAATGGTAAAAACGAAAGTACAATACATACAATAACTTTTTGTGACAAGTTGGATGCACTTTCGTGAAGTAACCCTAAAAACAACTTATAAAATTTGTATAGAAATTTATAAGAAACAAAAAACACTTTTTTTATTATAGTTTTTATTTAATTTAATATATATGTTTTATTTTTATAGATTTATTAAAAGAAAAAATAGTTAAGAAATAACAAAAATAATAAATAAAATAATAACAGAAAAGGAAAGTATTACAAGAACCCGGGTTCTTGTTCAAGCACCTGGGTTCCAATAAGAACCTGTGACTGGACAAGAACCTCTGTCCCACAGTGGAGGTTCCTACAAAAACCCTAAAAAGAACCCCATGAAAAACCTTCATTGTGGATGCTCTTAGCTTGTTGATTTTCATTCATTCAATCATAATTCAATTAAAGTTTGCTTTGTTTATCGTGTTTACGATTTCTTTGTTTACGTTTCACGCTTGTGAACGTTGCATAATTTTTTGGTTGACGCTAGTCGATCCGTTCCACGTTTCTTACTGCGTCAAGCGGTGCATAAAATTAATTAAGACATTTTTATATACATGTATAAATTATTACATGTATATGTTGAGAAGGGTGAGAACAGATTTCTACTATCGGATCAATCATAATTGAAGATCAACACAAATTCATTAGTGGGGTCAGATTAAAAGCGATCGAGCATCAATATCTCTTTGTGTATAGGTGAAGCATGGTGTGAAAAGTTGAGTTTCATATGAGAAGGGATCACAACCATTTATACCTTTGAATCTCATGTATCATAAATTACATTTTTAGTATCACATTGTATCACTTCTCATCATATCTCAAGCCATGGTATAATATATATATATATAGGAACAATCAAATACACACCAAGTAATTCGTAAACACTTGCACACCAATTTGCATATGAGATTTACTTCCTAAAATTATGAATTTTATTAACTAAAGGCTATTAATAATTCAAATTTCAAATTGTTAGTTGTCATAGCTATATTATCAAAACGCCCCCAATATTTATGCATCGTTAGATCAAAAGTTCAATGGTAAATCAATGGTTTAGATTGGTGTGTAAGTGTTTACGAATTACTTGGTGTGTATTTGATTTTTCCTCTATATATATTCAAATCCCCACCCCATAATTGTTGCACATCTTCAGAACCCATCTTAGCCCCTCATCTTAGAGATTCAATTTTACTATCTAATTCAAATTAAAGGATACAAACGTAATATATATATGTATATATATACACACACATAGAGAGAGAAAGAGGAAAGTTCAAATGTGAACTCATTTTTCATTGTGAACGTGAGGACCAACAAAATTGCTCCACGTGCCAATCTGAATCGGCGCCTAAGCTTTATTCATTCAGTTTGAATATTCATGCTTTATTCAAACTGAATACCAGCTTTATTCAGTATGAATAAAACATGAATATTCAGACTGAATATTGTCATGTGACGCAATACAGGTGATTCTTACGTTCACAATGAAAGATATATATATATATATATATATAGAGAGAGAGAGAGAGAGAGAGAGAAAGTTAACATTTTAAGAAAACACGAGAAAACTTCGTTCATGTACAAAATCATATATGATTTTATACTGGCGGAAAAAAATAGATGCGGGTGACTTGCCACGCAACTTAAAGTCGCGTAATCATATATGATTTTGTACATGAATCGTATATAATTTTGCCCGTGAATTATATATAATTTTGTACATGAATCATATATGAATTTATAAATTGACGAATTTTCGTGTTTTCTTAAATTGTTAGCACTTTCGTATGAACACATGCATATAGAGGGAAAGTTCACACAAAAAATAAGTTCACAAAAGAAAATCCCTCTATATATATGTTGTGAACATGAGGACCACTAATATCACGTATTCACGTCACGTGGCAATATTCACTATGAATATCATACATTATTCAGAGTAAATAAAGTTTAGGCGCCTTTATTCACTCTGATAATGCATGGTATTCAGAATGAATATTACCACATAGCGTAATTTTAGCCATAACGTTCACAATGAAAAATGGGTTAACATTTTAATTTTCCCCATTCTTCCTATATACATATATAATAAAATTAGAATAAATTAAAGTGAAAGGTTACAAATTCCAAGAATGGCATTAAAAAATCTTCAAAGGTACCATCAGACCATTGAGTACGTTGTTGGTCACGCCCTAGCCAATCGTCTGCTTTCAGGGGGTGTTTGGGAAGGCTTATTTAAAATAACTTATGACTTTTGGTAAAAGTACTTATTAACTTATGTGGTGTGGAAAAGGAGTTTTTTAAAAAGTGTTTGGATTAGCTTATTAGCTTTTATGGGTTTTTGATAAGGAGTTTTTGATAAGTTAGTAGGGAGTGACTTTTCAAAAATGACTTATTAGCTTTTAGGGGATGAAATAAGGAGGTTTTAAAAATAGCTATCCAAACACTTTGTTTTAACTTATTTGCTTCTCCATAATGAAATAAGTTATAAGCACCTCCAAATAAGCTCTCCCAAACACCCTCTCAGTTTCAAATAAATTATACAATCTCTAAATTTATTTAAATTTAATATTCTATAAAATATATCCTTTTAGTTTAAATGCTGGAGTATGTTTCCTAACTTGAATCTTATAAAAATATAATATACTCGATTGTAGGTATTTTCGATTGTTATGTGAGTATGTGACCATACAATAGATTAAGAAAAACAAAATATTCAAATTTTACAATTCATTTATATTAGATATCTTATTTTAATTTTCTAGGTAACATATTATATATATTGTTATTAATTGTCGACCAATGTGGTCTAATAATACCCACATGGAAATTAAATTGAGTGGCCTCCATGTGGGTGGTAGTAATACTATGATTGCTTTTATTTCTTGGGTAATTATTTTTAATTTTTAATCTATATGACATCCAAAACTTTAATAAAATAAACACTAAAACTTTATTATATATCTTGGTAAAAACATTTATTCATTATGATTTCCAGAATTCTGAATTTCCAAAATAGTAGCATAAATTTTATATTTAAAATAGTTCATGATGAAGACTTATAATAACATTCCAAAATCTGAAGATTCTGTGTTTGAATCTTGTTTTGGTTTACAGAAATTGTTGTGATTGACTAGTTTAGTTTTGCTTTTATATTTAGTTAATTATGGTTTTTTTATGGTTTGTTAAAAAGTTGTTTTTCTTCCTTGTAGTTTGATATTACGACTTTCATTTTCTATAATTTGCAATTTATTGTTATTTTCGTTCATAAAACTACTTCTATCTCTAAATATGATTAAAGGAAAAAAAATCATAAAACACAAAGAAGAAAACAAGATAATATTTATACATATAATGATGAAACTATAATTAACTTAAACCATGTAGATTAAAATTGTAATTTTAAAATCATATAGTTTCAATAATTTACAGGGAAAAAAGGACATAATTTATTTTGGATTAAATCTACGATTTGTTCAACAATGTGATTTTCATCCATATGCTTTAGAAATTGTGTATTTGTCTCTATAACTTGTATTTCATTGCTATTTCCATCATTTTATTTACAGTTTATTGTTGTTTGTGTCCTTGAGGCTTATAATACAATTCTCTATTGTTTAGTTCCCTTGTACTTGAAGGTATGAATTGATCCATGAATGAAAATTGTAAAGTATAAAAGAGAAAATCATAATTTATAAACCACAAAGATGACAATCAAATTATTAACAAAAGGTAGAAACTAAAATTGTATTTAGAAAAGAGTTTCTAATATTTAATAAAAATAGTGAATTACAATTACATATTTAATTCCTCATGAATAGCTGTTTTTTAGTTTTCGTCCTTCGAAGTCATAAAATACATAGATGGTCTAAAAATCATGTTTTGTAGCCTAAATCAGTCTCTTCCACTAACACTGTTAGATGGTCTTTGTTAAGTCCATCATGTACCCCCAAGTGAGGGACATTTTGGTCTTTTCACCAATCTTCTTCTTCGTCATCTACTTCCACAAATCAAGAACCCTAAACATAAACATGCAAAATCAAAAACCTATATTCTTATATAAATTCAGTTAAAAAGATCTCAAAAACAAATCTAATGTATAAACAACCCCATTTGAATTTGTTGCTTCTATGAAGATGAACTACATTCAACATCACGTAGATTCGTTATTTGCAGGTTTAGATCAATGAGCATGAGCAACACCATAGCCATTTGAATATGAACAAAAAGCATAACCAAATTGAGATGAAGATGAACAAGTAACAAAAGCAATTTGAGTATGTACACAAACAATAACATAACCAAGAACCTAGGAGCCAATTCTTAATTCGTAATATTCATACAAATAATCTAAGGTAAATCTAATCTAAATAAAAGCAATAATCAAAACTCTAATCTAAATAGAAGTAAATCATATCTAACTTTTGATTTGATTCTAACAAGATACAAAATCCTAAAACACCATCACCAAACTGTAGAAAACCATTAAACATTATACATGTGTGGTCTTGTTTGAAGAACACTATCACCAATTCAAAAAAAAAAACATCGAACTTTTAGTCTAGTTCTAAAGATACAAACCAATGATATGTTTTGGTAAAATTTGTAAGTCACAACGACGACATAAATTACAAATAGAAAGGTGGTTACGACATAATCATGTATTAAGATAAGATTTTAACGACTAAGTATGTTGAGAATCATCATTGTCACTTTTGGTGATCGGTCATAAGATAGCTAACGACAGTCAACCAACAGGTAAACATCAACCCACGATGATCATAAAGGTTGAAGTCGATGCACGACTAACGACCCCCAACCAACGATCAAGATTAGCTGATAATACTATTCCATGGGTTGTTGTAAGTTATTTCTCATCTTTAACTTATAAAATGAATGACCAACCATTTCCTCTTGGTATTTAAGCACAATATCTGTTACATTAAAACAAAAGAGCGATAACGATAGACGTTAATCAAAAGCAATCAATGTTTGCAGGAATGGATGAAAAATTAGGGTATACATTTTCTTCATTTATTTTATAGTAAAAAATAATAATGTTTTTAAAGAAAATAAAAAAAGGTAAAAAGACCAGAATACACCTCACGTGAGGGGTACATGATGGACTTAATATAGAGCACCACCATCTAACGGCGTTAGTGAAAGGGACCGATTTGGGATAAAAAACATGATTTTTTGACCCAATGTATTTTATGACTTCAAGGGACTAAAAGAAGAAAATAGCTATTAAGGAGGGACAAAAATGTAATTAACTTTATGAAAAAGAGAGCATAAAGAGATTAGAGGTGCACGTTGGCTGTTCATGATGTGAGCCTGTGGGACTCCCTCTGCAACCCTCATGTGTCTCAAAAAGATATAAGCTTCAAAAAGTTTGTTAACATTTTTATTATTTTTTTTTGAATGATGTTTTTTCACAATTAACTATAAAAGGTAATTTTTAACTATGTTAACAGATTAAAATAATTTTAAATAATCTAGTAGTTGTTTTTAATTAATTTTTAAATATTTACTACATAAATTTAGAAATTGTAGTTTTCATTAATTTTTAATTGAACACCGTTTTGTCTTTTTGTGTTTGTAAAAGTTTATGTTTTGTTTTGATTAACCATTGTTTAAGAACATTAGTTAATTCGTAATTAAAAATAAAGCATGTCAAATTAAAAACATCTACTTAATAATTAAATAAAAACATTAGGGACTTTAAATATTGTAAGAACTCAAAACCATCTAATTATAGATTGGGTTTAGCAAACTAGCTGATAAGCTAGCTGGTAATTGATAAGCTAATTGTTGACTAATAAATTAGTTATTAACTAATAAACTAAGGGAATTATAAAGGGGGTTGCTATATGCACCCAAAAAGTGAATCGGGAATTGAAAAAGTAGCATCGGGAATTGAAAAAGTAGTCTTTGACGTTGACATGTGTGTGTATGACGCATTCACTTTTTGGGTGCATTTGGTAAAAAGTCGGGTGTATTTAGCAATTAATACAAAATAAACATTTTATTTTAAATGTAGAAAATCTAATACTTAAATGAGATAATAAATAAGTTTTAACAGAAATTTTATTAGCTTTGTACCTAAAATTATTATAAAGCCTAAAATAAATCACTTCATTAAATATTAAAGAGAATAAATAAAGCTTTTTATATTTTATTATGATGATAAGGCCATGGGATGCTAGGTTTGGCGGGTTGGAAGCCGTCGGTTTGGCGGGCTCGGCAGACTATCGGTACGTCGGTAGCAGGTTTAACCGGTTTCCACACTTGCGGTTTCCACACACAGTTTGGGTGTGTGTTGCGTGTGTGTGTGAGATGATTAAAAGGGTTGGGTACTAATCAAAGAGGGATTCAGATGATTAATTGTATGGTTAAAAAACAAAGCTGTTGTAAAAGCTACTGTGGCACTAAGGTCGGAAGGGTTGGATACTGACAAATGAGGTTAAGGGGTAGTATGCATAATGCATATATATGTATATGTAACCAATGTGTAGTTGTTACGTTTAACAGAGCTTCTCTGGCTCTGTCCATCCATGGCGGTGGCCTACCAACACTCTTATCGAACCTCTTTCGTCCTTTTCCCCAATCTCTCTCTTTATCTCTCTCTCATCACTGACTGAATTTGTTGCTTTTTTACTCAACAAACCACCAGATGTTACATTATTATATGCACCCATCAGTCGCCATGTTTTTTCGCAATTTCCACCACCTTTTCCCGCTCTCTCACTCACTACCACCTTAAAACAAAAGCATCTTTTTCTCCGATTAAACCTTCTCTCATCTTCTTCTTTTCCCTTTTCAGTTTTCAGTAGATAATGACCAAGAATCCTCTTCTGTTTCATTAACCCCTGTTCAATTTTGTTATTGGGTTTATTTTGTTGTTGATTGTTGAGGGAATATTGTATTTGTTGTATCCATTTTTTTAGTGCCCACCAAGTGTTTGTGAAAATGTCTCTGCTGGATTTTGCCCACTTTTTTTTATAGTTTATTTCTTGAAAATGAAATTTGAGATTGAATTTGAAATCGATTTTGCTGTGTTTATCCTATAAAGATCAATCTTTGACCACCACCCAAAAGATTGCAAGATGGAAATACAAGGATGCAAATCAAGATTTACTGGAAAACCTATTCTCAATCGACGCCTTTCCAGAAGAGAAAGAAAGCTTGCACTTCTTGAAGATGTATGTAATTCATATATATGTATATATATATATATATGTGTGTGTGTGTGTGTGTGTGTGTGTGTGTGCAGATAGAATGTGATTTCTTGATTGGGCGTTTATAAAGTTTGGATCTTTAATTAATGGCAGGTGGATAAGCTGAAGAAGAAGCTAAGACAAGAAGAAAATGTACATAGAGCACTTGAGAGGGCATTCAGTAGACGTTTAGGAACTTTACCTCATCTTCCTCCTTATCTTCCTCCACAGGTTTCTTTCTACCCTCTTTATTTACTTTCTAATCAAATAGTAATTTGGGCTAAATCATGCCTCAAATCCATCATCCTTCATAGAGTTTTAGTTTTATATGCTTTTTGGGCACAATTCTTGCATCAGAAGTTGTTCTCACTTTCTCTTTGTTCTGATACTTTACAAACTTGCTAAAGATTTCGAATCAGGCAGGTCGGACTCCAGAATTATTTCGGAATTTTTTCAAACGGTGACATCATCTAGTCATAAGAAATATGTAGGGATATTTTTCACAATATCTATCATTGTTCTATTGGTCACTTCATTGCTTTTCATAATTAGGGGTCTCATCTTCAAGTCTTTTATTGCAAATCTTTTTTAGAAACATAATAAATCTGATATTAAAAGCTAAAAAACAAAGAAAATGACACTAACAAGATTCCAACTTGGGTATGGGAAGGGAAAAAAAGCCTTGCAAACCAACTCTATGAAAGAAAACTTGTGTTCTTATTGAAGTTTCAAAATATATACAGCAACTGTGACACATAACAAATTGATCACGACCCTATAATTTCTTACACTATATGTATGCGCTACATTGGGTCCGTCCATGGAATTGGGTACAAAATTATGGAACATGCATTTTGTAAATATTGGCAGACTTTGGAGCTACTTGCTGAAGTAGCTGTTCTTGAAGAAGAAGTCGTGCGTTTAGAGGAAGAGGTGGTTAGTTTTCGGCAGGGTCTTTATCAAGAAGCTGTTTATCTATCATCAAGAATCAGCATCGGGGATTCGGATAATAATTCATTAGAACCATCTTCGAAAAGTACAACATCATCTAAGCATGATACATCAAGATCATCAACGTCCCCAGTTGAAGTTGATTCAGAATCATCCAAACCGTCGCAACAAAAACCGTTGAATTCACTTTCAAGAAGTGCTTCGAGTAGAATGGCATACACTCATCAAACCGGGAGCGATTTGTTAAATAGGCGGGTCGAAAGGAAACCTGCTGATTTAAAGAAAGTTGATTCGTTAGTGGGAAATGATGGTGTTCTTGGTAAAGAAAACCGGTCATCTTCTAATTCGAATAGCGAGCTTAAGACTTCTCCTGAAAGGGTGGCCAACGAAGTGCAAAGTTCGGTGAAGAGGATTCAAATCAAGACTGTAACTGCGGAAAAACGCACGCCCCCCAAATCGCAGGTATCGGATAAGATTTCTTTTGCTACTTTGTGAATTCAAGAAATTGTATGACGCAGTTTTGTTGTCGTTCGATTTTAAGAGGACAATTTATGCAATTTCAGTGAAGGTTTTTGCTCAAGTTGATCAAGGAAAAAAATTGGTTGATGGGTTATTGAAAATTTTATATGATTTGCTTTCAATCGATGATCTTGAGCTCAAAATCTTCATTGAATTGGGTACCAGAGAGGAGGGACTGGCAAAATAGAATTTTGAATTTATGGTTTTGTCATCAAAATTTTTTATTAGAAGATAATAGAACCTTAAAGAATTCTTATCGAGTTTGAGCCCAAAGTGTTCTGCTTGACCTCATTGCCAACTTTTTGAACCTAAATACTCTTTACGTCTCAAAATAAATGTCCACATTTTTATTTTGGTTTTCCCAAAATAAGTGTGTACCTTCAAAAATAAATGTCTACTTCCCCATTCTGCCCTTAATTATGTGGTTTAGAAAATGTCTCTTTACATTCCTATTCGACCCTTAATTATGTGATGGAGAAGGGTGAAAAGTGTCTTTTAGACTAGAGGCCCACAAACTCGTCCTAGTGGCCGGCACCCTTAAGGTAGATTAAAGGTCCCCAAAGTTATCTAATATGTTTTTAGCCTAATTACACCGTTTTGAGGGATTTTTAAAATTTCTTGGTTGGTTTCAAGAGATTTCTAAGTTTTTTTTGGTCAATCTTGAGAGACTTTTCCGGTATTTGTTTGATTTGAGAGTTATTTTGGCTTTTTGATTGATGGGGTCCTAGACGAGAAATTACTTATGACATAAATATAACTTTTTTATTTTTAACCTAAGAAAATTCCATTTTTTTAATCTTTTATTGGGTGCCTTTCCCCCTCTAACTACATGGTGATTCCGCCACTACTTTTAGTTAACTAAAACGTGTAATAATCACATTGCTCAAAGTGTGTGCCATTTTCCTTGTGGACATTTATTTTGGGACGAAGGGAGTAACGTTTAACCTTCTCTTAGTTGGGTTCCGGTGAGAAGTTGAGGTTAACGTGAGAAGTGGTTATCAACCATTGGATGAGAAATGAATGCACATTAGGATGAGATGCACCAGATCAATTTCCTTCTAAAGCGCAATTCACTGGAGGGCATGAGATAAAAGTGATCAACAATTCAAATCCACTTCTGACATTTCTCACGTTAACTGCAACTTCTCACATGGTCCTTCGCGTGTGGTTGGTTATCTGACTTGCAATTGCTTAACTACAGAACCGGTTAGCAGATCAAGAACGGGCACAAGAAAGCTGCTCTAGCTCATCTTCGGGCGATAGAACGTTGGAAGCTGAAAGCGAATGCAACAAGATTTCCGAGAATGTGTTGAAGTGCTTAATTGGAATCTTTTTAAGACTAAGCAAGTTGAAGGCAAAAACCATGGATGCAGAGGCCTTTTCCAATCTAATGTCGTTGGATTTAACCGGTGGCGATCGTGGACCGGCTTTTAGGGATCCTTACGGTGTCTGTTTGAAGTCGAAGAGGAGAGATATTGGCCCTTACAAACATCTTTTTGCACTTGAAGCGGGCTCAATTGATTTTAAGAAGAAAACCAATGCTTCCCTCTTGACTCGTAGGCTCAAGTAAGTTTGATGTTTGATCATTATCTTTTTAAGTATATGTTATATATATAGGGGGCGGTTTAAATAAGAAGACCAAATACGTGAGAAAGGTAAGAAGGGGAGGTTCACATGTGAATCATTGAAATAATGAAATAAAAACTATTTGAAGATGCACATGTGAACAAACGTTACAAATTATCCATATGAGTTCATATATGCATCTCCAAGACTCCAAATGGATTTTTTTATAGTGCTTCATATATGAATCTTCCCTTATCTTCTCACAATATTTAGCAGTTTTTATTTGAACCTCCTTATACGTGCACACACGCACACATACCCCCCCCCCCCCCCCCAACACACACACACACTTTTTTTATGAAAAACCAAGGAACACCCTGGTAACCATTCATATGGATGCTATGCACATGTGCATATGCGTAATTTATGTGGTTTTATGCATGTGTGCATGTTATAATTTACTTTTATTCACATGTGCATGCCGTTTAGATGAAGGACTATGAGGGTGTTCCTCAATCTTTTTTCTTTTTCTTTTTGTGGTTTTTCCGTGAACCTGACCATATGCACACACATTGCAAAACTCACACGCTCCTAACCTTTGGTGAGGTTTAGACCCTGGACCTAGAAAAAGGTTGGGATCTGTCGGGTGTTGTTGGGCTACTAACCCTTTGGCAAGTTTGATTCATATTAATTGATGTAGTTTTCTTGATCATCGTATATTGACTACACGATTAATTATGTGCTACTTAAACTTTCAGGCTCCTCCTTGAGAAGTTGGCCTCTACCAATGTTCAAGGTCTTACACATCAACAAAAGCTCGCATTTTGGATAAATACTTACAACATTTGCATGATGAATGTAAGCATTTCTTTTTTCTTTCGTATATTGCATTTGCATATATGTTCGTTTTTTTTTTGGAAAGCTGGGATTTATTGGGTCTGTTTGGTTTTTCTTTTTCCAACCTTTACAATGTTGTGTTCAATGGCAGGCATATTTAGAGCATGGAATACCAGATAATCCTGAAATGATGCAACTATTAATGCAAAAGGTATTGAATTCTACCCATTGGAGTTTTTCGTGTAAGGGGCTGTTTGTTTACCTCTTAATAGTTTAGTTCCATTAAGAGGCAACCTCTGAATCACTAAGAGGTGAACTTTTTTGGCAGAAAAAAAGTATGCCTTTAAATGGTTATAAAACCCTCTGAAAGATTTTGTATCTTCTATCTCCCTTAACCATTCAGCACCCTAATTTCAGTCTGAACAATTACCAAATACTCGTATTTCATTTTGCACTATATCGTAAGAGCCTATTATCTCTCTTTGGTGGATGTACACTATCGCACCAATAGTGAACCACGTTAAATTCTCGTGCCATTTGTTTGTGAACTTACTATATTCGTATATAATAATATAACAAGTTCAAAAACAAATGACACGCAAATTTAGCGTGGTTCCACTGTCGGTGTGATAGTGTACGACTTAATGTCCACCAAAGAGAAAGAGAGAGCTAGCAAGAATCTTAGGGGGCGTTTGGTTGGCGGTATTGAGGGTTCAGGAATGGGAATGATAATGAAAAATGTTGTTTGGCTATATTATATAATGGAATCATTCCTGCAGATCCATTAATTTCCATTCCTGACCAAATTGGTGGGAATGAATATTTTATTTCTACTTGTTTTTTTCCCTATGCATTGTTGCATCTCTTGATGTTAAATGAAACATCTTGTGTATTTTTAAGTTGGAGAAAGCTATTTTTTTTAATATGAAACGATCTTTCATTGATTATATTGGGTTAACCAAACAGAATCAATACAATGCTCATTTTCATTTCCATTCCCATTCCTTGAAATGAACCAAACGCCCCCTTATTACCACCACCAAGGAGATTACAACGTGCTTGTACAACAGTACAAGGATCCTTAGATCCACTATCAACTAGCAAGTCTTCAAGAACACATATATAAACATTATATGTTCTGCTAATTGGGTTAATACCGTGATATATTTCCCAAAAAAACAACTAAGATTGACTAAAATTTTACTCCCACTTTCATCAGGCTACGATAACGGTAGGTGGGCATTTGCTAAATGCAGTCACGATTGAGCATTTCATCTTGAGGCTGCCATATCGCTTAAAACTTGTAAGTTTTACTGTCACCTATTTATATCGTAATTAGTAAATTTTTTATTGACGACTGCATAATTCGTTTTTGTTAGTCATGCTCAAAATCTCCGGAAAAAGATGAAACTGAAGTTCGTGACAAGTTTGGGTTGGAGTGGTCCGAACCGTTGGTCACGTTTGCACTATGCAGCGGTAGCTGGTCTTCCCCTGCGGTAAGTCCACCTCCTTTCTATGGGGCCCATTACCATTTACTCCCTCCCTCCCAAGATAACTTTCGAGTAAATTACGATTTTTGTGTCTGTGCTTTGTTAAAAATTTCAATTTTTGTCCATGTGGTTTAGAAATTTCTGTTTTTGTCCCTGGACTAAATTTTACCTTACCTTTAAGTGTAACAGACCAAAATAACGACAAAAACGGTCAATCATAAGGACGAAAATAACAATAACTTACAAACCATAGGGACAAAAACTGCAATTTCTAAACTATTAGGACAAATCGCAATCCTTAACAAACCACAGGGATGAAAAACTGTATTCCACTCATAAATTTCCATGACAAAAAAGCGCACAATTTTAGAAATATGTAATTGTTAAACTTTAAATGGCTCTTTTACCCTTAATGATAGAGGAAGTTCAATTTTCATATCTCATAATTAGGGTAGAACTGGAAAAGTAGACGATTACTTTTGAAAGCTTAGACAAACTAAAATAGAAATGTAAGCGCTTATTTTAAGAGAGGGGAAATATCTTTCTTTCTTAACGTGCTGAAACAATCTTTTGTGTGGGCAGTTTTTTCGCTAATGTGGACCCCACTTGTCATGTTTGTGTTGATACTTGATATGGGAGCATCCACAATAGTTCGACTTTTTCATTAAGCATTTAAAAAAAAAGGACCAACAAACAAAAAAAATGAATTTTGTTCTTAGGAGCTTTCTCACGATCTTATTTGACCAAAAAGTCAAAAATTTCTTCAAAAAGCTTCATTTTGGATGCTCCGAGTGTATTAATATAATACACATCTAGTTTTGCGACTAAACCTTACCATATTATTTTAGGTGCGAGTGTACACCGCAACACAAGTGGAGAACGAGTTAGCGACGGCAAAGAAGGATTACGTCGAGGCAGCGTTTGGCATAACGAAAAACAACAAATTAGTGATACCGAAGATGTTGGATTGGTATCTGCTAGACTTTGCAAAGGATTTGGAAGCTTTGATGGATTGGGTTTGCCTCGAGTTACCGGGTGAGCTAAGGAAACAAGCGGTTATGTGCCTTGAGAAGAGAGGTAGAGAGCCTCTTTCAAAGAGGGTTCAAATAATGCCGTATGATTACAGGTTCCGATACCTCATACAAAGATGATATATTTTTGGTTGGATTTCGAATTTCGAATCAAGAAAGAAAGAAAGATTTGGACCCATGAACTTGAAGATATTTAAGGGTTCAAATTGTTCACTTTTTTTTGGGGTTTTTGTTGGTATAAAAGGAGTTGATTTAGAGTGTAAAATGGGAGGTTTTGTACATTAGTATATATTAGAGTTCAATATATAGAAAGAAAATGGGATCGTTAAAGTTTGGTATGTAGGGAAGGGGGGTATTAAAGTAATTTACTTTATTGGGTTTTTTGGTTGTGCTTTGAGTTTGTTTACTTATGGATTGATGAACCATTGAGATTTTGATGAACCATTGCAGGATTTCGAATAGATTTAAAAATAGTTCGAAATAGATCCTAAAAGAAGATTTTTACTCGAATCCAGTCCGCAGTGGCATATCTAGAATTTTTTAGAGGCTCGTAAAGTCTCTTGATATGTTTTTAGTCGGTCCTTTTTATAATTTTTTTTTTGAAATAAATAACCCAACCCAAAACAACAAAAACCTCATGTAGAACCAACCAATGAACCAACCAATATTCAAGTTGGTATACAGAAAAAAAAAAGTGTGGTCGATTTGAGCTTTTTACACCTACAAATAACACCTAAAACATACATTCATCCTGTACAAACAAATAAAGAAACCGGAATCGGGTTTCTATCAATACTCAATCACAACAACATACAAGAATAAGTCACGCAAAAAGATCGGTCAGCCAAAAAGGAACAGGTGTTGGTCCCGCAAGTGCATCGGACCTCTTAATAATTCCCATACCACAAATAATGCAGCCTGGTGACACGAGGGCCGAGAATTTGGCCCCACAAAGATCACAAACATCGTATCAGATGGTCGATAAACGGCCGAGAGTTGCCGCACAGAACTGTGAAGGGTCTTCCAATGGATCGATGGACTTACTGGTTAAGCCCCTAGCCTAACCCTTTGAAGACATATGTCGATCAGGCTTCCTAACTCGTCTTGCTTCCCTGGAGGTGCTTTTGATAAAAGCAGCTCGAGCATCTGTTTGGTGTACCCGCAATTTTGCACATCCATGTTTCTCTTGATGGCCATTCGAATGCAATTTATTCGGTGTTTTGCTTGTAGAGGGAGGGAGTGAACCCAGATGACGTGATAATCTTGCCATCTCGTCTTTTGCACTGATGGCACTTGGACCTTGACTCTTTGAAGTCGACCGATTTCCTATCTATAAAGGAGGGGCTGTATACTTGGTGCCGATTGTATCTTACTACCTGGTAAGAAATAATGTTTACCTACACTTCTGATTGAGTCAGCCACCAATGTGAACGTCTGAGTCAAACATGCGCTTACCCAAATTGTTTTTTATCGTTCACACTTGCATGAAACTTGGCAAACAACGTCTATCAGTGTTGTGGTGGAGTGGATAAGGTTTGGGGGTGCATGGGCAGCATGGCACCTAACCCGGGTTCGAATCCCTCCATGCGCAACCTATGCACATTTACCCAGGGGCATGCTTTAGCCCTGAAATTTCTGGGGATTAGTCGGGCCATAGGCTTGGACACCCTTCTAAATAAATAAAAAACTTGGCAAACAACCAATTTTAGTCGGTGCTTACCCAGACCAAACCTCTTATCCAGACTAGACTTTTTACCCGATTAGCGCTTACCCAAACTGCACTCTTATCCCACTACTCGGTTAGAGCTTACCTGCTTTTTGTGTTGGTAAACGGCCCATAAGTTGGAATTGGTGATTATTACTTATTAGAGTGATTTCGTTTATTAATGCTCATCATGAGGCCATCCGCACCGGGGCGGTTCTTGGAACGGTACCGCCGGCATACCGGCGGTAACACCGCCGCGGTATGCCGGTGAGTGGGCGGTATGGTGAGGCAGCGGTACCCCGATGCCGTTGCAAAAATTTGTTTTTTTTATTTTTTTTTTCTTTTTCGACCGTTATTCAACGGATATATATATATATATATTTTTTTTTTTACTTTTTTACATATATATATATATCATATCATCTATTCAACAAATTACCACTCATCATCTCTTCCTCAACAAATTCATCTCTTCAACAAATTCATCTCTTCATCTCATCATCTCATCTTATTCATCTCTTCTTCATGGATTCACACGGTACCCCTTCCGGTTCCCGACGTCGTAACTCGGCATCCCAAACGCCTCCACCGTCGGCATCCCAAACGCCTCCACCGTCGGGTGTCTATCGGCCCGCAATGGGGTTTGGAAGTTGGTTGCCTCCATCGGGTTGGCCGCAAACCCCTATGATGGCGAACGATTGGGCGTATGCGAATATGATGGCGAATACCCCTATGATGTCGTACCACATGCACCCCCAACAACCGACGACGCAAACCCAACAACCCACGACGGAAACCCAACAACCCACGCCGTCACAAATGTGGGAACCACGAGACCCAACCGAAGGCAACTTGTCACCGCAATCGTGGGGAGAGGACGAGGAGGTACCCGAGACCCAACCGGAGTCGCCGCCACCGCCACCGCCGCCACAACCCAAAGGTAAAAAACGCGGGAAGGGTAAGAACGTAGAAGCGAGCTCGAGTGCGAACCCGACCAAAACTAAAGCGCCTCCTAAACCGTGGACGAGTGACGAGGAGGTCAAGTTGGCGATGTCGTGGGCCGAAATCTCGGAGGATTCAACCATAGGTAACTATCGAACGGGAGGTAAATAAAAAACCGGTTTTTTAACGTACTTAAGTATTCG
Source organism: Centaurea solstitialis (assembly GCA_030169165.1). Lineage (NCBI taxonomy): Eukaryota > Viridiplantae > Streptophyta > Magnoliopsida > Asterales > Asteraceae > Centaurea > Centaurea solstitialis. Next base: position 73,632,859 of record CM058041.1, read on the forward strand.
CTAATGTGTTTTAATTTTTTCCATTTTTGAAGTAGACAATTTTTGGATGCACGTTAAAATGTCGTTAGACAAACGCATGGGGTACGGCCCCAACGTCCGCTCAAGCGACGCCGTGCAAACCAAAGTGAAATTGCTTCTATCGGGGGTCTCGAAATTTGCGGTTATCTACAACAATGTGTTCAATCACCGAGGTAGCGGCGAATCCGACGTTGAATTATTGGAACGAGCGCTCGAGCGATACCGACGTGAGCATAATCGAACATTCCCTTACCAAGCCGCTTGGAGAGTTCTCATCGAATGCCCGAAGTACAACCCGGTGGAAATGATGAACCCATCGGACATCCGCGCGCCTACAAACAAACGGTCGAAAACGTCCGAAACCCCAACGGACTCCCCCGGCGATTCCGATGCTCGTACTTACACCCACCTCGGCGATTCCGAACTACCACGACCAATGGGTCGGAACGCGGCGAGACGTGCGGGGTCTTCGTCTTCGACAAACGATACCAACACGGGCGGTACAACCGACGTAGGCGCTCTCTCACATGGTATCACCGGGCTTGTCGATATACTCAAAGAAAAACAAAGGATGTCACACTTACACTTCTACACATCACCGCACAACCATCTCTCGGGTCACCTTTTGGAGACCACGTTGCGAGAGAAGGAGCGGTTGCGCCAACTATACGATTGGGCTCCTTTCGAATAGTTTTTTTATTTTTAATTTTAATGTAATTTTTTTAATTGTTTTTAATTTTAATTGAATATTTTAATTTTAATTGTTATTTTTAATTTTAATTGTTAATTTTAATTTTAATTTTAATTTAAAAAAAATCATACAGGTGGTATGAGTGGTACCACTGTGGATGAATGGTATGGTAATGGTAAGGTAGTGGTAAAGCTGATGTGGCGCTGAGGTGGCAGTCTATGCAGGTGGTATGGGTGGTACCATTGTGGATGGCCTGATATTCATTAGCTTCCACGTATAAGGATACTTTTCCTTGATTCTATATTGGGTTTTCTTCTGCAACCAATGGGTATTTAAGGGCCATTACCCAAATGCTTATTCAATAAGCGGTTATCGGTAACATGTAAACTTGGGGAACATTCGTCACCCTTTCTTACTAGGTAAGACTCTCCATCCTTATCATTGCTCTTACTTGGTAAGATTCTTTGATCCTTGTCATGTTCATCCTGTGAGGATGATTACCTGGTAAGCATAGTAAACAATCCTTTATTGTGTATATGCCTTAACCCTGCTTTTAATTTTCAAACAATCCTTTACTGTGTATAAAGGCTTACACATGAAACTTCACAACAAAACACTTGTAAAGGCAAAAAAAATCAGTATGAATATTTGGATGTTTTTTTACCTTCACGGTGTTTTGCTGTGAAGTTTCATGTGTTTTGTCTTGGTCTCACCTACTCACGAGAACAACTTGTTCTCACGTGATCTCTCTCTCTCACCCAAAAATTTGTGTTACCAACCTACCATGTTAAGATATATAATCAATCAGGGGGGAAAATTAACAACACTACCATAATTATCCAACCCATAAAATAGTGGAGATACCAAATTTAAATATTCTTATGATTGTTCCAATAAAGGTTCTAATGGCGTGAGGCGTGGCGTGGCGGCGAGGCCAAGCCTCAAGCCTTAGGAGCCATGGCACTTTCAAAGCGTGACTTATGGCGTCAAAATTCTAGTTCATATAAAATATGACATATAAGAGCATATGTTTTGTACTGTCATTTAATGAGCTAATAGCGTAATAGTACTAAGCATGTTAAAATTAAGTTATATATTAAAAACTAGCAAATAAAACCTTAAAGTGTAAAGAAAAATCAAATATCGCACTAGGAAAACTATGCAATAGGTCAAGACGTGCCACGGGATTAACGCGGCGTGAGACACAAGCCTTGAAGCCATGGCACGCCATGGCGGCTACGTGGCGAGTTTTTTAGAAGAGTGGTTCCAATTATACCCTTAATGTTTTTGTAACCTCCCCTACTAAACCAAACCTAATGGAAGAATCTGATTGGTTTAAAGATGGTTCACAAGGTTAACACAATTAGATTGGTTTCACAAAAGAAACTCTCTCTCTCTCTCTCTCTCTATATATATATATATATTATAGGGGTGGGTTCAAATGTGAACCACTTTTTGGTTGTGAACGTGAGAACAACCGATTGCGCGACACGTGGCAGATGACTAGGCGCGATTCATGGGAGGGCATTGAATTAAAGGGGGGGACCACACTCAAAGCCGCCACGTGTCGCGCTCTCGACTATCCTCACGTTCACAACCAAAAAGTGGTTCACATTTGAACTTTCCTCTCTCTCTCTCTCTCTCTCTCTCTCTCTATATATATATATATATATATATAGTATTAGGTTCAAATGTGAACTCAATTTTGGTTGTGAACATGAGGACGAATCTCAGCCACACATGTTCAGTTACGGTGGATGCGATCACGGAGGATTGACGCAATTCATGAGAGGGTGGAGATCATTAAAGGAATGGACCCGGTCAAAGCCGGCTTTATTGACCGGATGAGTGACTGAAATTCGTCCTCATGTTAACAACCAAAATTGAGTTCACATTTGAACTTTCTTCTCTCTCTCTGTATATATAGAGAGGGAGAGTTTAAACAAGGAGCCGATTAGCTTATGAGACAATCACATGTCATAGACACACGTCTAGCCTTTGTACGTGTGAGTTTTCACATGACCTTAAGTCGCATTAATTGACTAGTTGTACCTACTAGACACGTTGTATTGTGATTTTGTTCTAAAATCATTTGTGATTTAACTCTTATCACACTTTTTAATAAGTTGACTTCTCGCATGATCCTCCACTCTCTTTTTGTATATATCCCATTTAAGAACAGATAATTTTAGAAAGATATTAAAAAAGGGACTCGACACAATCTAAAACAGATTAATAGTTTTGTGAAAAATATTTTTCACCGACCGTCGTTCTCGCCATCGTCCACTGCCGGTCACCTTTTTCATTCAATTCACTTCCATTTCACCGAACACCGTTCTCGCCACCATTCCTCCAAACCCACACCACCTTCTCTCCAAAACGTTTCTAAAATAATAATAAAAAATGGGACGGGTGTGTAAATGGTATATAAAATAAGAAAAAAGTGTGTCGGTATGGGATGCATTTTCCGTCTATATTTCTCGAACTACCATCATATTGAAAGGTTTGTGGCCATCGATGAGGTGTTTCACACCTCAAATGTGGAGCGCATGATCAACACAACACTGCCATATATAGCAGATCTCAGAACTTCCCCAATCTCTGAATACGAGGCAATCCAGACGATGGACAACCCCGTTGGGGGTTGTACCGTGATCATCGAGCAAACTCCAAACGTAGGTAGATGCGTTAACCCATGCCTTAGACAACGAAGACGGTGGTTCGTTGAACAACAAACACATGCAGGGATTGCCCTATTGAGTAAACGAGGCGAAAATTTTGATGAATATCTCATTCATTCATTGTATTTTAGGTTGACAAATGTTCTCAATGATTAGCAATATCTCATTCATTCTTTGTATTTTTAGTTGTCAAATGTTCTTAATGATTAACAATATCTCCTACATTCTTTGTATTTTTAGTTGTCAAATGTTGTCAATCATTAGCAATATATATCTCATTCTTTCTTTGTATTTTTAGTTTGGGGATAGTTCTCCGAAATGTATTGAACTATCCCCAAAAATCTATTGTGTGTATCCAACTACAAAAAATGCTATTGTGTGTATCAATTTTTTTTTTTTTTTGCTATTGTGTTACAAATGACTTGTAATTTTGGTAAACTGATACACACAATAGAAGAAAAAATAAAGTTTGATACATTAAAAAAAAGTTTGATACACACAATAGCAAAAAAAATAAACTTTGATACACACAATAGCATTTTTGGTAGTTGGATACACACAATAGATTTCTGGGGATAGTTCAATACATTTCGGAGAACTATCCCCTTTTAGTTTTATATATCACTGTCAAACCATTTGACATTGATAGGAGAGTGTTAAAACTAAAAATACAAAGAATAAATGAGATATTGCTAATCATCGAGAATATTTGACATTCATAAAACTAAAAATACAAAGAATGAATGAGATATTCATCAAAAATTTCACTCGTTTACTCAATAGAGCAATCCATGCTTGTCTTCGTTGTCCGAAGAACCACCGTCTTCGTTGCCCGACAGAACCACCGTCTTCGGTGTCGAAGGCATGAGTTAGCGCCTCAACCTATGCCTGGAGTTGCTCGATGATCACGGTACAACCCCCAACAGGGTTGTCCATCCTCTAACTTGACTCATATTCAAGGCACCGGGAGAGTTCCAGGATCTGCTATGGCGGTGTGATGATCATGCGCTCAACATTTAAGGTGTGAAACACCTCATGGATCGTCACAAATCTTTCAATACGCTGGTAGTCGGGGAAATACACACAAAAGACTCATCCATATGGACACACTTTTTTCTTGTTGTATATATCGGCTGCACATCGTTCCATTTTTTATTATTTTAGAAACATTGGGGAGAGAAGGTGGTGTAGCTATGGTGGGTTTGAGAAGGTGGTGGAATCAAATTTCATAATCCTTCAATCTCTAAAATAAATTATTTTGAGTGAAACAATTAAAATAATAAACTCTCAATCCAGATTTTGAGATTTTAATAAAACTTTATAAAAACTTGTAGCGCAGATTTAGTATTGGAAGTTGTACATTTAGTATTAAAAGTACATTGGTGATTGTGTATCCTATATTCCTATCATCCAATGTAATGAAAGTTGTACATTGCTTGATATACTTAAAATGACACATTTAGTATTGGAAGAAATTGGTTCTATCTTCTTTTTGTCGTAATGTTGTCTCGGCTTGTACTATGTACAACGAAAGTTGCACGATACATCGACCGAACTAGGACATAGAGTCTCTAGTTATGGAGTGTGGTTAGTTTTTTTGGAAGGTGGTTTGGCTCTCTTTTCTAATGCTATGCATTCTTGTACCTTGTGTAATAAAAGTTGTACATTTGCCATGGTTCCACTTGGTTATAGGATTGGGACCATAAGAAGAAACATAGCCAATATAGAGTGACTTATGACGAAGTGGGAATGATCTCCATTAGGGGACTCTTTTTTTATGCTTGTTTAGCATTGAACCAAGGTAAAAATGTAAAATACAATGAGGGGTGTTTGGTTTGTTTCAGGGAATGAGAATGAAAATAAGAATGCAAGAGAATGAGAATGAAAATGAGCATTGTATTCATACTACTTGGTTAACCCATTATAATAAATGAAAAATTGTTTTATATTAAAAAAAAACATTTTCCTTCACTTTGAAAATACAAAAGATGTCCCGTTTAACATCAAAAGATGAAATGATATATGGAAAAAGAACCAATAAGACATAAAATTTTCGTTCCCCACCCCCCCCCCCCCCCCCAAAAAAAAAAAAATAATATAATAATAATAATAAAAAAATAAATAAAAATTTTGGTCAAGAATGGAAATTAATGGATTTGCAAAAATGATTTCATTATATAATATCAGACCAAACAATTGTTTTCATTCTCATTCTCATTTCTTACCATGGAATACCTCCAACCAAGCGCCCCCTAAGTCCTCTTGAACATCTTTAGCATGAACGAAAGAGTACATGAAAATCTTGGAAAAGCAAGGATAATGCAAATTAAAAGCTGGTAGCTAGGGTGAAAACCCAACTCAACGCCTAATTAAGTTGTAAAATCTTTAAGTTGTAGTTATTGGGTTACACACATTTTGAACCCAACCAACCCGCTAAACCTGATAACCCTCTTATAGGTTAGAAGCATTTGTAAATAGCATGGGGTGTGGTGTGGTGTGACTGCGGGGCCAAGCCTAAGGAGTTACATACGACAAGGCCACGGTGTTTTTCAAGGTGGCAAATTTAATAAGTATATGATATCATATTTATATATGGACACATGTTTTCTACTATTACTCAATAAGTCAATAATACTAAACAATTTTAATCGGGTTATATATATATATATATATATATATATATAGAGAGAGAGAGAGAGAGGGAAGTTCATTTGTAAACCCAAAAAAGGGTGTAAACCGTGTAAACTCATGGTTGCATAGATTAAATCAATGAAATTGGTTCATGGAGTTGTTTAATATAATGAAAATGTTTCATAAACTTCAATTTTTGATGAGATTGTTTCATATTTCGGTGTTTTTTTATTCCTATGAAACTTTTTCCTTATTCATGTAAAACTTTTTCATTTCTACGTAAAGAACACCTTCATATGAAACTATTTCATCAAAAAGTTTAGTATATGAAACATTTTCATCATATTAAACATCTCCACAAAAGATTTTTCATTGATTTGCGTATGCAACCATGAGTTTACACGGTTTAAACGCTTTTTTAGGTTTACAAATGAGTCTCCCTCTCTCTCTCTCTCTCTCTCTATATATATATATATATATATATATATTAAAAGCTAACAAATAAGACATCAAAAGTAAGAAAAATCAAATATCGCGTTACAAGAACCGTACATTAGGTTGTGGCATGCCACATGCATAACGTGGCAAAAGGCACAAGCCTTAAGCCACAACAGATGTTGTGGCGAGTTTTTTAGAACATTGGTTGTTGTGTCAAACAACTGATTAGGTCTTTATAAGGGCATCACAATTAACTCGTAGCAGTGACTAATCGTTGTTTAACTATGCTATAGCAGCAACCCCGACCAACCCAACCCATGTGCAAAAGCTTTCATTGCAGTAACAAAATATGATTTCTTTTACAGTTGATTAACACCACTGCATTGGCACACAAGCAGCCACCATCGTTGCCAACTAGGGGTGTAACTGATTCGAGCTTTTAACGAGCTTAATCATTTCTGAGCTCGAGTCGATCTCGAACACGATATAGAACTTTTCTTTTAACTTAAATGAGTTGATCTTTATAACACCAATGTTGGACTCGGCTTGTCCGAAAACTCTATTCAATTGTTTGAGTCGAGCCGAGCCATTCGAACATGCCCTTTTTTGAGTCAAACCTGCTCATATATTTATTAGTTATACAATAACAATATAAAAGTTAAGACTTTTTTGCACTTTTAATATTTTGAAAAAGATTTAACAAAAGTACGTTGGTTTTTTTTTTTTTTTGTTATCAAAAGTATGGTTTTTGGGGTTTGAAACCTGATTTATTGGTAAGTTCCGGGGTTTAAATCCCGGTTCTTCGCTTTTAATGACACTATACACCTAACATTCTGTCATTTAAAAAAAAACTCACTTACCGGGGTTTCAAACTCCGGTTCTTCACTTGCTCCACTTACTTACACCATCACATGGACGATGGGATGGGATGGGACGGTTCAATTAACCTACTACTAGTAGTAGTCATTTTGCTCCTAAATTGATTGATTTGTATAAATCTCAAAACTGTGAGAGATTGATTGATTTGCTCCCATAAATCTCGAAACTGTGAGAGATTGATCGAGGGGGTGTTTGTGAATGCTTATTTAAAACAAGTCATGACTTAGTAAAAGTATTTATCACATCATGTGGTCTGAAAAAAGTAGTTTTATAAAAGGTGTTTGTATTAGTTTATTGTTGTACTAAAAAGTTATAAGTAGATAAATAGTTTTTTAGCGTTCGGCAAATTCAACTTAGTTGTATAAAATGACCCAAAAAGACATTCCTCCGGATTAACTCAAACAAATCAGTTTGTCAACAGTTTGCTTGTTTAATTAATCCCAAAGAAAGAAAGAATCATGAATTCAAATAAAACACAGTAACTCAAACAAATCAGTTTGTCAACATTAGTGTTTGGGAAAAGTGCTTATCTTCTTATCTCCTTCTCCAAAAAGTTAAAAAAAATTAACTTCCTAAAAAACTCCTAATTAGCTTTCCCAAGAAGAATATATGCCAATTCAAACACTTTAAAAACAACTCATGACTTCTTCAAAAAAAAAAAAAGATAAATCATAAGCACCTTTAAATAAGCACTCCCAAACACCCCTAAAATAGTCATGCAAAATTTCCCAACCATTAAAATAGTCATGCAAAATTTGTTCCTCAACCATTTGTTCCTCAAACATTAAAACAGTCGACATAAAATAGTCATGCAAAATTTTCGAACCAGGCTGAATTGGTATGTTCAAACTTAACAGGTCGAAAAGTGATCCTAGACCTCTCCGGTCAGCCGTACCCTTATCGGTCCATGGAATAAGCCCTCGTTCGACTAGTTCTTAACTAGTTCAGCTCCAAAATTTCCTAATAACGTACCGGTCTGTTCCTAACCAATTCTCCTTCAAATTTGTGTAAGTGGACCAGTCCATATCTTTAACCCAAATGCAACCAACTACTCTATTTTTTTTAAAAGTAAAACCAGAAAATAACAAAAAATGAAATCAAAGGAAATTACGATGAAAAGCGTAAGAAGTAATCTGAACCTTCGGATCAATCTGAATCAAAGAACAATACTAATATGAAATGCAGCTGATCAGATCCCGTGAGAAGCACAATCCATGGACAATGGTGAGATTAAAAGTGATCAAGGGTCCAGATGTTTTAATTTTTATCACACGAACAAACAGAGCTCAAATACAACAAAAAAAAACCTCGTGTAGAATCAACCAATATTTGAGTTTGTATACATAAAAAAAGGTGTGGTCGATTTGAGCTTTTTACACCCACAAATAACACCTAAAACATACATTCATCCTACACAAACAACGAAACTGAATCGGGTTTCTATCAACTCTCGCATTACCATACCACACACGCAAAAAGAAACCAACGTTACAACAATGTACGGGAATTACTTATGCAAAAAGATCGATCAGCCGAATGGCGAAGGAACAGGAGCCGGTCCCGCAAGCGCATCGGACCTCTTAATGCTTCCCATACCGCAAATAATGCAGCCGGGTGAAGCGAGAGCCGAGAATTTGGCCCCGCAAAGATCGCAAACATCGTACCCGATGGTCGATAAACGGCTGAGAGTGGCTGCACAGAACTGTGAAGGGTCTTCTAACGGATCGATGGACTTATTGGTTAAGCCCCTTTGAAGACATATGTCGATCAGGCTTCGTAACTCCTCTTGCTTCCCGGGAGGTGCTTTTGATAAGAGCAGCTCGAGCATCTGTTTGGCGTACCCGTAATTTTGCACATCCATGTTTCTTTTTATGGCCGTTCGAATGCAATTTATTCGGTGTTTTGCTTGTAGAGGGAGTGAACCCAGATGACGTGATAATCTTGCCATCTCGTCTTTTGCACTGATGGCACTTGGACCTTGAACTCTTTGAAGTCGACCGATTTCCTATTTACGTAGCAATATTAGAATCTCGTACGGCAAATTAAAGCTTCAATACTGTAAGATAGGGGGCTGAATACTTGGTGCCGATTGCATCTTACTACCCGGTAAGAAATGATGTTTACCTACACTTCTGAATTCTGATTGACTCAGCCACCAATGTGGAATGTCTGAGTCAAACAGTGCTCACCTAAATTGTTTTTTTCTTATCGTAAGCGCTTGCATAAAACTTGGCAAGCAACTACTTGCTAACCCAGACCAAATCCCTTATCCAGACTGCATTCTTACTCGGTTAGAGCCTCTTCTTCTTAAAATGTTTGTTAGGTGGGTGTTAGAGTGAAACAGAACACTCTTGAAGATTATGTGTGCATACATATATGTGGATCAAGATTTCAATTATTACCATGGAATAGATGGCATGAGATGCAATCCCAGAGGTTTACAGTGTTTAATGATATCAAAATGGTGCCTATTGATTCTATTAAGATGAAGGAATAACATACATGAAGAAGAGTGACTGCAATTTTGTACTGAGCACAAATTGTGGCTTGTGCCTTTACGTCTGCTCCACGGGAGTAGTCCTTTGCTAATGCGAGGAAAGCTTCATCAAAGCAAGACAATGCATCTGGTAATTGATTCTGCTCAAGATGGACAAGTCCTGTCTTGAAACAAACCGAAGCAGCCGCCCCACGAGGAACCTATTACAGCAAATTTACTTATTAGCTAAAACTTTTTGCAGGGTTTTTCACTGACTATGATACACCACTTGAGTAAGAATCTTCATAAATATTGGCATTGCTTTTTAGTCAGGTCAGATAGCTTAAAGCGAAAATTTTGTAGATTCAAGTTTGTTATAATGTAGGATAAGAATTTTTTAAGCGTAACGGGAAATCTTTAGGAGTAATAGACCATCATTACCAAAGCCACTATACTTGCCTACTTGGAATGTCAAGATGCATCTTAGGAATGTTGCATAAGTCAAATTAAAGAGCCCCTGGGCCTTTTGGGTGGGGCCCGACTGGGCTTTTGAAAAAAAAAAATGGTTATAAAAACCAAAAAACAACTTAATCTATTTCTATGCACAAGTGCATAAGTCCAAATGAAGGGCAACAAGGATGTTCCTAAGTTCTCCATTTCTTAAGGTTTTCCCTTGAACCTCCCTCTGTGTGTGTGTGTGTGTGAATATATTCATGTATCTGGAATCAGAAGTCACGTGACTGTGTTGCATAAAGTGGGTAAAAGATTTTTTAAACGGGAAAAAAGAAGCAAACTTGTTCACCTGTCCTGGACGCACAGACGTTGGAGGGGGTGGCTCAGAAGGTTTTGCAGCATTTGCAGAACCCGGACCTTCAAGAGAGCTCAGGTCAAGCGGCTGAGTAGAGACCGGAACATTGGCAACCTGGAGATGAGGCTGTTGCATAACCACAGGTTGACCCATGGATTGGGGTGGAACGCCACCACCAGGAAGTCCGAAGGACTCGGTAGACACAGGATGCATGGACACTTGAGGAATCCCACCAGCAGGCACACCGACATTAGGCCCAGATGGGTTCACTTGATTCTGTAAGCCCTGATTGCTTTGAACCCCTTGAGGATTTTGATCGTATCTCGACAGGTAAGTACCAGGAGGCGGCAATGCTGCCGCGACCTGGAGAGACGGTATCGTGTTCTGAAAGAAGTCCTCCGGGATGGGACGGGGCCCGACTGCAGCTCCGGTAGCCGTGGGACCCGGAGGAAATACAGGCGGCGTTTGCGCGAATGAGCTGGTTGCAAAAGGATCAACAGGGGTAGGAATCGGAGGAGGATTTGCGGTAGCCGGTTGAGGAGGATTCATGTTAAGGTCTTGGAACTGGCTGGTTAACGATTTAGTCCTACTGATCGGTGCACCCAACGGTTCACCAAGTTTAAACTGCTTTGTGGCTTCCTTAATCTTATCTACATCAACGGTAGAAGAAGCAGCCGGTTTTATCCTTATGCGCAACTTTTTCGCTTTAGAAATACCCTCCTCATCGCTGCTGCTGCCATCTCCGGCAGTACCGTATAACGTTCTCTTAAATTCTTCCTCAGCCTTCGCCTGTTCGTCTGCTGCACCGGAATCCGCGGAGGTCTTCGTAAGAGAGTCGAGATTCATCAACGAATCACCTCTCGAGGCAGCATCGTTGGACGGCTTGCTTGAGGGACCAGTAAGAGATGCCGGAAGACCATCAGACTTGACGCCAGTTGCTTCAGATTTAAACGCTTTAACCAAGCTACCCTCGCTAACCTCAACGATATTACCCCTTCCTTTGATTAACCCGAGGTAAACGCCAATGTGGTCTGTAGATAACGACGGGATACTCCCGTCATCGGTTCTCATATACGGCATCACCTCGGCCGCCAGCTCCCATTGCGGCATGCTCTTGGTGCTGGAGGGTGTTTTGATATCCCAATTTCCGCCACCCCATTCGGGTCCTTTAGGAACCATGCTTTCGGCAGCGAAGTTGGCGAAAATGCCTTGTGTCCATCCTGTGGAACGAACTCTTAGTATCCTTTCACAGTATCGCCTTAACTCTGAATCGGCATTCTCTTCTTCCAATCTTTGGGCAAGGCGCCGCATCGCGCTAGGATTAAGGTGGCAGATGAATAGGTCAAGCATGCTTTCGTAGTCAGATATAACCTCGAAAGTCTCTTTTGCACTGTCGAACTGACCATACCTGCAATTTAGTATTGCCGTTCCCATGTTTAGAAAGTATGAAAGAAGAAAAATACTTTAGTGTCAACAGTTCCATGAATGAGAATTGAATCTCATGAGAAATCTCTTTATTTCATTAATACAAGTTCTGTCTTTCATGACTTTGATATGAACTTTTAATCGAATAGCATGGTTCTTTTTTGACAAGAATAAACATTGATGCAATTTCGAGAAATAGAACCAAATGCTTCAAGTTCAAGAATGATATTTATAAGAAAGGTATCTTAGCTGCTTACTTGATACAGGCGTATCCCAATTGTCGAAAGCGGTGGAATAAGTGCGAAGTTGGAGGGCACTGTGGATAATCTCTAGATCGCAGAAACTCATCCTTTAGAACAGACAAAGCTGTTGAAAAGCGACGAGCTTTAATAGCGTAGACTCCCCGCAGCACCTAATTTAGATCACAGCAAATTAAAAAAAATGAAGGTGAAAAAAAGGGTGCCCTTCTGATGGTCATATGATGTACTAGTCACCTGAGTAAATTGAGGCCCCGATTGGGATAATGATACAGCAAGATCACCACACACTGGAGCACCTGTGGCAAGGATATCAAGAGATCTTGGAGTAATCCGTAAGCTGTCAAACCTTCAAAAGATAATATTATCATGGTGTCAGATGTTTCAAGAAAGAACGGGCCTATAGAAACAACATGAAGTCTAACTGGGAGAAGGAACCTTGATGTTATTTGGTATAATATCTCCGACAGGTCAAGCTTCTGCTCGAAGTTTTGTTGCATGGTGCCAAATCCAATAAGAAGAGGTTCAAGGAGCCCGACAAGGCAGTGCTTTATCTCCATACCCTTCTTTTGTCTTGGATTTATTTCCGTCGGGTTTGCAAGCAACAATCGATCATTCAAAGCCCCAACCAGCACTGCATAAAATATTGTCATTTTGATGGTTCATAATGAATTAAAACAAGTGCACAAACACAAACTCAGAAATGGACAAATAGACTATTGATCTCACCTGCATTAGGCATGCTGGTTGAAAGAATGGTCCTTACTTTCCCATCCCAGCCAAGCACACTGATGGCAGTGTTTGTGGAAAACAGAAGGGCTGGCCCAACCCAAAGAAGAGATCTAAAGTGATCTTAAGTTAAGATTCCAAATAAATTAACAACTCGACCGTAATGGATCATAAATGAAAACGGGGTAAAAACTCAGAAATAAAATAAAACTAAATCTGACATAGCCAAGGATATTGAAGGAAGCCCTTTATCGAATTTCGTGGAACTGCTTGCGAGAATATCTAGATCAGCAGAGACAATAAGTACTCTCTCTGTAGTTAATATTCCAGCAACACATCCCCTAAGCGTTTCTTGCCAGTGAACCTGAAAAGGTATGAACATAATATAAAGCCCTTAAGCCCCCACTAGAAATGTGATATATGCAATATAACCGAGCCAACAATAGGTTCTCAATTTTAATATTTTTGGTCAACTTGACTTAATTTTGAATCTGCAGTCAGGCTCTGCATTATGTAGTGGTGTTTGAGTTTGTAAAAAAATCAAAGCATTTGTCAAATGTTGGTGAGCTGATGGTTCCATCCAAATTAAATGGTTCCCTTGGTCCTTTTTTGCACATGGCATGGTTCTTATCTTAGGATACAGTTTTATGCTCGACTCCAACAGAGTTTAACTATAATCCAAGTGAAAAAACCTCACAATCCAAAATTTAAAACTACTTTTAGGCAAGCCATGTTAATTCCCACAAATCATATTTATATAATTTATTAATATAATAAATAATAATTTATTAATTATTTTACTAATTATTTTACATTATATTTTATAAATTATGATTTAATAAAATAACTAATATATGTGTATATATTTCGTCTAGGTGCAGGCTGCTTTGTATTACTGCACTAGATTATCATACGTCATGTTGAATTGTATACTCATATCAGTTATTCCTTATATTGCAAAGCCTCTTTGAACAGTTAAGCTACTAACCTGTAAAACAATCTCATTTGCTTTCAATTTGATTGACTTTTTCCCTTCACCTTTTGTTGACATATTAGGACCGTCTGTAGTAGAAATGCTATATCCATGAACAAGTCTTGCCATGCCAATTTTGTCCCCAAAAGAAGCAAACATTAAAGTTGATTCTACAATTCAATCGATCTTGATCAGATTGTGTAAGTAACAAAACAACAAGCAGCATCAAATGCCAAAGAAACTATTGCTTACCTACTGGAGTAGAAAAAATACGATCAACTTCACTTTCAAAGGTGAACTGCTGTGGACCCTTGATAGAGGAAACGTCAAGATTTTCATATTGCTTTTCATCATCTATCATATTCTTTTCAGCAGCCGGTTTTGAAGAACCTCCAGGCAAAGTATATACAGAAAGTTCAATCCTATCCTCATCAAGAATGGCAAATTGGCCATCATTTAGGCCAATGAATGCAGCATCTCGACCTGAAAAGTTCCCAAAAAATCATGATTCCAAAAATCAACAATAAAATGAATCTAGTAGAACTTAGAGTAAATTACATATTTGGTCCCTGTGGTTTACACTATATTGCACTGTTGGTCCCTATTTTGAAAAGGTCCCTGTGGTTTACATTATATTGCACTGTCGGCCCTATGGTTTACACTATATTGCACTGTTGGTCCCTGTGGTTTACACTATATTGCACAGTGCTTAACAAGATTTCACACTGAATTAGGGTTAGGGACCAATAGTGAAATCTAATGTAAACCACAGGGACCTTTTCCATAACTAGTTCAACAGTGAAATACAGTGTAAACCACAGGGACCAAATATGTAATTTACTCTAGAAGTTATAAAGTCCTCAGTTATTATAAATCAGAACTGACCTTTAATTGTATTGGCTTTACTGTTCGATGACTGAGAGTTGGTGTTTTCCCAGTAAAGTACCACTTCACTAGCAGCACCGTTAAACTCGTAAACTATAAGAAACATGTGTTGCTTTCTACTGTGGAGCAAGTATTTCCCATGGAACTCAACGTGTCCGGGCATCTGAAAGTAGATGACCAGAAGCTCAGCATAACAGTTTATATTCATTTGGAAATTGGAAACAACAGAGATGAGAAATTTCATGGTACCGATGCAAAAAGCTTCTTGTAGACAGTTTCAGCTCCAGAAGACAGGTTGTATGCCATCAGGTTTACACCCTCAATATAGAAAGCCCTTGTAGGATAATGAAGAACCCGATTCTCTTTACTGAAAAAGTTTAGCTCCAAATGAATTGGCTGTCGAAGTTGCCAATTGCAATCAGAAACATTTGCAAAGTTGAGCAACAAACACACATGTATAAGTCACTAGAAAACTAGATTACCTGGCAAACTGGAATGTCCTTCAGATAATTTTTAGTATCTAAGATGGTGATGAGAGGCAGACGCGATATTGGGGCACTTTTAGCATGTCCTTCCATGAAGTGCTGCAAAACCAGACAAACCAAATGAATTTTATCTCCTTTTAAGTAGACAAATATTATAGCATGAATAAGATGGAGAAGTGAACGGTTGAGGTCCATATAGATGCTTCCACGGCTCTAGTATGTAAGGGAACACGTCGATTCAGATCTTGAAAGCTGAAACTAGTAAATTCTTTTCAGATCTTGACACATAATGCAACTGTTTTTCTGTTCTTGTTGAAGCTTCTCCATTTTCATCATTCTGATGGTTTTTCAGATGAGTTTATTTCGGATATGGAACATGGAGAGATTAATGACTTTGTTAGGCAAGATAGCCGAACGGGTATACAGAAACACATTGATGGATAGGATCGAATCGATTACTTGCTCTATTTTGAAAAAAAAAAATCGATTACTTGCTGGAGAAGGTTGCAGTGAAGCCTGTCGTAATAAATACTGAGGCAACCAGTGGCGGAGCCACATACAAAGTGATGAGATCTCTTGACCCCAGTCAAAATTTAGAAAAAAAACTGGATTTAGCTTTAAAAAGAATTACCCTTCACAAATGGATTAGTCTCATGCTTAAAGAACCCATTCAATTTTTACAAGACGCCACACATTTAAATTTTTTCCACCAAAATCAAAAGATAAATTCATCTCAATATCTTGTATCTTGTTTTGTTAAGTCCATTTCAATGTCAGGCATCTCAATATCTAGTTCTTCAATATTGTTTTATTAAATCCATCTCAATATCTTGTTATTTTAACTTTAATATGAATTGATATATCATAGTTAATTGTTTTATATGCTCAAAGCCTCAAAACAATTATCTGGAGATAGAATATATAAATTTATGGTAAAATTTGCTATTCAGGTTAACTGAAATAGTAAAAGAGTAACTCAAACTGAACGATTTAACTGGAAAACAAAATAACCCAAAACCTTTTTCTTCGGTGGGTTATTCTGTTTTGGAAAATTTTCAACACACCTAAGTCTGACCCAGTCACTTAAGTTTCTTAGAATATTCCTCTAGGTTATAGCATTTATAGATGAGGCATATTCATAATTTTATCATATAACCAAAAATAAACTCTCCTCTACTCAAAATAGAAAGTAAGATAGTGTGCGCTAGACTATTAACTTTTGTATCAAACCTGGATCTCGAAAAAGCAGAATTGATATGAATTTTGTTCAATTTTTTACTATCCACACGAACTTTAAAGTGAAAATCGAAGTGTAGATTGTAGTTGGAACAGAGGGAGCATTATTTCAGTGAAGAGTTAATAAGTTAAGAACACAAACGTACACTGAAAAGAAAAGCCTTGCGTGCTATGTCTGAGATTGTAAGCTGACTGGGCCTGGCAAACAAGAAATAGTTAGCAAAATGAAAATCAAATATAAAATCAAGAGGACCTTCATCGTCTTATCCTAATGCCAGAAAAAAAGAGTCCGAGAGGGGGGAGGAGGGGGAGGGGGGGGGGGAGAGAGAGAGAGAGAGAGAGAGAGAGAGAGAGAGGGGAGAGAGAAATTGAGCTTTTGTATAACATGTCATAGTATGAATATCCAATAAGCACAAAATCATCATCTTTCAGTCACACACAAATGCAATAATTGAACTGACCCTTTCATATGATGCTCTTGCAACTGGGCTTGAAGTTGATGGTCTGCTAAAACTCCTGAGGACCCAAGGGCTGAAAGTTTCTCCTTCAATGCAGATGCTGTCAAAATCACATGCAAATTAGTATAGAAAGTGACTACAGGTGTACTAAGAAAAGTTTGTGCTTGAAAGGAGGTTAATCAGCGTGTAAGAGAGTTGAGTTGTCAACATTTCAAGCGGACTGCTGACACTTTCTTACCAAGTTTACCATTTCATGAATTTTACTTGGAACTTTTTTCGTATAACACTTCTATACACTTTAAATACTCATAACTGGAATTCTTATGTTTGCAAAGTACATTGTTATGCAGTGTGATTCAAGGTTCCAAGAAATCAACATGATAGAATTACTTTCCTTAAGAGGTCATCTTGCTGGATATCATAGCCAGGACATGAGTAGCATCCTGAGATATGGAGTAATGTACTCACAGTTTTTTTCTTATTAGATCATTAATCTTAGGGCCGTTTACCAAACGCTTACCCAGTAAGATCTTACCGGTAAATTCAACACTATCACTTACTTACCGGGTAATACTTTAGTCCACAAAAAGGGTATTGTGTGCAACAATTTTACCGGTAAGCACTAACCATGGTAGGTAAGACTCTCAATCCTTGCCTTAGCTCTTACCGGGTAAGATTCTTGGTCATCCATATTCATCCGGTAAGGTAATGTGGCTAGGTAAGCGCTTACCCGAGTGAGCGTTTGGTAAACGGCCCCTTAGTCTACCTAATGCACTTTTTTGTTCACAGTGCAACCTGGACATAACGGGTTGCTATGAGAAACTAAATATATTGCTAACTGATGCACCTAAAAGAAGATTGAACACAGCCATGGTTACATGACAAACAAATAACGTTCCACAACAAGAAGCCAATTACAATGTCAAAAAATGACTAAAATCACCTGAAGATCCCCTTGCACTTTGCAGAACTGCAAACAGTTGCTTCCTTCCTTCCCTAGTGTAGGCAGCTTTATTTTTTGCATTGTCCCCACCCGTCATATTCTGCTGGAAAATAACCAGTCAGGTTCTTTGGATATCAATAATCTATCCAGATATATAGATTGATAGATACAATGGCAAGACTTAACTGCAAACATCAGGGCTGCTAAATTTAATTTCGGATGGACTTCTAGACTTCTAATTCTTGGTAAGGGATAAACAGTTTCACCACCTTGCTGGGATAGAATCCGCGGGATATCAATCTGCTCAATTGCTGCAGAACATTAAAGAAGAAGATTAATGTATTACACCATCAACAATATATGATAAACACTATCAAGAACAAATATAATGTGCAAGAGGATTACTTTCAAAAAGTTACCCATTTAAAACATAAACTACTGTTTAGAAGCATAGCCTAAGCCCTTAGCATGTGTCACTTGTTTAAACTGGTTTTCCTTCAGACTATTATTGCAACTGTGTCATAAATCAACATAATTTAACTAGTAGACATGTTGTCGTTCTCTTCCTAACCTTCGTTTCTATAGAATGTAGGTCTATTCAGAACTTTATTGTATGACAAAAATGTATTCTTATGCTCTATGCATCTGTGTTGACAACTGGATAGTATCTTAACTGTATCAACAGCATCAAAGGTGATATAGTCTTTTTGTCTAAATAGACTGGCAAGGATATTTTGTTATTTAATGAGCATGTAGGGTTTCACTGATGGGCTTCTATTGATGACCTCGGTTCTAAATCCATCGCGGTCCAATTGGCCTCCTTTTTTGTAAAAAGGGACTCGTGTTGCATTAAATTTCTATAACATTCTTATGTTCAGTAACAAACAAACCAGGGTCTGAATGTTTTTGCCAGTCACCATATTTGAACAGAAAAGAAATTCTATACACCCTTACTAACCTGCAGGCTCGAAAAAGTTGGCTTGCATTGGAGGCCTATTAGAATTCAGCACAACTCGTGTTTTCCAAACTTGAAGAGTTCCATCCTTGGACAAGGTAACAAGTATGCGCAATATGGGGAGCCAGGCAACCGATATAATTGGCTGAGAACCCACTTGTGTACTGCAAATTGCAAGAGTAAATGGAATTCAAGTAAAACTTTACTGAACAGTAAAAGCATTGGGAAGGATGAGTATTGATATGATTAAAAAGCTATTAACAACGAAAACGAAAATGTATAACTAAGCAACTTGTTATCCATATGTTTCTGGTCACTGAAGAAGCACTAGAGGTTTCCAGATGGATGGAAATCCTCCAAAGATATATAAATACAGACTGTTTCCAATGTTAAGAATTAAATCACAGTTCACAACTGGCACTTTTTCAAAGAAAAATTGCTGATAAATGTTGTATCAGCAAGGATGCAGCTTGCTCAGCTGGGTCCAGAAAATGATCCAGATAATCGAGCAAACATAACTCATGACAGATATGCCAATTAAGTACATGAATTTTAAAATGAAATATGGTATCATAGTTTGGACAAACAGAAATGCTAAGGATATTCAAGTGCTGCAACTAACTGCAGAGCAATTTTTATGCATCTTCATAAGACCATTTAGGTAATCTTGCATAAGCTTGCTTTTAAACATGACTTCTTATGCTCAACCTAAAATTGCTCATTTTGCACATCTTTTTCAGTGATCAACTTTTAGTGTGTTACATCAGAAGGCCTCAGGTTGGTATTGCTTGTTGTGTCTTCCAGCCAGGTACCAAAATTGTAAAAGTTCTGAAGTTGTAAGTTGTTATTGAATTATAAGTATGTGCTAGAACTTTGGACCTAACTGCTAAAAAGACGTTAATATATTATTGTGAATCTGTGATTATCCAAAGTTATTTAAAATCTATCATAAATAGAAATTAAAAAGGACATAAAGGAAGACGCCTTCATCACTATCCAAGTTTTACTATGACACTTATTTTGTCAAACGAAGTCCTTTAAGCTTTGATAGTTTGTATGCCTCAGTGTTCAGTCACAGCAGCACAGCCACAAAACAAAGGATCAGATCGTACTAATTTCTTCGCCTTTACCCAGAATCCCAGATAAAGCTTTATCAAATTTATGAATGGAAGGAAAACACAGACAACTTACATGCCAATCATGATAGGTCTCTCTGTTGACACATCCCAAGCAAGAAGCGTACCACGTCTGTCACCAACAAAAATCCATTCCAGTGTTGGATGAAAAGCAAATGCGCCAGCACCAAGAAGCTTAATGGTGTTATCAACTACAGGTAGAACAAAACATATGATCATGTCAAATGGACCTAATCACCTAATGTTTTATAAACTACAAAATAATAAATCAAAACTTGTTCAGCTTCACTCTTACGTTGTAAAGTGTAGAGAACAGCATATGTATGGATGTTATAAGCTCGAATCAGACCATCTGCATAGCCAACATACTGAAATGGAGAAATGAAATCGTTATAAAGTTGTATCAAGACCAAAACCTATATGAAGAAGGGAAGGAAAGCATAGAAGATATGATAACACTTTAGGAAAATGGATGGAACATAGATAAAGAACTTACCAACACAGCAAGGCGAGGATGGCAAGCAAGATTGATGATGGGTTTCTTAAGATCTGTCTTTATTTTCGTTGGAGCTCTTCCGCCTTCAACAGTTCCAACGACTTCATGCAGCAAAACAAAAATCGGATTTAGATCAATTACTCTGGTGATTTAGGACATGAACTACTAACTCTAGCATTGATCACTTAGAATATTGTGAAGATGGTGTAACTTTATAGGGATTGTTTGAGTCAAACTATCTCCTATTCCCTCCTTGTCCATTTTAAAAATAATTCAACAGCAAATCATCTCATTCTCATATCTAGAAGTTACTTTATACAGATTACTGAAAGTTTATTCTTGGAGAATATATTCTTCAAATTGAAGTTTTCAAATTTCAGCCACAATTATACGCCAACATAAATACATAATAAGCAAACTGATTTAACCACGTGTTGCAGCATATCTCTTCTCTTATGTGTCAAATTCATGGAGAATCTAACTTTCAGTTATGAATGCCTCCCACCGGTTCTTTTGTCATTTTTTGTTTGCTAATTGGTCCTTTCAGATATTCTTAATTCTTATATTTAACACTTCCCCTAAAAGAGTACAGTAGCTATAAGTAAAAACTATAATTGAACGGGGCACTAATAAAATACTACTAGGATCGAGTGAAAAGATGGTATGCAGTCACTGAACATATTTTCAGCAACAAGCACCCATTTGTGTGTTGTAAAGCATAAACTTCACATAGTACAACTACTTTATCTAGGAATCGAGTAACTGAGACTAAAAATTAGTGCAATGGCGTTCATATTTACTCTCAGTACGATGAAATGCTATTTGATTTTTTTGAAATTTGGACATTGTCTGACTGATTGTTGAAATCAATACACCCAAAATTTTAACTATGAAAAGATGTCCTTACTTTAGAAATATTCATCTACTTTCAAAATTGAAGGGGGTGCCTAGATCTTGCTAAATATATCAATGATCAGGCTTTCAAACATGTAAATACATACATGTGCTTACATATACAACTTATTAAACCAATTACCATTTTAAGAGTGCTAGACTGCTAGCATATAGTTGATGAGAAGGAA
The DNA here is from genome assembly GCA_030169165.1 of Centaurea solstitialis. Lineage (NCBI taxonomy): Eukaryota > Viridiplantae > Streptophyta > Magnoliopsida > Asterales > Asteraceae > Centaurea > Centaurea solstitialis. The sequence continues at coordinate 73,654,541 of CM058041.1, forward strand.
AATGAAGACAATGCTCAAACATGATGAATAACTCCAAAGCTTATAGATCGTAATAAGTGTCAAAGAAAGCATACAATATATGTGCTTGTAAGGGCCCTAAAGCAAGTAATAGTAAATTAGTAATAAACTAAAGGACCTAGAAATAATTAGAACTAGAAGTAAATGTAAATCTATCTAAGGCATAGACGTGTGCATATAATCATCTACTAGCACTTACCATTGTTATTTTCAAGTATACGACAAGAAGGCAGATTGAATGGTGTATGTATATTATATGTTTCACATATACGTAGAGGGTATGCCTTATTTTTAAAGGATCCAAAAAGGAAACAGATGAAAGCAAAAAAAGTTTAATGGCGAAAAACAAACCTGTTACGCTCATCCTGCGATGGAAACCAAAGAAAACTACTGGTTGGAGAGGAGTTAAAGCCAGATGGACTTCTGTGTCAATTGATATACGTTCCATCTTCTTTTCAGGCGAATGCAAAACCCAAGTTTGCTCGGTATCAAAATCACATGATCTAATTGTACAATCCTGAAATAAAGGATACGAAATTCACATACAAAAGAGAATTAACCTATGAAAAGAAGAACTCCTAACACCACCACATGTAACTATTCTCCACTACAAATGATCGAATAAGGATACTCTCAATATTCGAAAAACTGATACATGATCAAGGAGGCAAGAGCCAATACCAAATGCTCAAACTTTTAGTTGTCTAGGCATCAATAAAAGAAATTCTTCTATTCGAAAAAACAGAAACTGCTAGTGTCTTAAACATCATGAATAAGGAAGAAATAAAAACTAACCTCAAGTATAGCTACAACCGCGTGCCCGCTAGTGGGACTGTAGGCCATTCTAACCACAGGAGCACCAATATTGATTGAAGATATCTTGCTACCAGTATATGCATCAAACTCTGAACATGAAAATTCAACATTTATTAATACCACAATTATTACCATTGCCCTAACACTTCCCAAATTCCATCTTCCATTCTATATCCAATACATGTCCCAATAATTATAACACTAGTAAAAGCAACAATCTCAAAGACCTAATTTGCCTAAAATTCAGTTTCTGCTTCTAATTAAATTACAAAATTTAAACATTTAATACCACAACAACTATAACCGTTGCCCTAACACTTCCAAAATTCCATCTTCCATTCTATATCCAATGATTATAAAACAGTAAAAGCAACAATCTCAAAAGATCTATTCTGCTTCAAATTCAGTTGTTCTGCTTCCAATTAAACTACGAAATTAAGCATACCGATAACGTAGTTTCCAGCAGCAACTGCAACCAAGGCTTGGCTGGGATGAAATGTGGCCGCGTGAGGCTGGAAAGGCTTCGAACTCCGGCCAACATGCCGCAGATCCAAGTGCTGCACCGTCGTCCACTCCATCGATCTCTCAAACTCCTGATCCTCCACAAATTATATAAACAATCTGCATAAATAGAAATCGAGAAAAAAAAAAAAAAAAGCGATCTAATCAATTCTCAACCTAATTTGAACAAATTGAAGAACAAATACAAAGTGAAATCCATCGGAGTTACCAATTCCACTCAGATCGGTGAGAAGTGATCGATATAGTGTGGAATTTGATGAAATCTGTTACCTGTGAACTACTGCTATGGAGGATGGAAGCTCATATGAACGATGAAAGATTGAAAGAAAATTAGACGGAAAAAATGGTGGTCTGTGTGTGAATAAACGGAGAGATAACGAGAATGGATCCAGACTGTTAATTTTGACTTTTTGAAAAACGGTCAGGCGGCCTAAGTAAACCCAACTAAAAAGCCCATATTGGACGACATCCATCCTATTAGCCCAATACATTCATGGGGCCTAATTTTTTTAAGTGAGACGTTGAAGTTAACGTGAAAAGTAGTGTTATTAATTGTTGGATGAGAAGTGAATGTATGGTATGATTGTATGACAAGTTGTACTGAGATGAAGAGGATTGGTTTCTTTCTAAAGTGTAATTCTTGGAAGGACATGGGATTAAAAGTGGTCAATAATTCAGATCAACTTTTCAAGCTTTTTGTGTTAAACTCAACTTGTTACACGATCGTTTGTTATTATTAAATAGCCCAATTTTATTAGGCTAATTAGGTTGATTTGTTAGCCAACGTATCTACAAGCCTTCTAGATGTTGTCGAGGATTTTTCTAGCTTTTATTTTTAAGGTCTTATGAGATTATATGAAGTGTCTATATTGATTCGGACATGATGATTAAAACAAATAAAAAGAAGATGATATAATTATTGCCAAACTAATAGCAGGTATATAAGCAGTTGTTATTGGATGATAGTTGGTTGTCATCGGCGATCATTCATCATATGGGGTTGTAATAGGTACTAATGGATCATATTGGGCTCTATACGTTGCAATGGCAATATTGTATTATGTTCAGTGATGATAGGTTATATTAGGTTCTATTCGGTTGTAATTGATCATACTGGACCGCATTTGGTTCCATCCGATGTAATGGGTCATAGTGGGTAGTAATGGGTCTTATTTGGTTATCTTGGTTTTATAGTGAGTTGTATTGGATGATAGTTGGTTAACCATTGGATAAGAAATGGATGTACAGCATGACAAGATGTACCGAGATGAAGAGGATCAATTTTCTTCTGAAATGTAATTCATGGGAGGGCATGAGATTAAAAGTGATCAATAGTTCAAATCAACTTTTCAAGCTTCTCACACGATCATTCGTTCTTATTAAATATCCCATTTTGATTAGACTAATTAGGTTAGTGTATAAGCCAACGTATCTACAAACCTCCTACATGCACTAAGGATTTTTTTTTTTTTGCTTTTATTTTCAGGGTATTATGAGATTATATGAAGTGTCTATGCTAATTCGGACCTAACAATTAAAAATAAAATAAAAATGAAGATGATATAATTACCGTCAAATTAATCAATAGCGGGTAATATAAACGCTTGTTATTGTACAAATCACACGACGGAGGTTGTACTAATGTGACCCCAACTTGTTAGGGCCCAATTTTACATATTTTTGCTTGTAGCCAAGTATATATGGTTTGATGTTTTTAGCCCATATTCTAGCTTAATCCCTTCTACTTCTCCAATATATTATAACACAATTGACAATATAATGTTTTAACAACTTAGACCATTGACTCGATCCCTTCCCTATTCTGCTAGACTTTTAACTCGTCTGATTCTCGATTGCGATTGCAAATCTGTTGTTCCTTCTTATTTGGTCTATTAGTTAAATATTGGACTCTCTTGATCAAATAGTCTCATTCATCTTTGTTTTTCTGATGGCTACTTTTATGATTGAAGCAACAATAATAACCTTGTTAAATAATTGTCCATTTTCATTTTCTTTGTTTCTCACTTTCTTGTTCGACATTCAATTTCGTTGACTTCTTTTCATCGCGATACTAATCAACATTGTTGAAAGCACTATTGCCTTTTGATAACGCACATCGAAACTGAGAGTTTAGAGAGAATTCGGCACTAGAATCAAGTGCAAATTTTTTGAGAACTTAGATAAACAACAGTTGTTAGTTGGTAAGCTCTTATATATCAATCTTTTAAATCAACGACTTATTAGAGAAAGTTGCTTATAAAGAACTAACTACGTCTAAATAACGTTAGAATAAAAATTTTATATTTAAGTGACTTGTGTGTGTGTTTTGTTACTAAAAGATTTTTTTTTAACTTCAATTTATAAGATAATACATCATGTAAACTTTTAACTTTATTTTAGTATAAGTGTAACACGAATACACGATCTCCGATGCCACGAATTTTGTTTGTTTTTTTCTTTTTGGAATAATTTTTACCTTTATTTGCAAGACTTTTGATATAATACATAGTGTGAACTTTTATATTTTTATCTTGGTATGCCTCCAAATATATTGGAATGGCCATGCTACGACTTTTTTGGTTTTTTGTTAGAGGAAGAAACATTTTATCATAATTTGCAAAAATTTGAATATATCATGCGATAAGCATATCAATTTAAGAAAATGTGAGGAGCAATCTCAGTCACTCATCTTCAGTTATAGTGGACGTGATCATCGAGGATTGACGCGATTCATGGGAGGGTAGAGATTATTAAGGGGGAGGGGATCGGTCAAAATCGTTTTTATTAACCGGATGAGTGGCTGAGATAACATCTCACGTTTTCTTAAAAGATTATGTTTCTTATTTGAAACTTTATATATATATATATATATAATGTGAACTTTTATATTTTATATAAGTATAATAGTGTCTCAAAATTAGAAACCCCTACTACCAATTATATTGAATAACATGTGCTAACTTTTGAAAGAATGTTTTGTAGATAACCAATATGTCTCACTCAGAATATACATGTCCATTTTAATGGTTTTTGTCCTGCAATTTTATCCATTTTTAAATATGTCCCAATATTTGCAAAAGAAGATAAAATCTAACCACTTTCATACCTTCTAACTCGTGTTTATTTTTCAATCGAATCTATTTTGACTATTTTCCTTTTGCTCTTACTCTTTTAGATAGAGTGATACATTTTTTTTTGTCTTTGTGGTTTATCAAAAACTCTAAATCTAATCGATCAAATGTATTTTTGATATTGTGGTTTGAATATGATAATAAAGAAAATAAAAATTGAATCCCCAAAAGTTTGCAACTTCCTAGCCAAAAAACCACAAGATATGATTAAAGTGGCTAATCTTTTCAACCAAATTGTTTAACAATGTCCCACATCGGACACAAAGTGAACTTGTAATGTGCTTATAAGGGTCCTAGGCTACTCCACTCATTGCCAATTGGTTTTGAGTTGGAACCCCACAAACTTACACAAATGTTATTTTTTAGCTATTTTTGTAATCAAATTGTAACGCCCTAAAAATCAGGGCGAACAAAAACTTTCATTTCAAATAAAGATGGTATACAAAAGTAACGCCATAGCGTGAGCTCTTCCCAAAATGGGGTATAAGTAATGTATAATTACAATGTTTGTAATCAAATGAAGAAATACAATAACCAAACTAGTCTAGTTCCGTCTAGGAAGAATACTACAAAAGGGTTATCGTCAACCATAAATCTCGCGGCCTAAAGGACCGGTCTCTCATCTTTCCCCCATGCTCACTCAAGCCCGAAGCCTACTTGGGAGCGGCGTCCCTAGCACCTGAGAGACACATCGACACCAAGCAAGTGTTAGGCTAAAGGAGCCTAGTGAGTTGTACAAATAATATCATGTGCGTAGAGTATATAAAGACATGCGAGATATACACGATTATACTAACAATACAATTAGCATATTAAACCGGTTTATTATTATCTTCGGAAACAATGGGAGCGACCCATTTCCACCAACCAATGCCCCAACATTCACTAATTCCAAACACCTCGATGTCCCGAATTTAGCATGGCAACATCATCCGAGGCCCGCGCACCAAGGAGCAACCCGAGGGCCGGCAACATAGGGGCATTCCTATTTCAGAACCTCCCAAGACTGTTTGGTTTGAACACATTGCGTTGGTTCGTCCAGGTTATTATCATATAAGATCGTGATACGGAATTTAGCATCGTGTCACGTCCATGTTGTTTCATACAAGACTTAGATACTGAATTTAGCATAGTATCTCGTCCACATCATTTACATACAAACCTCGACACTGAATTTAGCATAGCGTCATTGATAGAGGTATATATCGAGGGACTCAAGCCCCTTTACATCATTTCACATATACCAATATACTCAGGTATCAAACCCCTTTTATATAATTCCATGAGTTTAACATATACGATAATCATGTACGATATTCTACCACATGTATTCAACCACATAATCCAAATCATTCATGCAGGCACAATCGTCATACGTTTCATGAAACTTTAAACTCGACATGATAAGTGATTCATACTAAATTCATATTTATTCACAAAATCAAATAAGAAATGTAAAACCATCAAGATGATGTGCTCTCAGTTTTAACAAAATGGTTTTTAACAACTCACCTTAGGTTTTGTGATAAAAACCCCCAAATCCAAGTTTTAGGTCAAATAGCGAGCACAAACCTAAAATCAAGTAAATCGAACCCTAGGTTAGTTTCATAACTCTTACATGTAGATTAACCAACCTAAGAATGGTTTAGATAAGCTTACCTAGCCAAATCTTGAACAAACCCTAGAATGGAGAAGCACCAAGATCCAACAATGGAGGTTTGGGGTTTTGAGAGGTGGAGAAGATGAAGTGGGTGAGATGTAGTTTCCTTCCTAGCTAGCTCTAAGTGTAGATCCAACTTCAAGATCTTGATGAGCTTTTGAAAATGGAGAAAGTAGGAAGAAGAATCAGCAAAATCGGACAAGGAATGAAGGAGTTATGACCAAATGAAGTGAGGAAGGGTTTTAAACCCGATTTCAGCTCTCATCAGCTACCTAGCGATCGCTAGGCTTGAGGGCTAGCGATCGCTAGCCTCCTTTTTGCGTGGTCGTTAGTCTGGTCGCGAGCTACAACAGCAGGTGTGAAATTCGTGCCTAGCGATCGCTAGGGTAATGGCTAGCGATCGCTAGCACCTGATCAATTTGGGTTCGATTTTGTTTCGGCCATAACTTCTTCGTTATAGCTCCGTTTTCGATTCCGAAAGAACCGTTGGACTCGTAATTGAATTCCCTAACATATGAAACCATAAAAACATAGATTTTAATCCAAAATTCTAATTCTCATGATTGCCAACGAGTCAATAATACAACCGAAATTCCGGGTGTTACACAAATTCCAAATTTAATCAAAGTTTACGTAAATGTTCTATGCATTTGTATAAAACCTATTTTTAGATCAATTATTTTTCGTAAGCAAGTTAAAAATGGCACTATAGAATGTAGTTTGACTTTATAAAATGCAAATTGAACATATCTCTATAAATTGCAAAAATTATTTACATAAACTCTTTAATCATTACATAAGTTAGATTAAAAAGAAATTCTACGAAAAGCTAAAAGATTTATAGCTCCATTCACTAAAACAATCACACATGTGTTACCCACTCCCTTCCACCAAAAAATTAATGTTTTATCCCATTTTAACGACAAGCAAATAAAGCTCTTCGTATGTTCATTATCCACCTAATCAATAATCCCGAAACTTCAAACAGTTGGACCACATTCTATAGAGCCATGTTTAATTTCCTCAACTAAAATGTAAGAGACGACCTCGAACATATCCATGTCACCAAACATTCAAACAAACAACATTTAAAGCCAAGTCCATAATAATGATATAAAAAAAACTCAAGTTCAATTGGAACCAAGGACGATGAACGACAAGGGATGTCAAACTCAAATAACGTCTAAGGTATTTTTATATCTTTGTTTAGGATTGTTTTAATTGATCATTTTGTAGTATTAAGATTGTTTCAAACACATTCAGTTAGATGGCAAGGCTATTGCAGTCCACTTTATTGTTGGAGGGATGTGTTTCAAATGGTTTTTACCATAAAATCAGATGTTTACTCTCTCTTTATCAGTAAAATTGTTAAATCACAATTGTTATTTTTCAACAAAAAAAAGTTACAACAAAAAGCATCCATAATATAAATGAGGTTTCCAATTCTACTTTTCGCTTCAGATACAAGATTCAGTGTAACCATGTAATACCACAAACCAAAAAGTGATGAAAAGTGGAAGGCCCACGAGACAACAATATAACAGAGGAATCGACCCAAACCACGTTAGAATGTCATTTTCTAGTGTGTCAAAGGAGGAAATGTTGGTTTTGATATCTATAATATTGGCCCCATATGGACCATTTATGTTTAGTGGGGTATTACTTGGTATCGACATCTCAATAAGTTCATAACGAAACAGTCTTTAACAACTCTGGTTTGGTAACTCTATAAAACGTGTTTAATATACCAAAGGGTCTTGGTCCAGTGGTTCATGTGTTACCTACATGACCTACCCTCCCCAAAAAAATCACGAGTGCAAACCTCACAAAAAAAAACGAATAGTGTGTGAAACTTTATATACTTTAAAACATATAATTGACAAAAAGATCAAGATATATCTCATTGATTTTTTGTTATCTGGTACATGTATACACTATAAAATAAGCGTAAAGAAAATAAGTCACGGTGTCCATCAGTCAGCTTGTCTAAAAACTCGACAATACAAACAAAAATCCATGGCAAGCCTAAAACAAGCTAGGTGGGTCGTGTGGTTTTGATGTGATTTACTTTGTTTCACACTTCGGTTTTTAACTGTTAACAAAATAAATGTCGCGTTTAAAATGTTAAAATCCATCAAAGAAACCAATTCAAACCCTTTCATTACTTTCATAAACCAATCCATTAATGATGGAATTAACCCAAAACCAACCATACCAAATTCATAGCATTAAAAACCTAACATTCTTGGGTAGCTAATTGGTTTGGTAGCTTACAAGTAAAGACATTAGATCCAATTATTAACTATGGGTACAATTCAATTATTATTTTACCTTATGTCACTACAAACCATTCAAATCAAAATGAAGAATTTTGTACTCTCCAAAAACCAAAAGCAAAACCCTAACTTTCCTTTTCAAATTAAAAGTCATTGGTTCAAACACAAGAAGACATTTTGGGACCCTTTCTTTCCAAAAGGAATACACTTTTTCTTCATGAATTCCATCCATTTGCCATGCAAATCACAAGTCATGATTTTTCCAATCACAAAAGTGTTTTTTAATTTATTAATTGACTTTTAACTTATAATTTAAACAAAAAAGGGTTTATTTATTTGTTCCCATATAGATCTTATATGATTTGTTTCCATGTTAATTTTATACAAGTAAAATAGTCATTGAATTTTTAAGATTTTTTTATTAAAATAATAATTTCAACATGCAATCTCATAACGTATTGATTTACGAGTTAAATGGTTAAAATTCAACATTTTATCAAATAGTTAATCAATTCGTTTAAAATTAATCAAATACATTGCTATGCTATATGTTTTTATCATATTCTAACTTGTTTTATTTAAAAAATTATTTTTATTATTTTAATAATATTACATCTATTTTGTTAATATATGTATAATTTATATATAAATTAGTAAAAAGTAACAATGAATCAACTTAATTTGTTTCGATCACCGACGAAACTTCAATCGACACCACCAACAATTTGCATGCAATATTATATTAGTTGCAATTTAATAAACAAATTTATATACTTGTTATTGATCATTATAAATCAGTGTGAATTGGTTTTTTAACTTGTCATATTCCAATTTTGTTTGAAAATGACAATTATAACTACTAAAATATATAAAAAAGGTAACTTTTGATAAAGTGCTAAAAATAATATATTAGACGATTTTCCAATTTATGACAAATTATAATTATAATGGCTATTATTCTTTTTTTTGTAATTTACAATAGAGCTAAAAAGGACCATTCCAATAAATAGTTTACAATATAGCTAAAAAGGACCATTCCAATATATAGATAAGGGTTAGGAATTTTAGGCCAGTTGAAATGAGAGCCAAAAAGCAATACTAAAAGTTACCGTTTTGCCCATGGGCACAATCTTTGCCTTTTTATTGGTTACATTTATAGCTTTATTTCTAAATTAATATATTGAGGCATTGTTTGGTAAAAAAAAAAGCTATCTTATAAGCTGACTTATAAGCTAGCTTATTTTTTGTGTACGTGTTTGGTAAGACCAAAATTAGCTTATAAGCTAGCTTTTTGATAAGCTACTTTGAATAGCTTATCAGAAGCTTTTTGTGACTTTTTCCAATTATACCCTTATTAATAATTAATTATTATAATTATAAGTATATATTAATTAATAATTATTAGTTTTTAATAATTTAAAATAATTATTAATTAAATTAAATTATACCTTATATATTATTTTTTTTTAAATGTTATTAGTTATTATTATATATTATTTAATATGTTTAACTATCAAATAAGAATACAATAATTCTTAAAATGTTATATATGTAAAACATGTTAAATATTTTAATAAAAAAATATTTATATCTAATTCTTAATTATATTCTTTTCAATTATTGATTATTTAAGATATGTTAAGTTGATTAATTTTACTTTTATTATATTTAATAGTAATTTAAATTATTAGTTAATGTAGATTTTTTCTAAAGTTTATTTTAACAAATTTAAATTTATAGTGTGTATATATAATAATAATAATATCTATATTATTTTTTAACATATTATATTATTAGAAATTTATTTTAATTATATTATTAAATTTTATCTTAATTATATTATAAAATACTTGTAATTGATTATTTATTAAAGATATCCTTTTTGGTCATTTTACATGCTCATAAGCTAGTTTTTACCAAACGTGACTTGTTCACCAGCTAGCTTATCAGCTACCAGCTAGCTTATCAGCTACCAGCTAGCTTATCAGTCATCAGCTAGCTTATCAGCTATCAGCTAGCTTATTAGTTATCAGCTAGCTTATCAGCTAGTTTACCAAACATAGCCTGAGTGTAACAACCAATCTTTTCTCACAACTACAATGATACCTTTTCAATAAGGCCATCCGTTACCGTCTACCAGGGTAGCATTGGGTAGGTTGAACCCGTCGGGTTCTATCGGCAACACCGTCGTGGACCCTTTGGGTTCATTGGGTTGGTAGTTGATGTATTAGGTAAGTTTGGATAAAATAGAGGAAAGTTGATGTGGCGCTGATGTGCCAGTTGGATTCATTGGGTTGAGAGTGGATGGCCTTATAGCTTCCTATATGTGTGTGTATATATAGAGAGAGAAAAAGGTTCATGCGAGAAACATATCAATTTAAAAGAATGTGAGGGGCAATCTCAGCCATTCATCTTCGATTACGGTGGAGGTGGTCATGGAGAATTGACGCGTGGGAGTGTAGAGATTATTAGGGGGGGGGGACCGGTCAAAGCCGCATTTATTGATCGGATGAATGACTGAGATTGCTTCTCACGTCTTTTAAGTTGATATGTTTCTCATTTGAACATTTCTCTCTCTCTCTCTCTCTCTCTCTATATATATATATATAGTAAAATAAAATCCATAATTTTTCTAATCATAACTCCGTTCTTATCAGAGATCAAACGGCCGGTAACCTTGAAATCGTTATTGAAATCTCAAATGCAAATGATCGTTGATTACGATTATTTAGTTAGAGATTTAGACATCAATTAATAGGATTAAAAATAAATGAAATTATTTAGTTTTATATAACCATAACGACCGGTTTTCACCGTAAGTTCAAACTTTATTTCATATTAAAAATAAGATGCTAAAAAGTAAAAATTATTTATGTTTATTCACTTACCTAAACCAAATGATCCCATAAGATTTCAACTAATATTTTTTTGGTAGATGAATGAAAATTATAATATTTGATCTATTTGTAATCTAGCAGGATTGTTTGAGATAAATTTGTATATGTAAACGGAGTTACATATCTTATGTCACTGACAATCAGTGACATATATTTTTTTGGCAAAAAAATATAAAAATAGAGAAATTTTATTGGTCCATTTTTAGTTAACATTGTTAACACAAATTATCCGGTTAATAAATGAATCTTCCTCTCTCTCTCTCTCTCTCTCTCTCTCTATATATATATATATATATATATATATATATAGAGGGAAGTTCATTTAAAAACCAAAACATTAGTAAAAACCGTAAAAACTCAATGTTTTTTAGCTTAAATCAACGAAAACTCTTTATGGAGTTGTTTAATATGATGCAAATGTTTCATTAATTCATTTTTTGATGAATTGTTTCATATTTCGGTGTTCTTTTATGTAAAATGAAAATGTTTCATACACTATTTTTATTGTTATGAAACTGTTTCAAGTAAGAGTTATATGAAACATTTTTACAAATAAGAACTCCAAAAAATGAATTATATGAAACATTTACATCATATTAAACAACTCCACGAAGAGTTTTCGTTGATTTAATCTATGAAACCATGAGTTTTTACGGTTTTTACTAATGTTTTGGTTTTTAAAAGAACTTGACTCTATATATATATATATATATATGAGGAGAGTTATTTTGTTAACCCATGAATTTGTGTTAACCGTGTTAACCAAAAATGGACCAATAGGATTTCTTTATTTTTCTTATTTTCCTGCATATGTGGGTCAACCTCCTTTATTTTAGGATTTAATTAACTTCCCTCTTATTTAGGAAATCAATCTTAACCATTGATTGAAACGATCAACAGTGGTTATATGGTTAACACGGTTAACACAAATTAATGGGTTAACAAAATAACTTAACCCATATATATATATATATATATATATATATATATTCATTATCAAATCTTGAAAAGTTCGACAAACACACCAAAATAACAATTTCCCTTTCAGTATCTTACATAGTTTTCTTTTCTAGGTATCCACAAGCATAACCATTGTCCACGTTATCTAGACAGTGAGTACGAAACATGTAACTACCATATCAAAAGACTAAAGTTACTAATACTTTTGAAAATTGGTTCTATTTTCTATTAGTATTCATCATTTTACTTTGAAGCTAAAAAAGTTTATCAATATGTTTGATTATGTCATATCAACAATCTGCATGTTTTTTTAATAAATTTATATTTTCACTATCTATAAGGATTCTAAAGCTTTTGACATACACGAGTTCACAAAGGGACTAATTAATAAATCAGATCGATAATCAATATAAATCAAAACAACTTTAATCTTGAATCCTCATCATGTGTGAAAAGCTTCCAAATATGTTCAACAAATTCGGTTCAAATTTAATGATGTACTTTGCCTAGTTTCAAAATATCATAAATACATATTCAAGTACAAATTTAAGTTTTTACGTAAAAAAACATAAATTACTTTATACAGATAAAATGGTATCATTCCATGTGACGTTCACACTATACCAAACTGACAAAACTATTTTAAAGGACGTTAGCGATGCACCCAAATACGATCCTCCAATTGGTCAGATCAAACTCTGAACAAGGTGAAAGTCCAACCCGAAACTAAGGTGCCGTTTACTTGACGCTTACCCGGCAAGGTAAGTGCGTACCAGATTAGTTTACCTTACGAGATAAACATGACAAGTACTATAATCTTATCCAGTTCGAGCGGTGGCATGAACCGATGGTCTTACCTGATAAGTGAGATTTACAACTCTTACCGATAAGCGCTTACCCGGTAAGTGAGATCTACAACTCTTACCCGGTAAGCATTTACCAGGAAACTTGTTGTATACGATACCGCTTTGAGAGATTAAAATATTGTGGAATATGGTAGATGATAGTGTTCAATTTTATAATCACTTACCGGGCAAGTATTTAAGCAAACATCCCCTTGCATGATTATCCGACACTTCATGGGATGACCAAAGTTCGTAAAAGGTAAATTAAGAAATTTGATATCTAAAAAATCAAAATTGCAACCAATTTATAAAAATTGTATATCATGTTTGATTGTTGTATTGATTATGTGATTTTATTTAATTGATATGATTCTATATAAAATAGTCTTTTGGAAGATGCTTTTCTATGTTTTTTTAGGAAAGGAACGTTTTCATATGGGCAATATGGTAATTTTAAGGAAAAAATGTGTGCACGGGATATTTGCTCAAGACCAAATCCACAACAAACTTGCAGTAAGGAAAACAAGCGTGTTATCAAGTTGCCATTTAGTCCTTCACCGGCTATTACCGGTAAAACCGGTGCTATCAATGAAAATAGATAAATTGCAATTTTGGTCTCTAGAGTTTGTTGTTTGTATAATTTTGGTTATTCAAAAATTTTCATTGCAAAAAACAACCTATGTAAAATTGCTTGGTTTTAATAGTTAAATTTTATCTGTTAATTATCATATGTGTCTTGCACATGAGTTAAACAGTCATCTTATCTATGAAATGTGATAGTAAGTTAATAAAGATATTTCTGTATATTACGGGTGGATCTAATGTAGAGCACACGATAGTATGTGTCACCTTTTTATTCTTCCATGTAATATAATAAATTATATGATCATGAAAAGTGTAACCGTATCAATTTGTTGTATATAACAATATATATTCTAAAACTACAATGAAAACATATTTTTTTTTTGATAGAGTTGTTTCGCAAAGCTTTTATTCCACTTCGAACACGAATTCAAGTCCCGTGTTTTTAGCTTCTAATTTTAATTTTATTAAGTTTTTCTAAACAAAATTTGCAATAACAAAACTTGAACACAATACATGACACATTTAAAATCAAGAAACTAACCACTAGACCAATACTTATCCTTTGTAAAACATCTATATACTTGTCTCTTATAATCAAAAGGTGTCACATCAGCGACCGAGAATTTTTATAGGTTTGCCTACAAATTCACCTTTACAATATACGTCGTTGCCGTCTCATATTTCAGATATAAAATGACTACTTTATCCCCACGTGCCAGGCATATGCAGAAGTCGTCAAATGAAATTTAAGAGGTAATTTATTTAATGCTTACCCGGTAAATGCTTATCGGGTCAATTTACCTTAGGAGAAGAACATGACAAAGACTAAAATTTATCTTTTAAGAGCAACGACATGAACCGAGAGTCTTACCCGGTAAATGAAATCAACAACCTTTGCCCGCTAAAAGCTTGTCAAGTAAATTATTCCATACGGAACCATTTTGAGAAATTAAAATATCGTCCGATATGGTATTCAATTTTACCAATAAGTGATTACCGGGTATTGTTCAAGAAACCATAGGGACCTAAATTGCAAATTCGTCTGAAAAATGTAAAAAGGCGGCGTACAACAGCAAGTAGCTGAATGGGAAGGCTGGAAGAAGAAGAAGAAGAGGTATAATTGTAGATCTGTTTCTGTTATAACGGTGCCGTTAACAACCCCCCGTTAGAAAAGCACTAGTGAGAGAAAATGTGTGTGTGTGTGAGTGCGTGAAGAAGGGCTAGCTAGGACCACACACACACAAACACACACACACACACTTGATGATAAGAAGCTTTCAAACGGAATCCCTGCCATTAGCACCACCTCGTCGTCGTTATCATCGCCTCCACTTTCTCCTTCTTCTCTCTCTCATCTCTCTCTCTGAAACTAACAAAAACAGAAACAAAATCACACAAAGAAGATATTATTCTCCTTTGAAATAACAAGTTCATTAAGGTACGTACAACCTGATTTTGACATATATCGGAGAGTAGAGTAGTAATAGTATATAGATATAATTATACAACTATAGATACAATTATGGATGTAGTGTAGCATCTGTAAAAATGGGGAAGTATACCAGAAAGTGCAGTAAAAGGTGTAGTGGAGGACCTGGTGGTGGTGAGGTAGCGTTAATGGAGGTTAATTCGCAGAGTAATTCTGGATCATCAGCGAAGAGAAGGAAGGTGAAGGTCGGTAATAATGGAGAATTGAGGTTTTCTTCATCGAAATCGACACGAATAGTTGAAGCTTGTGAAGGTGAAGAAGAAGATGTTTTTGATGTATCGAGAAATTCCGGTGATGATTCAAGCGATCCGTGCCGGAGCTCCGGCGAAGTTCCGGCGTCTTGTTGTTCGAGTAACGGATCAATTACGGAGGAAATTAAATGTTCAGATCTGGAGGTATAACTATAAACAGTCCTTTTTAATTAATTAATTAATTATGTTCTATTTATTTCTCTCTCTGATCTTCTCTGATGCTTTTATTCATCATGAATAAATTTGAAATTTGAAATTTGTTTTGCAGGAGAGAGTTGAAGTTGAAACAACCGTGAGATTCAATTCGGACAGAAGAGAAAGGTCTTAATGAGACTTCAATTAATTGGCTTATTTGCGTTTTTCAGTTCATTCAAATTTTGAAAAAAACAAAAAAGGAATATATCTGTGATCGTAACGGCCTCCGTTATAATTTCATTCCTTCTCCAAAATTCAAAAAACACACACAAACACACACACACAGACTCTTTTTTCTTCTCTCTCTCTCTCTAATTAACTTCGATGGCTGATTCATTCAGCACACCGACAAGCGAGCTGAAGGAGGAATCAGGCGAACTGGAGTCGTCGTCCACGACTGAATCGAAACCGTCGTCGGCGCTGATCGATCATTCTCGCCGTCCAATTGCAATACCACCGGAGAAGACGCCACCTGCTGCTGAAATTGAAGAGTTCTTCGCTTCTGCTGAAAATAACCTCCATGAAAGCTTCAAAGACAAGTAAGTTAATTAATTACTCAATCATCTGCTTAATTAATTACAGAGTATAACAAAATCAAACAAAAACAAGTATAATTTTGAAATTTGCAAATCCGCTAAACCATAATTGCATATTGAAATTTTCAGGTATAATTTTGACATTGTAAATGACGTTCCGATGAAAGGCCGTTTCGAATGGATTCAATTGAAGCCATGAAGATGAAGATATGATCCTTTGATTAATTAATGAAGAACTTAACACGACGGCCATTTGTAAAAATTGTTTCTAAAATTTAGAAACAAAAACGTACAGTACGTACTACGTAGTGCATTTTAATTCAATCGATCTTTCCATTTTCCTCTTTTTTCTTTAGTTAATCGATTACCTTGCCAGATCTTCCAAAATTCCAGTTTTTATTTATTAATTTAACCTAAATTTTCAATTTTAATTAAATTTTATTTCAATTTTTAAGTACATGCGTTAGGTACACTTGTGCGTGCAGTTGTGTGTGTGTTTAATTTGTCCGTGGGTTTGAAGAAGAAGGGAGATAAGAGAGAAAGGTTTGGAAGCCAAATGAGGAAGGAAGGAAAGAGTTGCAAAAATAGTGAGTGATTTAGTGCAAATTGTACTTGTCTTCTTCTTTTCTTCCACCCCCCATACATTTCGTTTCTGTGGATCTCTGCATTCTTTCAGATCATAAAACGTACAACAAGTGTGATGGATGTGTTACGTTTCTCTTTCTCATAGGTAATTTTATTCCTTCCTACCTCTTTTTTCTATTCCTAATTATCCACTAACTTTTACACTAGAAGAATATTCCCTTTTTTATCCACTGTAATATATAGCTAGGTAGTATCTCCATAACTGATTTTAGATATATTTGCCTTAAAAGATTACTACTATATTTATTTCAATTTTCAACATCATTTTCATATCAAGTGAGTGTTATAGTTTTAGGCTATGATAAGTGATCACTGATAATTATGGCTGTAAAATGACAAAAAAAGACATGTTTAAAAATGGTAGTGTAAAAAGTAACAAGGGTATATTTGGAATTAAGAAAAAATAAAAAGTCTCATAAATCACTAGATGCTACTCTTTTTAACTTTTTAAAAAGCTAGCTTATGATCCATCTAAAGCTATAGTAACTTATAAGCTAACTTATTTTCATCAAACAATGTCTTAAACTGTAATTTGGTAAATTACCAATTTATGTGCTCCAAATTGCATAATAGTAATAGTTAGTAGTACGCAAACTGTTTATAATAAACTGTGCTCCAAATTACAAGTTCATGGGTCAAACTTCGGGTCAGGCATGAGCAAGGCTATGGGTCGGTAACGATTTTCATGGTCTAGAAAATTAGTCGGGTGCCCGAATGGATCCTGGATACCTCTTTGACTTGATCAGGACGTGTGTATTTATCTACCGTCAAAAAATAACACTAAAAAGAAATGATATATTATAGTCATGGAAAGGAGATAGTAGAGAGGGGGAAGGAAGAAGGTGTTTGTAGTGGAGGGAGGGAGATGGGGGCGGGGGTACAAAGAAATACTGACGCCTTGCCGTGTAAGGTACGGACACGTGTAATCATAGAACTGACTCCCATGTGGATGCATCGGTGGCATACATAAATATTATACTCTTCTTCTAAATAGCATTTACAACAATATACTTGGAAGTAAAAATTTATATATACTAGATTCCAACTAAAATTTGCTAAATAAAGTTCGAAACCAAATAATCCATCCGAGCCTAAATGCACTTTAAATTATTTGGTTTTTGAGTTAAACGATATAGTTATTTTGAGGAAGGCTCATGTGAGAAGCATATCAATTTAAAAGAATGTAAGGAGCAATTTCAGCCACTCGTCTTCGGTTACGGTAGACGTGATCACGGATGATTGATGCGATTTATGGGAGAGTATAGATTATTAAAGGGAGAGATCGGTCAAAGTCGCCTTTATTGACCGGATGAGTGACTACGATTGCTTCTCACATTTTCTTAAATTGATATCTTTTTCATTCGAACCTTTCACTAGTTATTTTTTACTATTTTTAATTATATTGGAAAGTAAATTATACCATATCATTATATATATTAT
The DNA here is from genome assembly GCA_030169165.1 of Centaurea solstitialis. NCBI lineage: Eukaryota > Viridiplantae > Streptophyta > Magnoliopsida > Asterales > Asteraceae > Centaurea > Centaurea solstitialis. The sequence continues at coordinate 73,672,807 of CM058041.1, forward strand.
CTTTAGATAATTGGTTTGAGGTTTTGAACACACGTATATGCGTGTGTGTATATATATATATATAGGGGCAGGTTCAAATGTGAACCAGTTTTTGGTTATGAACGTGAGGACAGCCGAGAGCGCGACATGTAGCAAATGACTAGGTGCCACGTCAGGTCCACGGCGGATGACTAGGCGCGATTCATGAGAGGGCATTGAATTAAGGGGGGGACGACACTCAAAACCGCCTTTATTGACTAGTCTCCGTCACGTGTCCTGCTTTCAGCTGTCCACACGTTCACAATCAAAAAGTGGTTCACATTTGAACTTTCCTCTCTCTCTCTCTCTCTCTATATATATATATATATAGAGAGAGAGAGAGAGAGAGAGAGAAGAGTAGAGAGAGAAGAGAGAGAAAGGTTCATGCGAGAAACATAATTTTTTAAGAAAATGCGAGAACGATTCTCAACCACTCATCTGGTCAATAAAGACGGCTTTGGGTCACTCTCCTTTAATCATCTCCACCTTCCATGAATCGCGTCAATCCTCCGTGATTGCGTCCATCGTAACCGAAAATGTGTGACTGAGAATCGTTCTCACGTTTTTTTTAAATTGATCTTGTTCTCGTATGAATCCATATATATATATATGATAAACCAATTTATATTGAAACTAAAATAACAAGATATTGACATGAAATTTATAAAACAATACAAAAAAAAACTTGATATGCTTAATATAGAAATAAATTTAGCAAAACAATACATGGGATATTGAGATAAATTTATTTCTTTTGGTTTTTGTGAAAAAAGTTCAAATGCATAGGATCTTGTAGAATTGTCTTATCAAATTGAGTGAGTTCTTTAAGCATGAAAGCAAATGATTTGTGAAAGGTAAAATACTAAAATTATTTTTTACAACAATTCTAAAGCTTTTAAACATTTGAGTGGGGTTTGAGACCCCGCTACTTACCATGTTGGCATGCTTTTTTAAGGGTATCTGAGGCTTTGCCCCGACTAATCTCGGTAAGATGTACCGACAACTAAAGCATGTTGCCCTGAGTTAATCTCCAGTGGCCACAATCTAGAAGCGCCTGAATTCAAACCTGAGATAGAAAGGTTAACAAACCACTTCCCCCACAGGCCTTAACCAATACGCGAATGCCATTGCTTCAAAATTGAGTTGCTAGAGAGATTTGTTGTAACATGATTCATAGAAATTTTAAGATAAAGAAAATACAAGAAAGAAGTAAAATAAAATTGTCTAAATTTGAAGTTTTCTTTAGAAAATGATTTTTTTATTCGTTGTATCAATAAGTTTATTTAAAATTTAGTGTTTAAAAAGGAGAAATAATATTTATAAGTTGTATTTATAATTACTTATGTGGTCTTCAAATTAGAGATGGAGGTGATGGTTGTGTGAATCCTTGACTTTTACTTTTATATTTTGGACAATATGTTGAAGTTGCTCTGATAAAATTCTAATACATGATATTGATATCTAGAGATTCAACACAATTAACGTTGCATAGAAGATAATTATAAGTTGTGAATATTGAAAGAGGAAATACAAATATAATATGTAAATACATTATAAACCTACAAAGTCTGATATAGTTAATTTGTGAACATATTATGAATACTAGTTAAAGCAAGAGGTATGAATTTAATCTACCACTTGTTAACACATTGTAACCATTATAGTATAGAATTTCTTAAGGTTATTTTATTGTGTTTACAATATATTCATCTTATATACTTAGTTAATTGTGAATGTGTATGGTTATATATTACATGAGAGAAAAGAAAATATTTATGCAATTTGATTTTTTTTCTTAAAAACATATTAAGTACCTCATTAATAATTCCATAAATTATATTAAATTAGTGGTATAAGATCTTTCAAATTATGAAGTTTTTAAATGATTAAGCCTCATAATATATGTTTGTGCATGTAATATATATGACGAAGAATTGTGTGAGAAGAAAAGTTAAGATGATAACTTAGGAAGGGATTTGGATCCTTCTTTACTTTTAATCTCGCCCTCACCCCATGAATCAAGCTTGATGAGGGAATTGATTTGGTGCATTTTAGTGCGTCTCATTCTAATATGTATCTAAGGGTAGATATCTTTTAATTCTTACCTTTTTACCATAACTTTCATTCCAACTAGAACTCAACTTTAACATATATATATATATATGTGTGTGTGTGTGTGTGTGTGTGTGTGTGAGAGAGAGAGAGAGAGAGAGAGAGAGAGAGATGGGTCGGGTTCACATGAGACCAATCTGTTTTTGTAAAACCGCATAATAACATTGAAAAATCACAACATAACATTGTGAAGGTACAAAAAACTCCAAGCATTCACAACAAAAAATGGTGAAGGTTGACATTCATGATTCATTGTTTTTTGTTGTGAATGGTCACTGTTTTTAGGAGGTCTTCTCCTAAACGTTATGAAAACAGTTTGGTTTCATGTGATCCTAAATCTATATATGATATATATGTATTTATATTTATAATAGAAGGGTTCATGTATGAACACCTAAGATTTATATAATACTAGAACACTTGTAAGCATATAATTACGTTTTAATTCATATTTTTAGAGGGATTGAGAGAGTAGTAAAATACCAACTAAATATTTACCTTTTTCGGAATAGGAAGGCAGACATGGATAAAGTGGAGAAAACTACAAATCACATAATAATTAGGCGAAGTCGATGATTGTGAACGTGATCATAAATGGTTTTCAATTTATGACAACACTATTATCATATCAAAATCATAGTATTATTACAACAAATTCACATTATAATAAGTCTTTGATTTATCAAAACGTTATCACAACAAAACCACAAGGGCATCCAAATAAGAAGTATTTGATTGTATTAGCAACATTTAATGAATAAAAGACAAATCTAAGATATCAAAATATTGTTGATAAATACAAATTTATTTTCATATATATTTTTTAATTTTATTTATGAGTTAAATAACTAAATGGCCCATAAGTGTTCTTGTTGTGAGAATATGTGGAATCCCTAGATGTAATTTTCAAAAGAGCCATTGAGGAGAGAATGGGGTTTTAACTAAATAAAGGGCCAAGAAGAGCCAGGAGAGGGTTGGAGGTCTGGATAGAGAAGGGCTAGAAGAGTAGATTGCACTAGGCGTATCAGTCCCTAGAGTAGTAAACATTGGCTCTGATACCATGTGAGAATATGTGGAACCCCTATATGTAATCTCCAAAAGAGCCCTTGAGGAGATAAGGGGGTTTCAACATATATGCTGAAGATTTTGTTCAAGTTTAGCCGATGTGGAACTCTAACACTTGTGTTTTCATAAAACAAAGATGTTTTCATTTAAACTCTACCTATATATGTATATGTTATATACGTGTATATCTCTCTCTCTGTGTAGGGTATACATCCGGCTGTTTCCTTTATCACTAAAGTAGAGAGCATGCTACCTCTCTACTGCTAAAGGTTACAAAATTAGTTAAATAGTACTATAATAAGCATGTATAAATTATCATTATGACTACATTTATTTATTTTAAAGATTAGCAAAACTTGTACTTACAAAAAAGAACTTTTCAGAAATATGTTTGAGAAAGAATCAATAATTATAAATGTATTATAGAGCTTTGTGCTTAATTAAACACGCAATTTATTAGTTTTGAAATAGTACAAAAAGTGTTTGTAATTTAAAAGGCATTACTATTTTTAATTATTTCTCATAATGTTTATAATTTGATATACGTTAAGTTTAAGGTGCACAATTATCATACAACTATGATGAGAAGAATGATTAATTGACCTATTTGTAGCATTTTTTGTTCACATAATATGCAAGGTTTAATTAGGTGTTTTCTATAATTAATGGATGTCATGTTCCTTGGAGTAACTATCATGTCAAAAAAAAAAAAGTTTCTTGCAAAACTTGTAATAATAAAAGCAACTTTTTGGAAGAAGAAACATATGGGATGTACATTTATATAAACAGTGACATCTTTGATTATAAAATTATTTTTGGTATGTTGAGATATTCTCGTATTTGAGTCTTTGATACTAATTTTTTTTAAACATAATAAACCTAAGACTAAATTATACAAATTAAAAAAGATTGTTTTGGGATAACCATGAATATTACGAGTGAACTTATATGTAGCCGGATTAATTTCAAAAATGAATTAAGCTGACAATCAGATAAATCAATGTTGACAACATCTTCAAACCGGAGAAAAATGGGGAAATAGAGATTTTTGGTTAATTTGGTGCTTCAAGAGTTTTCTTAAACTTATATCTAAAATGAAGAAAGTTGGAAAGAGAGTTTTTTCCTCATATGTGAAGATCACTTCAAAAATGATTACTACATGAAAGACCCAATAGAAATTCTTGAAAAGTAATGATTTGAAGAGATAAATAATTTTTTAATAGATTGATAAAATACTTTGATATTAAAATCAATGTTGAAATCTCTAAAATGAAGAATCTATTGAAGATGGATGTGATTCTTTTAGAGATTTTAATTTTTAGCTTTTTATTTTAGAAAAAAATTGAAAAAACCATTGCATATTAGGAGTTAAGAAGATTCAAAATTGTGGGTGCAAAATTCTAAACCTTTAAAAACTAAAACCTACCAGTTCAATCACTTATAAATTTTTTAATTAAATATGCTAAAAGTGAAGAATATATAAATACAATAACTATAATAAAATAACCATCCATTTGAAACCGAACTACAAAAACCAAATGTTCCAACAAAGAAATTAATGGAAAGAATGGCATGCAATTAACCCTTTTCAAGATTTGGTACAAATGTTGGAATCACGTTTGGACATTAAATAACACTTAAATGCATTTAATGTTTTAAAGATTTATGGAGTATTTCTTCTCCAATAATTAATTCATCTTCTTTCTTATTATTTTATTGTATGGTACAAGTGTTCCAAATTTGAGACCATTGCATACAGTTAGATTGTTAAATAAACGGCAATTATAAAGTCATCTAGATATTCGATAAGAGTATACGGTAAAAAGTAAAGAAAATTGTCATAAAAAATAAAGGCTATATATGCGTGTAAGCATAGAGATAGCGATAAACGGAAATAGAATACATAATGTAGAATCCTAAGTAGATGATTTTAATGTGCCTTGATATGACCAGACATATCTTGTACCGTTGTACGTAGCTTGGAGCGAAATGTAGTTTGTCTTTAGGTTTGGACTTGTCGCAGGCCCGCGATTGAAAAATGAGTAACTTTATAGCATTGTTTACGAGAACAAATAATCATCGTACTATTTAAAAATAATGTTTGTAAATTTTCGAAATAAGCATCTAAACACATTAAGAAGGATTAAATTGCTTACATTGGTCCCTAAAATTTAATGGAACCACTTGGATTGTGATGTATTGGTAAGACGTTACATAATATAATGGAAATCTTATCTTTCGACGTATTGAATCTAGCCACCAAATCTCTTGCGGCTATGGAGGTTCACTTGTGATGACTCTAAGTATTCATGATCGTCTTGGATCGATATAAGTAAGTTGTCCTGAAAACCACAATTAGCCAAAAAGGTTTAAGGAGTCAGGATAGAACGGTTACAAAAGTTGATTGCCTAAATTTAAATCATGATTGTATATTAAAGAATTTTTTGGGCACAGGGGCTTAAAATGTTAATTACTAAAAGTCCAAAATGAAATAGAATGATTGTAGTGATTAAAGTCCACGAAAGATTTTTTTAAAAATAAAATTGCCTTTGTGATTTTATGAGTTTGTAGCTCCCACATTATGGTCAAATTTTGGTTACTAGGAACTCGATCAGTCTCATATGAACCCGTCCATTAGGAACCAGATGTGAAGAGGCATTTTAAAGCTGACTAGGTAGCTAAAAGTAACGAAGGGATTCAAACCCTTCGAACTTGAATCTATTGTGTATTTGAACAAAGTCGGCCGGCCCTTTTATCTTATGAACTCCATGCCCATAGACTATCGAAGATGAAGATTGATGCTTGTCTAAAATGATTAAAATGCAACAGTTGTTTAGAAATCATTCAAGGTAGGTTTAATTCAAAGAAATAAACCAAATGCATGGTAGAATCAAGCATTGATTTCTCCCAATCCAAAAACAAACCATTCTAGGTGGACTTATAGTGTTTGAAGAACTCCCTTGGTGGAAGATGACGATTTTTCCATTCTACTTTGAAGACTTAAAGTTTCTTTTATTGCAAATCTTTCCCAAAAAAAAGACTCTTATTATGATCCATATTTTTTATACTTTTGAGATTTTAGACTTTGACCACATAACAAAACAAAAAAAACATGGAAACTTGATCTTAACTCAAGTTATACATTTTATGTATGGACCATAGTAAGGGAATATATATCGCAGTTTAGCCGGAAAACAAAAGATTTTTTTAATTGTTAATAAGTAAAGTCAAGAATGCAAGATTCATGCTTGAGAATTTTTTTTGTTTTGATAATTGTGGATTTTTTGGAAAATTAATCCTTTAGACAATTACACATGCTTCAAAATCTTGACCCTAAAACTTAATTTGGTTACGGAAAATAAAGAACATTTAAGGTATGTTCTAAAAAATGATTTATTATAGTTTTAAAGTTAACTTTACCTCCGTAAGCATGACAATTACAAAGAATCTTTTTCGGTAAAAAACACAACAAGGATTGAGATTTTTATCCAGTAAATGATAAAGAAACTTTTCACCCATTAAACACTTATCAATTGAAAAACGTTTATGATTCTATCAACAATCTATCTTATCTATCTTAAGAATCATGAATTTTACCTAATAAAATAAGTAAAAATATGAATCTGTAGTTAAACAACTATTCAACAAAAGGCTTGATCAATTATCCCAAATACCAATTCCTAATTTTGTTTTTTTAAATCAAAATAAAACCTTTTAAAAATAAATAAGAGTTATAAAGGTGAAGGGCACATGGGTAAATGATTCTAGTTAATAGAAATAAACGTTGAGATGCACATGCCTACGATGTACACTCCACCCACACTCTTCTTGATTTTAAATCCACCAATAGGATTACATATTTCAAACAAGAATATAATATAATAAATTGGCAATTCTTTTAATATTAAAAATACTAATTTATTAATACTTATTTGTTTTCTAAATCACCGACCCCACCAACATCCACCCTCATAAATCCCAAAACTCAAATCTATTATGTCCACCAATGGAATCGAAGCTTCAAGACAACAATTAATGTGTCAAAATTATAAAAATACAAAAAGAATATTAAATCTCATAAAAATAAAAACCTAAATTAGAAAAAAACATACAAACATGTATACAACCCATTACAATAAGTTAATTACAACTTAGCTAAAATTGTTTATATTTAGTGAAATTTATAAAATCATCTTTTAATCTTTTTATTACAAGATCTACTTGAACCTTCACATTTTCACATACCAGATGTGAAGGTTTGAATTTTAATGCATAGGGTTCTACGAGATTGATGTGATCCAATGGACAAGGATCGTCTCACCAAAAATCAGTGGTCTCAGGCGATTGCATGTCAGGTTCCCCATCTAGAAATCTTTGGTGTAAGAGAACATATACTCATATAGGCAAGGCACATATATCCGATTTGTAGGGTTTTTAGCATTAAATGGTGAATTCTATATATGTTTTGTCAAGACTCCATAAAATAATTTAAGAAGATGGTGACACACGAGGAAGTGCGTGCCACTACTATCATCATATCGACAGTATTGAAGGAAAATTGAGAATGATGACAACGACATCAATATCTATTTTCTTAAATATTTAATAACAATACAAAAATTATAAAGGTTATATTTGATTTGATCAGGTTGATATTTGTTTTTGAATTTATGTAATTCATAATAATTAAAATAACACATATTTCTTTAAATGTATTAATAAACAAGCTTAGTTAAATCTAATATATAAAACAAAAACTATATAATTAATATAAAAATGTGTGGGGGGTAACATGAGATTGAAGCATTCCTCTTGGATCTGGTGATCTTGCAATTATTATTATTATTAATTTTGTATATGCTCCTGCTCCTTTCACACAGCTCCCTTTATTTTCTCACACACACACACACAATACATTCTGTCTCTATCATACATCCAAACACACATACATGCATATATGAAGTTTGCTATATGCACTCTGTTTTAGGTCCATAATTAACCAACTTAAATTAAAGATTTGAGTGGGTTTCGAACTGCATAACGCTCATTCGTTTCATTTGGCATGGCTCCAACAATTTCTAGTTCAAGGATGTTTTTTTTTAAGTTCATCATTTACACTTTATAATCTTCTAAATTGTTTTATTTAAAAAATAGGGGTTATTATCTCAATGGCGGACCTTCTTATCTTACATGATAATTGTTTATAAACCAGTTACACACATCTAAAAACTTCAAGTAACTTATTTTGTTGCCAAATGTAGAATAAACAAATATTTGAGGACAAATAGGTCCAAGCTGTAAACCAAATAAAACCAACCTAAATCAGATCAACCAAGTGAATTTGTTTGATCGATTATGTATTAATCAATATCCGATTGATTGGTATGAGGTTATCGACAAAAAGGATTTGTCTAAGCCACTTCGTTTCTTTTTGTCCGAGTTGCTTTTTTTTGTCTAACTCGCTTCCTTTTTGTTTGTTAGTTTCGGGAATATCCCCATTCATAAATCCGAGATATACATCTATGAATTGAAAGGTCCGAATGATTCACAATTTTTAGAATCAATAGGGGTCTTGAAATTGTTCATTTGAAAAAATTGAATCCCTTCTTATTGGATGATCATGAGACTTGCCAAAAATCGAAATTCTTGATCAATGGAGAAACAATATCACCATTTTTGTTCAATAAGATACCATAGTGGATGATTGACTCGTTCCATACTAGAAACAATCGCAGGAATCACTTGATAACACGGATTCCTATTTCTCAATGATATTCCAATATCAATATAATTGGCTGAATCCCGCGAAATCATTTCATAGAAGTTCATTGAGGTCTTCTTTTTATAAAGTAAATCCACTTCGATTCTTGAATAATCCGCATCACTTATGCTTCTACTGTAACAAAAGATTCCCCTTTTATGTGGAAAAGGCCCGTATCAATAATTTATAATTATGATTTTACATATGGACAATTCCTCAATATCTTGTTCATTCCCAACAAAATATTTTCCTTGTAAGTCGCTAAGATATGTAAAATATATGCATATGTTACCTTTACCTTTACCCTGTGGAATTAAAGCAAATTATTTTTATAGGAATTAGTTCTAAATCTACACAAACTTTATACAACCAAAACCACATCAAGAAGAAAACCAAAAAGAATATGAACACCACATGATTGACATCAAAATTTACAACTTCTATTCTACACACTTGCTACTGATCTCATAGACATAGATCGCGTTGCATCATCCGTCGGCATACTGTATATGATCAAGTTCTTGATCACGTGTCGAAACTTTCTTCTGTAAGTCGGTAGCTTCGATGCGCCACGGGTTAACCCTATCATCCTGACAAAAGATTCGTGGTTATAAGCGAATGAAACTATCAGTGTGCTTGATAAAGGGAATAGGATAGAATAAAATTTTGTGTCCTGTGTTTGGTGTGATATTAGCGAGGGGAACGACAAGACTGAGTGGGACAAAAGTGTACCTTTTTTGTCCCACCAATATAATTGGAAAATAAATAAAAGAGATGACATAAGCTTGGTAAAATTACTAAACTACCACTGTCAAATTAAAACTTTAAAACCGTTCATGGTTCTTTCACATGCCTTACTCACTCTCGCCCGTCAGTCATAGATGAACCGGATTGAACAAGCGAGAAGGAGATAAGCGAGTGAATGAATTATAGAAGGTTTTTAGTCTTTGAATTTAACACTAGTAATTTAGTAATTTACCAATCTTGTCTCTTCTCCTTAGTTTTTTGTTTCACCTATTTTCCTGCATTTTTGTCCCACTTAGATTCTGTTATGTTCCGGTATAATGTCCCACCAAAAACAAAGGGTATACGCCACCCTCTAGGGCGCCCCCACCGCGCCGGTCCCTCGGCCATCATGGGGGAGGTAAATCCCACCAAACATTGACTTAAGGGTGCAAAACGAGCCGAGGAGCCGAGCCGATTCGAGTAGCAGGTTAACTGATCCGGCTCAAAAAATTAGTACCAAGTTTGAGCTCGACTTGAGCTGAATCAACTTGTCAATGTAGGGCTCGAGCTCAGACTCAAATATTATTTGAGTTATCTAGCTCGAGCTTGATGTTTGTGTATGGGTTCAAACTTGAGATCCATTGACTCATTTATCGGTTTGAACTCTATAATTTATATTTTTATTGTATGATTAATAAATATATACGAGCATGTTTGGCTCGAAAAAAGGGTATGCTCCAATGGCTCGGCTCGAAAAAGTAAATTGAGTTCTTGACCGAGACGAGTCGAACAGCGGCGTTACAGAGCTCGACTCGTTAAGTTAAACACGTTCTATTTTGCGTTCAAGATCGATTCGAGCTCGAGAATTATGAAAAGAGATCAAGATTTCTACCTTCTGCTGATGCCCTGAATTTGAGCAGCCCTAAGAGCATCTTCAGGCACAAAACTGCCATTATCCCAAGCTCTCATTCGTTGCGAATCGCTCCCAAACAGAATCACTTTCTCCAAATACCTTATCTCGCCTTCGGTCAATTGGATCACCCGGATTTGCTCCTTGATCACCATTATCGGGTGAAAGAACCAGTCCAGCAACCTGTCCTGTGGCCGGTTCAAAGGTGTTATCTCCATGCCATCGAGAAGAACGAGGCCCTCGGAACCGACTTTGATGGATCGCATAAGATTCTGGAAGAACGAGTAACATGGTAGCCCGATACCTATAACGGCGGACTCGTTTCCTTTTTTCGCGTTCAGCCAATCGTAAAGCTCATGGGGAGTTATCACGTTGGCATCGAGTAGTTCCTTTCCCGCCATCTCACAAGACTGCATCAGGGTTTCCCAAACCTGTAAACACAATAGAAAGATTACGTTTTCTTGATTGCAAATCTGCAAAGATTGATCGTTTTTTCAAGAACGAGAAGCTTTATGAAGTTTGCATTCGTGGGTTTCGATCTTTTTCGAACATGGATCGTTGGGTTGGGTCCGAAACAGAATCTTTAAGAAGTTTGCATTTGTGAGTATGCTATGTGAAAATGTATAAAAGGATTGATTTGTTTTTTCAAGAACGAGAATCTTTATGAAGTTTGCGTTCGTGGGGTTCGATCTTTTTCGAACACAAATCATTGAGTCGGGTTCGAAACAGAATCTTTAGGAAGTTTGCATTCTCGGGTTCAACCTACGTGAAAAACGTATATGAAGTTTTCTCCTTTTCTCAAGAACTCAAACTAAGAACTTTACATTAACACGACACTACAATAAAATCGATATAATAGGACGTAAAGAATATGTAAATGTATAGATACACTACTTTATGTGACTTAAGTTAATAGGACCAAACAATTGTACCTCAGATGTAAAAGTGTTACAATAAGATGTTATGACAGTATTTTGGCATGCTAATTTTCTTTAAACAGTTTTGAGATAAAGTGGTTTGTAGCTTTTTAGTATGACATTTTTTAGAACCTTTTTATGAATCATGAACGCATCTTTTTATAAGATACTTGGAGAAGTGAAAATGCTTGCTTACCTGCACCATTTTAACTTCCCGTATGACCTCACGAACCGATCTCGATGACGATAGGCTCGGCATGAGCATTACGGGGGGAGGCTGCATCGCGAAAGCGTTGTGTTTGGCTTCCGATGACCGACCGCCAACCGATATCTCCGGCGAATTTGGAAGTCTCTTCTTTCGATATTTTGGCCTGCAAATATGCAACAATTGTTCAAGATTCGATATTTTTGTGAACATCAAACCGAAAATGTATCGAGATTGAGACCGAGATTTTACTTGGGAAAAACGGAACCCTCTCGAAGGTACAACCAATCGTTGGTGTACTCATCGAACTCCGCAACCATAGCGATCACGTAAGAAACTCCCCTCTTGAAAGACCTTTCCTACATTTTAACCAAAAAAGCAAAAGATTTTTAGGTTCAAAAACCACTGTTTAGTGTTCACTTCTTGCAATAAAAGTCCTCTTTGACTTTTGAAGTCAACCGAATCCTTTCCAAATTCAAAATCAGTATGCTTTGTTCGCGCCATTAACACCGACTTCATACTACTGCACTAAGTTTGACATTCTTTAACAAATTTTGTGAATTGTATGTCTAAAGTCAAAGTAAATTGTATCAATTTTGAAGTTGAAAAGTAGTTTGTTTGACTCCAAAATTCAAATGGTGTTGGTGTTGATTAGAGATGCACAAGGCCCGGGCCTTCCATATCCATTTTCGGCAAGCGCAAGGTTCTAAATGACGTGAGGCGTGGCATAATAGCGAGGTCAAGCCTCAAGCCTTATGAGTTATGGCGAGGCCATGGCGTTTTTCATGGCGTGCCCTAAGGCGGCATACACATACACTCGTACTTGTATATGTCAGTGTTTTGAATAATATCATAGAACAAATTAAATTCATAGCAAGTAATAAAACTAAAAATACAAAGAATAACCATTGATACAAAATATATTAAGAGGCTTTAGACCGGGCTTTTCTAGAGTCTAGACTTTTTCGGGATTAACAGGCTTTTTCCAGTTCGGGATTTTTCGGGCCAGGCCTGACTCCAAAATTTCTACCTGATCGGGTTGAGCCCTGGCCCATAGCGGGCTTTTTCAAGTGGGGATCAGGTCAGATCACGGCCGGGCTTGGGAATGTTTGTGCATTTGTTGTGTTGACTATATAAGACGATCGAAAGAAGGGTGTGGATTCGAACCTGATATACTACGGCCGAGCCATACAAACCTATGAACATGCTTGAAACAATCGCCATTATAACACTCCCGATAACAACAATCGGCCACACAAGAATCGTCAATCCAGCAATGGGTATGCATGCGGTTTCAAGAAACGGGCCTTCGCGGCTTATTAGATCATGAATGAGTCTTTGCCACCCTTTGAACAACATATACGGACTCTTTATGACCGCGATCGCCGTGTAAAGTGGAACGTCGACAATTAGCCCCAATAATCCAACAATTATGCATGCCGGCACATGAATGAACCTGAAAAATTCACGTATTAGACTTTTTTTAAGTCAAATGAAGTAATATTCAACTTCAAAATTCGACACAATCCAATGGAGTTCTATAGAACTCGTATACGGAAAGAAAGATTCATAACAAATGGTAGAATATCGCTATCGAAACCCATATCAAATTGGATACGGAAGTTGCTAAATTTGAATCCGAAAGTAACTTGTTTGACCTCAAAAGTCAAAGTTGATGTTTCTTTTTTCAAGAATGGATGGTAAAAATTCTTAAACTTTTGTTTTTTCTAGTAATGGTGTTATGGAAAGTTTTTGGTCCTTGAAGATAACAGTCAGGGAAATCTTCAGTGGCATTCAGGAGACTGGAACAGGCGACCTATTTTTGCATTTTGCATTTTGCATCAAAAGTTAAGAATGATAAATGGTTTTAAATATACCTAAGAGTTCGAAGCTCATCAGAACAAGGGGATTCACGAAGCTCCTTCAAGTAGAGGGGGTAAGAATGGTAACAAATGTCAGCGAAGTCTCGAACAACCGTGCAACTTCCCTTAATCGTTCCCCATGTTCCATCCTAACATCAATCCATTCAAACGATATCAACATAAATATCCAAGAAAATAGTATTTAAGGCACCCCACATAAATAAATAAATAAAAATGTGCGATAAATTATGTTCCATTTCAAAAGTCCTCTTTATAATGTAGGATTCATCAATGAACCAAATCAAACGAACCCAGTATATTCTATCCCATCTAATGGGGTCTAGGGATGGTAAGATCAGAAATGCATGCACAGACTTCTACTCACAGAGTAAAGCAGTTGTTTCTGTGAAGACCCTGACTTGCGAAAAATGTGACTAATATGATAAAGTCGTGAAAAGTTGGATTTATAAGTGGGATGCTATATTCACATGTGAATGCATTTGTACAATGAGTAAAATATAGAAAGAATTGGAGGAGTTAGAATAAAGATTTACCACAAGGGAGTGGAAGAACTTGTTAGATTCATCTTCATGCCTAAAAGCTTCAAAGGATGAAATCCATGGAGCAAAGAAGCCATAGCCAATACCAACAAGAACACTTCCTCCTATGCTTAGGCCCAACCAAAGCCCAAATAGAGGAGGCAAACCAAACAAGAATGCTACTTTCAACGGGAGATCGAATCTATTAGTCCTGTAATTAAATAAACGAATGCAGATTAAGCGTGTATATTTTGAACTTTAAAATGTTCATCTTGGATCGAATTTGAAAAGAAATAACCTTTTGAACCGCTAATATACCATACAAAATGCATTTTTTAAAGAATCAACCATTTCAAACACAATATGGGAAAAATGCAAAGCAGAACCGAATTTTGATTCCTATATATCCACCCAAAAAATGAATAACCTTTCACCTACATAGTACATACCATGTATATGTATATAGTTCGTTTGTATAGATATCACCATCTACCTCCAAAACCGAGTCTACTTGGCACTTCTCTTGAAAATTTCAACTATACCCTTATTTTCAATTAAACTTTTAACTTGTCCTTCAACTCATTTTATATTGTCCTCTAGTTTTTACACAACATGACTAGTTTATCAACTACAAACTTATCAGCAAACAACTAGTTTATCAGCTAACGAGTTATCAGTGAACAACTAGTTTACCGGCTTATAAGTGAACAATTAATTTATCAGCTAACAAGTTATCAGTGAACAACTAGTTTACCAGCTTATTAGCCAACAACTAGTTTATGAGCTAACAACAAACTTATCAGCTAACAACCAACTTATTAACCAACAACGAGAAAGTTAACGACTTAAAAAAAAATTTAAAACCCCAATAAAGAACATAATGACACAATAATTAAACAGAAATGGAAAGAAGATTACTTGATAAGGGTGTAGACAGTCCAAGCAACATGGGTAGGAAATAAAGCTAAAATAACTCCAACATTTCCTGTTATAAGAATCAAAGCAGCAATTGGACCCACCAAAACACCTGCATCATTATTCATATACACACCCGTATATTATATAATCAGTCCACAAATATATATACATACAGAAATCTTTTCTAGCATATAACAAAAAAAAAGCAATCAAACAGCAATTTTCAAAAGTCAAATTGAGAGATTTAAAACGAACTTTTAAGAGCACCGAAGAACAGAGCTGAACAGAAGGCGAAAACGACATAGATGATCTTCAACCAATCCGGTAACAAGTTTAGCATAGTTTACTTTGTTACGATAATCGAACAGCAAAAACCCGATAAAACTGCAACTTAAACGATCGATTTTTGGTCAAGAATCGAAGGTATTTGCGTGTGATCGATTGAAAGAAGAAGAAAAAAAAAGGAGAAATTGAGCCAAAATCCAAGTAAAAATGGAGGGATTGAACTTGTATAAGAGACCAAAAGGGAAGATATATGAAATGGTTCCCAGGTTTCATGGGAATCCAAATAAAGAAATAGTGATTTTGTTCAGAGTCTGTATGATATTTTATTGGAAGATTACTTGGCATTTATTTGTTCAAAGATTGTCACTTTTAGCTTTTCAACTGCTATTTGGATTACTATTCTATCATAATATAAAGATAATACATTTTTTTTAGAATAAATTGCAATTTTGGTACTTGTGATTTGTTGTTTTTCTAGGTTTTAGTCCTTATAAAAAAATTATTATAAGTAAACATGTATGGCATGGAAAAATACTTGGTTTTTAAGCACAGACAGACTTGCAGTGGTGGTCACGGTGGCACGAGCCATCGTATAGTTCATCCGTTTCAGTGTAAAGGTCGTGAAAGTGTCACCGTATTAATTTGTTGTGTGCCACCATATGTATTTTAAAACTGCAATAAAGATACAAACATTCCTTGGTTGAGTTGGTTAGTTTCTTGTTTTCCAAAAGAGAGGTCATAGGTTCAAATCTTGTTAAAGTTGTTTTTTTTAGCTTTTAGTTTTTAATATCATATTTATCAGTGTTTCTTAAAAAATTGTAATAACAAAACTTGAACATGAGACTTTTCATTTAAAAATCGAGAAAACCATCCAATATTGACTTAATAAAAAAATATCTCTACAAATGTTTCTTATAATGGTGCCACCATTAAAAAAAATTCTAGGTCCGTCCCTGTTTTTAAGTACCTTTTGATGACAAAAGTTAAATTTCATTCGTAAACTTTCCAGTATGCGTTACACATGAGAATAAGGTTGTGTTTGGTAAACTAGTTGTAAGCTAATTGGCAGTTAATAAGCTACTTGTTGACTAATAAACTAATTTATGAAAAAATTATGTTTGACAAAAACTAGCTTTATGAGTATGTTTGACTGATAAACTACTTATAAATATAAATAACTAATACAACAAATAATTATAACCCATAGTGACAGAAACAATAATGAATTACAAGATCGAAAACGACAATGAATTATAAATTATAGTATTAAAAATTAAAATTTCAAATATATTTGGATAAAAATAGTAATTTTCAACAAACCCCAAGGATGAAAATTGTAATTTGCTTATTTTAATGTGTATTTGATACTTTGATACTATTTTATTCCCACATCTCCCGTAAAGCTAGTTTTTATATTTCTTTAATTGTAATTTGCTTATTTTAAGGGTTTAGATTATATTTCTTTAATAAATTTTATATTACCACAGTTTTATCATTAAAGTATCTCTTTCATAGTAATAAGATAAAACTTAAGCCTTTTACTTAAGAGTATGATCATAAAGAACTAATATTGTCTTATTTAGAGTTAAACATAAAACTTAATGTATCATAAGACACTAGGTGCTAATGTGATTCATCATACATACCAAATGTATACAAAAGTCATAACATGCATGTTATTTTATTTTTGACAAATTTCTAGATTAACGTTGACCATTGTATAAATTATAATCGTCTTTTAAGAATACCTTAAAGAATACGTTACTGTTACAATAAATTTTGAATAAAAAGGATGGAAGATGAGCATTTAATTCGATTGCTTTGTTAATTATAAGTCTTACATCAAAGCTAGGAGTGGCAACCTCTAGGCTACTATCCCTATATATTGAGCAATAAAACAAACATCTACCGAAAAACATTGACAAATCTACCTAACAAAGAAGATATTTTTAGGTAAAAATATATAGATTTTTAATTTTCTATCATAATTCTTCCTGATAATTTGTTGTCAGGCCCCCATCAACAAAAAATTCTCTCAAAAATCAACCACAAAACCTAAAAAGTCCTTTCAACTCGGCAAAAAACTTAAAAATCTTCTAAAGTCAACCAGAATGCTTTAAAAATCGCTGGAAACAGAGGAATTAGGTTCAAATGACATCGGATGACCTTGCATACTTTTAATCTACCTTAAGAGTGCTCCAATTAGGAAAAAAATCTTGGATCCACCACTGCCGAAAAGATTTGTATGCATGTTAATATTACCATAGGTACCATACTTTTTTTGCAAAAGAAAAAGAAGGTTTATGCTTGCAAGTTACAACCATACACGTGTCTAGTATACATTGATAGTCGGTATAAAGACAATAAAGAGGATATGGGAAAGCCAACTCCTTAGGTTTCATATAGGTTGCGTTGCAACATAATATGCATTCTAGTTAGGACAAGGAAAAATAAGTCCGTGAGTAGTTTGGTGTCCGACTCAATTGGTCAAATCAAACGATTGAATAACTCATTTATGTTTTATTTGTATTGTTCAAGTTCATGATCATGATCATGATATGAACCATTTAGTCAAATTTACTTTCTCCCATCATTTTCTATCATCGATCATTTGAAAAACTATGACATATCGTTCAATAATCAATTATACTTTTTACAAGATGAGATTATCCAATTAGATGCTAGGACTAGGACACACATCACTTAAAACACAAGCTAATAACAAGTTCATAATATCAAAATGATCTTGAAAGTTCATAATGGCTTTTCAACCGATGTTTTTTATTCGGTTGAGATATTCTTAGTCTTCTTTCTACAAATCAAAAGTCTTATCATATTTTTGCCCGTCGATTTGATTTATGTAAATGATACTATCTGATCTATCGATATCCAAATTTTGATTAGTTGAAATGCTAAAACTAACCTAATCCCTTATGTATTAATATAAGGGTCATGAAATGATGAAACATACTCCAAATTTAATATATTAATATACAGTTTTAATACATTAAAACTTTATGTCATAAATAGTAGATGATAATGATATATATTTAAAGTGGTGATATCAATTATTAAAAATCATAGATAGAAAGTTGGTTGTGAAAGGGAAACCTTGGGACACAAGTAAGTCGTGGTCGTGTGTTGCTGGCCATGTGTAAATTCGGTCAAAATAGCCGTCGATTCGACTTGGCTACCTTTTACGCCATCTTTCTAGACGCCTCTATATATATGATTTTTAATTAAATTACTTTTCCATTATATATAGGAAAGTTCAAACGAAACTAATTTTTCATTATGAATGTGAGGACGAATAAAATCATGTCACGTGACGATATTCATTCTGAATAACGTGCATTATTCATAGTGAATAAAGACGTCTAAGCTTTATTCCCTCTGAATAATGCATGTTATTCAAAGTGAATATCGCCACATGACGCGATATTAGTGGTCCTCATGTTCACAACCAAAATTGAGTTCACATTTGAACCCCCCCCCTCTCATATATATATATATATATATATATATATATATACATAGAGGAAAATTCAAATGTGAACCACTTTTTGGTTGTGAACGTGAGGACAGCCGAGAGCGCGACATGTGGCGACTTTGAGTGTGGTCCCCCTCTTTAATTCAATGCCCTCCCATAAATCGCGCCTAGTCATCCGCCGTGGATTTGACGTGGCGCCTAGTCATCCGCCACGTGTCACGTTCTCGGTTGTCCTCACGTTCACAACCAAAAAGTGGTTCACATTTGAACCCACCCCCTATATACATATATATATATATACTAGTTGATAAGCCCGGGCTTCGCACCGGTTCATGAACAGTAGCTACCGATACTTTAACATATTTCAGTCAATATACTATATATGACTAAAACATAAAATGAAATAGAAAACTAAAATATATAAAGTGAATAAATATTATAAGTTTAGCGGGCTGATATGTAAGTTTAAAAGTGGGTATAGGATTCGGGTCGGTTTGGAGGGTATATATAGTATATAATAAAATAAATACAATAATGGCGTAGTTTGTTAACATTAAAACGTATTTTTTAAACATGTTTTAGATCGTATAGATGATACGATTATGATGGCGTAATTTGTTAAAATTAAAAAGTATTCTTTTAACATGTTCCAACCAATATACGATACATGAATAAAACATAAAATGAAATAGAGAAAAGTAAAGATATAAAGTGAATAAATATTATAAGTTTAGGGGGCTAATATGTGCACTTGAAAATGGGTATAAGATTCGAGTCGGTTGGAGCGTATTTATAGTATATAATAAAATAGCTACATGAAAAATATTTCATATTAGACCCATTTCGATCGTATCGATGATGCAAATATAATGGCGTAATTTGTTAAAATTAAAACGTATTTTCTTAACGGCTTTTTTCCAATACATGATATATGATTAAAACGTAAAATGAAATATTGAAAAGTAAAAGGTGTAAAGTGAATAAATCTTATAAGTTCTAAGTTTAGGAGGCTAATATGTAAATTTGAAAATAAGTATAGGATTTGGGTCGGTTAAAACGTATATATATTATATAATAAAATAACTACATCATAAAATATTCAATATTAGGCTCATTTCGATCGTATCGATGATACGAATATAATGGCGTAATTTGTTAAAATTAAAACGTATTTTTTTAACGTATTGTAGACAATACACGATATATGACTAAAACGTAAAATGAAATATTGAAAAGTAAAAGGTATAAAGTGAGTAAACATTATAGGTTCAGGGGCCAAAAATGCAAAATTGATAATGGGTTCTAAGTTTAGAAGCCTAATATGTAATAATGTAAGGTTAACTACATCAAAAAATAGTCAATATTAGACTCATTTCGATCGTATCGACGATACAAATATTAAAACGTATTTTTTTAGCATATTTTAGCCGATACACTATATATGACTAAAACGTAAAATGAGTTATATAAAAGTTCAGGGACCAATTATGTAAAATTGGAATTCAATAGAGGTGTGGAGCGCAGGTGGAGCAACTCGCGGGTCATGGTCGGGTATTGGCGGGTTTGGGTCAAAAGTTGAGAGGAGATTAGGTTTGGGTTGGAGCGGGTCGGGTTGTGGGTCGGATGTGTGTTTGGCGGGTCGGGTATCCTGCTAAATGTATAGTACTAGTTGATAAGCCCGGGCTTCGCACCGGGTTCATGAACAGTAGCTACCGATATTTTAACATATTTCAGTCAATATACTATATATGACTAAAACATAAAATGAAATAGAAAACTAAAATATATAAAGTGAATAAATATTATAAGTTTAGGGGTTGATATGTAAGTTTAAAAGTGGATATAGGATTCGGGTCGGTTGGAGGGTATATATAGTATATAATAAAATAAATACAATAATGGCGTAGTTTGTTAACATTAAAACGTATTTTTTTAAACATGTTTTAGATCGTATCGATGATACGATTATGATGGCGTAATTTGTTAAAATTAAAAAGTATTTTTTTAACATGTTCCAACCAATATACTATATATGAGTAAAACATAAAATGAAATAGATAAAAGTAAAGATATAAAGTGAATAAATATTATAAGTTTAGGGGGCTAATATGTGCACTTGAAAATGGGTATAAGATTCAAGTCGGTTGGAGCGTATTTATAGTATATAATAAAATAGCTACATGAAAAATACTCCATATTAGACCCATTTCGATCGTATCGATGATACAAATATAATGGCGTAAATTTTTTAAAATTAAAACGTATTTTCTTAACGTTTTTTTCTAATACATGATATATGATTAAAACGTAAAATGAAATATTGAAAAGTAAAAGGTGTAAAGTGAATAAATCTTATAAGTTCTAAGTTTAGGAGGCTGCTATGTAATTTGAAAATAAGTATAGGATTTGGGTCGGTTAGAACGTACATATATTATATAATAAAATAACTACATCATAAAATATTCAATATTAGGCTCATTTAGATCGTATCGACGATACGAATATAATGGCGTAATTTGTTAAAATTAAAACGTATTTTTTTAACTTATTGTAGACAATACACGATATATGACTAAAACGTAAAATGAAATATTGAAAAGGTATAAAGTGAGTAAACATTATAGGTTCAGGGGGCAAAAATGCAAAATTGATAATGGGTTCTAAGTTTAGAAGCCTAATATGTAACTATGTAAGCTTAACTACATCAAAAAATAGTCAATATTAGGCTCATTTCGATCGTATCGACGATACGAATATAATGGTATAATTTGTTCAAATTAAAACGTATTTTTTTAGCATATTTTAGCCGATACACTATATATGACTAAAACGTAAAATGAATTATATAAAAGTTCAGGGGCCAATTATGTAAAATTGGAATTCAATAGAGGTGTGGAGCGCAGGTGGAGCAACTCGCGGGTCATGGTCGGGTCTTGGCGGGTTTGGGTTAAAAGTTGAGAGGAGATTGGGTTTGGGTCGGAGCGGGTCGGGTTGTGGGTTGGATGTGTGTTTGGCGGGTCGGGTATCCTGCTAAATGTATAGTATATATATTATATAATATATATATATATGGTTAGGTTCAAATGTGAACTCAATTTTCATTATGAACGTGAGAACAGCCGAGAGCGCGACACGTGACATATTCAGTTTGAGTATTATGTGTTATTCAAACTGAATGTAGTGTTATTCAGTTTCAACAACACATAATATTCAAATTGAATATGTCACGTGGCACGATTTTAGTGGTCCTCATGTTCACAACTAAAATTGAGTTCATATTTGAACTCCCCCTCTCTCATATATATATATATATATATATATATATAGGGCGGGTTCAATTGCAAACCACTTTTTCGTTGTGAACGTGAGGACAGCCCAGAGCGCGACACGTGGCAATTGAAATCGGCGGGTCAAGATTTATTCAGTCTGAATAAAGCGTTATTCAGACTGAATAAAGTGTTATTCAGACTGAATAAGCCTTGACCCGCGGCTGACCCGCCCGCGTCCAATTGCATCAGAGTGCATGTTAGTGTTATTCAGTCTGAATAACTAGTCGAAATTTTTTCAAATTGCCACGTGTCGCGCTCTCGTTTGTCCTCACGTTCACAATGAAAAGGTGGTTTGCAATTGAACTTTCACCTATATATATATAGGGGTGGGTTCAAATGTGAACCACTTTTTTGTTGTGAACGTGAGGACAACCGAGAGGGTGAGTTCAAATGTGAACCACTTTTTGGTTGTGACTTGTGAACGTGAGGACAACCGAGAACGCAACACGTGGCGGATGACTAGGCGCCACGTCAGATCCACGGCGGATGACTAGGCGCGATTCATGGGAGGGCATTGAATTAAAGAGTGGGACCACACTTAAAGTCGCCACGTGTCGCGCTCTCGGTTGTCCTCACGTTCACAACCAAAAAGTGGTTCACATTTGAACTTTCCTCAATATATAGAGAGAGAGAGGGAGAGAGAGAAAAGTTCAAATGATAACGATAACTTTTTAAGAAAAACGCGGGGACCATTCTCAACCACCAATTCAGTCAATAAATACGGGTTTGACCGGGTCACCCTCATTTAATTAATTATCTCCACCCTCCATGAATCGCGTCAATCCTCCGTGATCGCATCTACCACAACCGAAAATGTATAGCTAAAAATCATTCTCATGTTTTCTTAAATTAACATCGTTCTCGTATGAACCCACCTCTATGTGTGTGTGTGTGTGTGTGTAGGATCGCATAAAAAATCAATTATTGGTATGAAGTATGAGAAGTGGATTTAAACATTTTATCACTTTTAATTCCATTCATTCTCATGAATTGTGTTTCTGAAAGCAATTGATTTGCTGTATCTCTATCTCATTCTAATGTGGCTTTTGTATGTGTTGACCAAAAATGGTGGAAAGACCACGATTTTTATAAAAAATCGAAGCTTCCATGTTGCAATTTCCAAAAGGTACAAGTCTTTTGCCTTCTTTGACTTTATCTTCTTAGAATTTTTTAAGAGTGAATTTCACTTTTGCTACCTCACATTTATCATTTTCAAAGATATTATCCTTAAGTTTTAAAATCTTTAGATTTAGTCACTCGTATTTCAGTATTTGTTAGTTCCTCTGTTTAGAGGTCGTTAATTTTTTCAACAAATTTATTTAAACGAAGGACAATAAAGTCAATTTAACCACTTCATCTTATTTATACTTGGCATACAGGTATATACTTCAAAAGAAACTTGTCTAAAACTACCTATAGAGGGTAGGGGTCGGGTTATTGATGTGAGACGGGTCCATAATAAGACTGGAAGGAGGTTTGAAAAAGGATCTTATAGCGTCTAGCGTTGGGCCAGGAGGGTCTTTTAACGCCTTCTTTTTTCTTTTCATTGGAGTTATTTTGTATATATGTGTGTCTATGTGTATGGAAGGAGGAAAATATTATATATTATATATATAAATGTTAAGGATACATATATGAGAACACAAACAATTTAAGAAAACAAAAAAATGGTCGCTAATATATAAAATCATATATGATTCGTGCGTAAAATCATATATGATTCATGTGACTTTGTTATGCGATTTAACTACTTTAATCGCGGCTAAAGTGGTCCGCGTCTATTTTTTTGCTGTTAATGTAAAATATGTAATTTTGTACATAATTTGTTATTTTATTTTAAATAGTTAGCGTTATTGTTTTAAGCAAATAATATCGGAAAATATTTATGGAAAATGGTGATGTTTTATTTATTATGATTGAGATAATTATGAAGGCCTGATCAAAATTCATCAATTACCAATGTTTTAATATGGTCAGGTTTAAATGAAAACTTAAATTTGATTGTGAGTGAACACGTGTCCTATTTGTCTCATATTCAGCTTGAATAATACATGGTTATTCAAACTGAATATTATGCATTATTCAGACTGAATAATACAATTTCACATTGAATAATGCATATATACTCAGTCTGTATAATCATGTATTATTCAGACTGAATATGTCACGTGGCACGCTCTCGATTGTCCTTACATTCCAATGAAAATAAATTTACATTTAAACTTTTGCCCCCCTATGTATATGTGTGAGAGAGAAACATAATGCACAACTTGTCACCATCCTCAACCACCCTCTTGTCATTACAAGTCATCAATCCAAACATAAAGTATATAAAACCAAACCTTATATCATACAAATATCTTAGCACAAATTGATTATCTCAAGAACTATCACTACCCTCCTCCATCAACCAAAACATAAAGTATATAAAATTATACCTTTAATCATATACAAATCATAGCACAAAATGAATATCCCAAAAACATCAATAAAACCTAAAATCAAATAAACATTCAAATCCCTAAAATCAAATCATATTAAATGAAAAAGAAAAACAAGTATGAATCTTTTATCCTTGCATCTTTTTAGCTTTTCCATCTTCTTAAGGTCATAGTAAATTTAAATTAGATGACCATAATAACACTCACTTAATAAGTCTTCCTTTGGAAAACTTTATTGGTTGTTAGACCGTTAGAAGTTGACAACATGAAACACCAAATCTAAGTTTTTGAAGTTTTCACTTTTCAAGGACGATCCAGTTGAAACTTGTAAATATTAGGGACCAAAATAGAAGTTGCTCTATTTTTAATGAATATAGTTTTGATAATTTTATAATTTTTTATTTATGGGTTATGTTGATAGAATGGTGATCATATAATTAAGAGTTGTAATTTTATTTTGACCATTAACCCCTTTGGACTTTCGTAACGTTAATCGCTTAATTAATTAATGGCATGTGGTGTTTGGTTTATTGTTTTCAAATTGAGTTGTGAAAATTTCTTGATCACTACTCAATTGCGTTTTGATTCATATAATACAAGTTTCTTTAGTGAACGAATGAATTTAATAGAAAATACAATTACATAAGATTTAAAGTCAAAAGGTTTAAATTAGTGTTGTACACCATCTATGAATTTATTTCTTTGTTATAATTAAATAAAATTTGATTTCTTCTTATCAAAGTTGGATTTAATAAAGACAAATTGCATGTCAAATCCAGTTTTGTGGACCTTCAGATTATTCTTACTGTCTTATAATGGTGGGGCTTGTTTACAAGCTAAAATGTCTTGAAAATATACATTCTTTATGAATTATGTAAGATTTTTAAAATACATCATTTTTTTCAACTTTAAGATAATACTTGATGTGTACATACAGAGAGAGAAAGAGAATCGGTTCAAATAAAAACGGTATTTATTTAAAAGAACAAGCGAACCAACAAAAGCGTATATGATTTAATGAAAAAAACCACATGGGCGACTTTGGCTGCGACTTAAGTTGCGTGAATCATATATGATTATGCACATGAATCATATATTAATCTTTTAGGTTGCATTATTTTAAATGTTGTTCTTGTTTGAGCCTTCATGTAAAAACCTTTTTTTTTTTGTAAAAACCGACTAAAAAATAACTTTTTTTTACGATTTTTTTCCATCAAATGTTAGAATTGATATGTTGTTTCACATATAAATTTTTTCATAAGATGAATATCATCCATAAATTTGTTTCATAATATGAATAAAAATTTTATTTTTCATGGATGATACTTACATTATGAAAAAATATATATGTGTAACAATAGTTAATATCATAGTATTTGATAAAAAAATCCTAAAAAATTATTTTTTAGTTGGTTTTCACGGGTTTTACAAAAAAAAAATGGTTTTTATTTGATTATTTATATAGAAGGAGGTTCATACAAGAACAACCTCATTTGTAGGAACAAAATAATGCATTTTGAGCCACATGTTATGTGGGACCCATCATTAAATAAATCATATATGATTTAGTGGTGGGACCCACTTGAATCATATATGATTTTTATTATGTGGGACCTATATCATATGTGATCCGGAATTGTCCCTTTGTTCTTGCAAATTGAATTTGTTCTTGTTTGAACCTTTCTCTCTCTCTCTCTCTATATATATATATATATATTTTCTATATATAATAAAAGAGTAACTGGTTTGACACGTGTCGCGCTCTGAGTAACTCATTGACACGTGTCGTGCTCTGGTGAGCCATTGTCACATCATATGCATATGTGTCATACTGACTCAAAATTTAAAATTATCAAAAATTAATCCAAAATTATCTATTAAATATAACAAACTTTATCTCTATTTATTGGTATGAAGTCATCTATATCTCTATTTCTCTCATTTAAATAAAATTATTAAAAATTAAACCAAAATTATCTATTAAATATAACAAACTTTATCTCTATCTATTGGTATAAAGTCATCTATATCTCTATCTCTCTCCCTAAATTGATATTTAAATACTAAGCAGATTCAACAAAAACCGTATAAACCGTGCCTTTTCCATTTTAATTTTTCAAGTTCCTCCATTTCTTTTTGCAAACGTCTTAGGTAAGTTCGTCAACCATTTTTTCGAAGAACATTCATGCATAAATTTTTTTTTTTATTATTTGTTTTTGCAATTATTTGAAGAATGGTAAGAAAATTTGTGTCATTGTTTTCTTATGATGAACTAAATTATATGGTTTGATTTTCTCCTGATTTTTTGTTTTTTTGTCTTTTGATCTACATCAGTAGAAGCATAACTAAGTTTTCTTCTCCACATTATATAATAATTTATATTTGTATTCATGTAACTAATTGATAAACGTCATGAAATAGAAAATAAATATTTCATTTTAAATATAATGAAGATAATCATTGAGTTTTAATATAATAGTTAGTTAATATTTTTATAACAAATTATTGTTAAACGTATTCATTATTATATTTTAATCCAAGTACACTTTTGTATGTATATCTTTCTCTTTATATGTGAAAGTATATTAACGTCATTTTATAGTCAAAGATAGTTTATAGTTTGATATATAAAATGTCTTTGTTATATTTTCGTTGTTGATAATTTGATATCAATTGAATTAAATTAAAAATAAATAAAGTTTGTACTTTTTTTAATATAATTAATGTATTTGATAGAAAATAATATTGATGTTAAAAGATCAATAGCATAACAATTTATATTTGTAATATAAAGTTTTTGACATGACTTAATTTCTTTAAATTATCCCGTGTATTACACGGGATCAAAACTAGTATATATATATATATATATATATAGGGGAAGTATCCGTTGCAAACCACTTAGATTGTGCAAACTATACAAACCTAATCTTAACCATTGATTTTCTATTTATTTCCATTGATTTTGTGTATCCCTAATTTTTAGGCAGTTTTTTTTTTTCAAATGTGGTTGAGAGAATTTAGGAACTTAATTAATCTATACCATTGATCATGTATATGTATGGTTGAGATTGGTTTGTATAGTTTGTACAATCTAGGTGGTTTGTAACGGATACGACCCCTATATATATATATATATATAGAGAGAGAGAGAGGGGGGGGGGGAAGTTCAAATGTGAACCACTTTTTGGTTGTGAACGTGAGGACAACCGAGAGCGCGACACGTGGCGGCTTTGAGTGTGGTCCCCCTCTTTAATTCAATGCACTCCCATGAATCGCGCCTAGTCATCCGCCATGGAGTTGATGTGGCGTCTAGTCATTCGCCACGTGTCGCACTCTCGGTTGTCCTCATGTTCACAACTAAAAAGTGGTTCACATTTGAACCCACCCCTATATATATTTAATATATATATTTAATATATATATATATATATATATATATATAGAGAGAGAGAGAGAGAGAGAGATCATGAGACCAAACCATTTTCATAAGACCTGTGAAACCATATTTTTATATCTAAAACTTCACAATAAAGCACTGTGAAGGTTACCATCATGGTGTTTTTGTTGTGAAGATTTTAGATTTTTTCTTGTTTTTGTATAATATTTGTTGTAAAGTTGTAAGTGTAAATTTATTCTCACAAAAACAAACTAGTCTTATATGAACTCAACCCAACCCAACCCTATTTATGTGTGTATAGTTCTAGGATAACAGGTTGGTTCGAGTAGACACATTCTTTTAAATGGTTATTAAAGCCCGCTTTTCTAACAAGGCCTTACAAACAAAGCTTATAATAGGTCCTGTTTTTCAAACTAAATTTTGCAATAATCTATGTTTATGTTTTATGATTAAGAGATATCTTTAAACCTTCTTCTTTTTCTTTTAGCTCTCATCTCTAATCAGTTTACACTATTAGTTCATGAATTTAAACATATAACATATTTCATTAAAAAGCTTCAGATCCTTTTTGGAATATTTAGTATTGTAGCATTTCAAAATTAATATTTGCATGGATGCAAACTTGCAAAGTAAACATCATGAGATCTCAAAGACTCAAGATATATGGATCAAACATTGGCAATAGCACTCCATCTTGGGCTCCCAGTTGCTAATCAAGCCCAACCAGAAAAACGGTGGCCCATTTATTATTTGTAGATGAAAAATAAATAAGTAAATAATTATAAATATGATTTCTTAAGTCCTTTGTTCTTTATTTTATAGAAAAATTTTCTTGTCATTTTCACGATCAAAATAAGTGATGTATTTTTGTGTTATTAGATTAATTTGTAATCCAGAAACTATAGGTAACTGAGGGGCACACATAAGAATGTCAAGGCAATCCGAAATTGAAATATCCCTCCAAACCGAATGAGATTCGGGTTATTCAATCTTCAGATCAGACGATCCATTTAGTCAAATAAAGATACCTTATTTGGTTCGTTTATTTTCTTTTTCTCTTACTACTTTGGTTACACCAAATCACAAAAATTTATAATTGATTGGTGGTTGCAATGAGAAAAACAAATTAGAAATATTTGAGAAGAAAAACAAGGCGGCCCAATTAGTATAATAGAAACCCATTTTAAATTGAAATGTTGGAAAAGAACCAAGGAATAACAATTTAGAAACCCTTCAATAATTAGGATTATATGTATAAATGAATTTCTTTGGTTTTGATAGGGGGAAAGTCCCCCCCCCCCCCCCCCTCCTCATATTTTGTAGGTCCTCCCCTATTTATACCACCCAAAATTTTGGGTTAACAAGAAGCAAAACACAATACAAGAAATCTAATATTCGATAGCGTTAATAGTTGGATATGATAGAAAATTAATACATTCAATATTTGAGAGGGATGTTTAGTTAGAAGTATTAAGTAGTAATCAATAGGAATAATAATAAAACAAACTGTTTAGTTTTTATAATATAATGCACCCATTCCCTCCAGAAGCTCAAAACTTCATTCCCGATCAAGAAACTGTTGTCTTCATTTTCATTCTTCGTTCTAAACCAAATATACTCTGAATGTATGTCATGGAGAGGTGAATGTGGTTTAGAGGTTCCTTGATGACCAAATAAGAGAAACTTTTATCATTTGGATTTATCTTTGTAATTAAAAACAAAATATGTTCGAAGAATCAGTTTTAAAAGTGTTATTGCATAGTAATATGTATTAAATGAAGCGAAGGAGTTGTATCGGAGTTCAAGACTAAATCAGTTACTTGTGGCAAGAATCATGCACCAAACTTATATTTTATTTGATATTTAACACATAAATAAAGTTAGCATTGGTTAGTGTGAAGTTCGGGTCGATTGTGAGATCGTAAGGCTATTGATTCAAGTATAATTCATCGTCAATGATATTGTGTGCTAAGAGAGAATGGATGTTTGAATCATAGCATAATCTAATGATTTGATGACGTTTAAATATGTTTGAAAGTTAAAAATAGATGTTACTAGTAAAGTAATGCCCTAAACCCTAATATTGAAAAAAAATGAATTAGAAACAAGTTAAAATGGGTAGAAGCCTAGAAGATGAAGCATCATATTAACTTTTGTTACAATGCAAAAGGCATGCACGTGACTTCAAAAGGTTGCAAAAGTAAAAAAGACCGATCAACTTGAAGGTGAGGTGGAACTCAAAGTCGCTAGAAATTAACTGCCAAATGAGTCACTTAGGAGAGGCAAGGAAATTAGAAGGGACCTAGAGGTTGCCTTGAAGTTTGTAGAGTTTTCTTTGGCTCAACATAGACCAAGTCAATATAAAATGATAAGTTAAGTCAGTAATAATGTTTAATAACAACCACAATGGTGGTGACGTATTGGCAAAAGGCCTAGGAGGATGTGGTGGAATATCCCATCAACCTAGGTTCAAGACCAAACATTAGCATTCTGTGGCCAGACTTTAGTCTCAGACGGTTGTTTCTTAATTTCAAAAAATTGCCAAGGATATAATCTAGGCAAAGCCTAGATGAATCTTTCCAAAAAATAGTATTTAATAACAATACACATGTTCATAAATGTTTTATAACTTGTATAAGGAATATTATCCTCTAAAAAAAATGAGGTGTATTTTATGTGGCTTTGAAGCTGAGGCACATGTTAAGGAATATTATTTTAGGTAATTCGAGAAGAGGTGTGAGTATGTTATGTATTTAACTATCTAGAAACCTTACAACTGTTTGAGTAATTACGTGTATTGCCAAGAGTGTTTTCTTAGGATGTTTATAGCACAAAACACGAATGGGTAATCTAAACCACTATCCCTGAGAATAAAATACTACTATCCTATACTTCATCATCTTTGTAACTAAAACCAGCATTGTCGTCTTCGTTCATCCCCATAACCACCACTATTGCATTATTGTCTTCACAAAAAACCACCATTGCAAACTTTTTCCATCCCCATGGTTACCACCATTGTTTCATTGCCTTCACAGTCGAAACCGCTGCTACCAAAAACAAAATATTATACAAACAAATCTTGGTGACGAAGAAAGAAAATGGATGCATCGTTCAAGAAGGAGAGAAAATAACATTCCCTCATTGCAATAGCCATATATTACATTCAAGAAAATACAAACCCTAAGATGAAATAGATAGAAATGACCAAAGTACTCCCGTGTGAGGGGACAGTGATGGGCCTTTAACCAAAAGAAAATAAAATACCCACGTCTACAAAGAGGATAATTGTTACATAATGCATCAATCAAGGAGATAGATATGTAATAAAATAACGTCAAGAGAACGAAACCAAAAAATTCAACATACAACTCTCATTTATTTTAAAAAGAATCAACATGATAGACCTCACGTGTTTGACACGTGAGAATCCGTTCTCTTGGAAATTGTAATCATGATTCATGGCCTCGTCTTTTTGGATTGAGTT
Organism: Centaurea solstitialis; assembly: GCA_030169165.1. Taxonomy (NCBI): domain Eukaryota; kingdom Viridiplantae; phylum Streptophyta; class Magnoliopsida; order Asterales; family Asteraceae; genus Centaurea; species Centaurea solstitialis. The sequence goes on from CM058041.1 coordinate 73,704,272, forward strand.
GATGGTTGATCATGGGAAAATACAAGGACATTCCTAAAAATAGTAACAATCCTAAGAAAATGGGTTGATGTCTGCGTATTTACATAATTAGAAGGTAAAAAGTGAAATTAACCAATAATATAGGGGGTTTAATTATAAAATTTAAAACAAGTTAATGCACATTCAATCCTTGTGCTTCACGTAAGTTAACAAGTAAGACCCCTCTAAAAGATTATTAACATGAACTTCCCTGTAATTTCATTTTTATAAAACCGATATGGTTCCTATTACTAATTCTCTCAATTAGAATTAATGAGAAACAATATTGTCAATTCATTATCCTTTTTCTCAAACTTTCATTATAAATTACGGATTTAATCTATTAAGCTACTTTTCGTTTTGATAATAGATTTGATATCTCAAATTACTTTTTTGTTTTTATTTTTGCAATAGACGTGGTCTTTCAAACTACTTTTCATTTTTATAGCTTATTTCAATCTTGTATAAAAACAAAAAATAATTTCAAAGGCCAAACATGTTATTAAACTGAAAAGTAGTTTCATGGACCAAACCAGTTATAAAAATGAAAAGCAGGTTAAGGAACCAAATCTGTTATTTAAAATTAATGTTCAAGGAGAGTAAGATGAATCGACAAAATTACCTTTACTAACGTAACTTAATTGATAGAACTACAGTAAGAGAGACTACAGAGAATAACCGCTATAAAAATGATAGCTATAAGAATAATTCCTCGTAAATAAGGTTGTGTTTGGAAAAAATAAGCTAGCTAATAAGCTAGTACAAGTTTGAATGCACCATAAAGCTAGCTTATTGAAACACTAGTTGGAGTAGTGTTTCAGAAGTTTTTTGCTCTTTCCAATTATACTCTTATTAATATCAACTATTTTTTTTGAACGACATTTTAACTCACACACACGTTCCGGGGGTATCCGGATCCATACGGGCACTGACTAATCCACCGCGCCCATGAGCCGACCCGTAGGCCAACCCATAGACTCGCCCCTGAACCGACCCGAAGATCGGTCAAGAGCTGGATACGGCAAAAGAGGTCTATAAGGCCTTTGGCCTTTTTTGTACCGAGGGGGGCTCGAACCCGCGCCAACCTATCTTTCAAGGCAAGTGCAATGATGTTACCTACCACCGCTGGGCTAGACATTCATTGGTTCTTATTAATATCAACTATTATATACCATAAAATATTCTTTTTGGTCATTTTACATACTCATAACCTAATTTTTGCCAAACATAAATTATTCCTAAGCTAACTTATCAGCTACTATCTAACCTATCAGTCAATAGTTAGCTTATCAACTAGTTTTTCAAAACAACGCCTCATCCTTCAAACTTCAAAGGGACCTTAGAAGTTAATTTATATAAACTAAAAGGGCCAAATTTGCATTTATCTCAATTCAAAATGTATCAGCAAGCTACCACGTGGAAACCATTCGTTCTTCGACCAACGGCCACTTTAATCGCCTTCCTCTTCGTCACTTGAATTACACCAAATCCCTAATTTTCCGATCAGAAACCCCCAAAAATATCCCTAATAATGGCAGCTCCGGTGGCCGGAGAATCCACCTTACCTGAAGAACGATCCGATTCTCACATCGCCATTAACAAACTGCAAACCCCTAATTCTGCAGAAAACGGCGTGATTATAGCGCAATTGGCGAAAACTCCTCTTACTCACCTTCAAGCTCCCTGTGCTCATTCTTCATTGGTACCTCTAATCTCTACTCCTTTTATGTTTATGTTTCAATTTAGTCAATGTGTTTGCTTGAATCAGTTGGTTGAGCTTTGGATCTGATTGTGTTTTTGGCAGAGTAAAAGGCGAAAATCGAAGCCGATGAGGTTTGAGGTTGCTCGAAACGATGTGCAAAAGGAGCGTCCTTCTTCGAAGATTAAGATCGTATGAGTTTTGTTCGATTTTCAATTGCAGAGTTGTTGTGATTTTTGTTGCTAATTTAGGAACATCGTGTTTAGAGTTGGTGTATAAGTTATGAAGTTAAATGTAGTAGTTGATTTACTAGAGAAGCTTCTAAAATTGGTATCGATTAACATTTGGGAAGTAGGTGGTCGAATCGGAGAAAGATTTGGGGAAAAAGGAAATTTTCATACTTGGTTGAGCATTAATAGGTATACTGTTAAATGATTGGAATGAATAATGTTCAGCTTCATAGCGGTCTTGGTTTATTTCTCTATGTTAAACAGAAGCTGTGAACTTGCTATTCTAGATTAGCTAGGAACGGGGAACATCAAAGGGCTTTTAGGGTTGTGGGTCCATAGATTTCGATTTAGGATTCCTCATATGTGAAGTTGTTAAAATCTAAGTAACACCTAGATCATTCTAGCGGTGGAAACCAAAATACATGTTCACTTTGTTCATATGGAGGGACTATATAGGTGTTAAGCTCAAGCACAATCCTTGGGGTGCGGTTTGTTCATTAGAGAAGAACAAAATCAAAATTTGTTGTCTCACTTGGTGTGACATTTGACACCAAAATAGGTGGAACAAAAACAAAAATTGCTATCAATTAACATTTGTGATAGTTGAACCCTTAAAGCATTGCACTCATCTGCCTGCTTCGCTGTCGGCCGTCCCATCTAGGCCCGTTTGCGCACCAAAAATGGGGAGTATATATGTCATTTAGTCGGTACTCATCTCACCAACCATGAGCTCGGTTTTACGAAGTTCCTGATCCTGGTGGTTCTGATCTTGTCATGAGAGATGTAATCATCAAGAAAAAGGGATAAACCTCTGATTAGTGCCTAGTTCATGCCACTCCATTTGTTGCCTATCTTCTTTCCATGTACCCTATGTTGCAGGCTTGCTGCTTAAGTTGCTTTTGAGTCAATGTAGCTTAGGGTCGGATTATAGCAGGATGGCCTTCTGCATCGTCTTAGGATGCCTGATGGCCTGTGAAATGCAATTGGTAAGCCTAAAAGAAGGCAATCTAATATGTACAAAGATGAAATTATACCTAATTTTTCTTGTATACATTGACATTGCTTAAGAAGCACCCCTTCTAGTGTTCTACACAAAGTGAAGTTTATAATTTATGGTTTTATCAGCAGGTACTAAGTGATCCTTCAATCCCTTGTTTGAGGTCAGTCTTGCTTTCTAGTTGTTTTATTTTATATTGCTATGAAGATTCATAGAATGATGGTTCATCTGTTTCACATTCAGCTTAACGAAAGAAAAGTCTCCAAGTAAAGTCATCAAAACTCCACTTCCGAGTTCGCCTACTATGATTAGAGCAGTGGAGGTTCAGTCAAGTCTTGGAACCGAGTTTCCTAGCTGTATCAAGATGATGGTTAGATCACAAGTCAGTTGTGGTTTTTGGATGGTAATGCCACTGTCTTCAATGCTTACGGTCTATTTTGGTTAAATAATAAGACATGACAAAACAATACCCCCCCCCCCCCCCCCCCCCTCCTTCTTCACTTTTGCTGTGCAATTGTAGGGCCTTCCACTGCCATTCTGCAAGTCATATCTACCAAAAGATGATGCTACATTTGTACTTGAAGATGAAAATGGAGAGCAATGTGAAGTCAAATATATTGCATACAAGAGCGGGCTTAGCGCGGGGTGGAAAAAGTTTGCAGTTTCACATAACTTGATTGAAGGAGATGTTTTGGTCTTCCACCTGGTCGAACCTCGGAAATTAAAGGTGATATATATACACACACACACACACACACACATATATATATATATCCCTCTCCATACATACATATGCATGTACATGGGCAAGTGCTATTGAGAAATAATTGTTCATGAATCATTATGATGAATATCGTGATAGACATTCATGATGAAATCTAATGATAAATATCTATGATAAAATAATGCAGGATATTCGTCATGAATAATATTCTTGAATGTTTAGATATTTTCATCATGAATACTTTTTTGAACATTTAGGTATATTCATATCGAACAATTCATGAATAGGTTCTCACAGTTCTCAAAATATTTACGGTTCCTAAGACCATCTCCAATGGGGTCACCAAATCTTACACTAAACACTAAATTTGGTGTAAATGTTACTATTCACATCTCCAATGGGATCACTATTTTTTACACTAAATTTAGTGTGATGAATAGTATCACACTATATTTGGTGTAACACTATTTTTTACACACTATTTTTATCACTACTTTTCAATGTAAAAAGAATTTGGTGTAAAAAATAGTGTTACCCATTGGAGAAGATTTACTAATAACACTAAATCTTACACTATTTTTTACACTACTTTTGACATTTGGTGTAAAAAATAGTATTACCCATTGGAGATGCTCTAAGGGTGAGTTTCGTACGTTGGAACGTCAAATCGGTACAAAAACTTGTTCCACACTTGGCACCACATTAGACTTCGACAGGATAGGTCCCGAATAGGACAAAAATGCATTATTTCTTCCCCACCAAAATAAGTGGAACAAAAAATGAGGGAGATGAAACAAAATTGGTAAATTACTAAAATACCCATGCCAAATTAAAACCCTATAAACCTTCTGCAATTCTTTCACCCATCTACCTCACTATCTCCAATCCTATTTGCGTACCAAATGCACCCCCAAGAAGGTATCTTTGATACAAACATTACGCCCCAACTCTATTAATGACCATTTTAAAATATTTGAAACATAAACACCCAGTTCTTACTTTTGTAGGTTTACATACTTAGGACGGATCTTCCGGATGAAGTAGATGGCGCTCTTAGCCTTTTGAATTTGGATCGACATCCCGAACAAGCGACTCCAGGTCCATCATTGTTAACCCAACACATCTATTTTGAATTTTCCGTTACCCAATTTTTGTTAAAACCTGTCTTTATCATTGAGAAAATCCAATGATGTCGAAACAGTTACTCCGTCTCCTAAAACAAAGCGAAGCAACCATACGGAGGCTCTTTCGTTAACCGTCGTCCAAAAGAAGCGCAAAAAGACTCCCCCTTCATCGAGATCCATCCCCCCTTCTCAACTCAGCACTCACCGCGTAGAACATTCCGGAAACGACAGCGAAGAGGTCGGGTCGGAGGTTTTAGAAGGTTCCAGACCCTCCAAACCCGACCTTCCGTTTCAAGAAGTCAAAGCCTTCGGAGACTTCCGCATCGTGGTCAAGGGGCTCTGCATCGACACCGAGCTTCCGGAAGACGTCAGAGCTAGTTACTACAAACTCTGCCTCGATAAGAACCAATTCCTTCACGACGGTCTTCGTGAAGGCCTGTATTACAAGCTGGTGGCGGGGATGATCGGTGAGACCGTAAGCATCGCGAATGATATCAAGAACTGCAAGCCCACCGTAACAGCGGAAGAGCTTGGAGTATGGGATGATTCCCTGAGATCGTTCGAGCTCTTGGGAATGAAGGTCGGTTTTTTACGCGATAGGATACGTACACTTGCAACACTCGTGTCAGAAGGTGCGTTGGATGTAAAGAGGTACGTGGAGGCAAGAAACGAACAGAAACGGGCCGAGGACGAGATAACGAAACTCTCGGAAAAGATTTTGGAGTTGAAGGAAACCGCTCGGAAATTTGAGCGGGTTTCGGGTTCGCTGAAACGGAAGTCCGATAAGTACGAGCACCGGTTCCGGGACGCGCTCGGTGCACCGTGGTAATTTTATATAAAAACTTAGGTTATGTTGTGTGCTCATCGTAAACTTAAAACTGTAAAACTTGTGACCTATGAAGTAGTATTATTAGCTAATTAGTAGCCATCTTTCTTCTGGACTAGTAATGAAAAGTAGGAGTTTTTTTGTTGTCTTTTTTCAATTTTACCGCTAACATCCTCTTTAGTGAACCGCCATTCATTTTGGTTCTCGGGTCTCAATTGTGGTTTTGTGTTTGTTGTTTAACGACGATTGTTAAGGGTTGACGAGGGTTCATTATGTGTCGGTTGGATTTTTTTGGTAAGCATGGGTGTCCAAGTCAGCTTGTACTTGGCTGATCTCGTGGACCCTAAAGATAACAATCAAGAAAACATCGGGTGACTTAGCTGATCTCATTGGCTCTAAAGATAACAATCAGGAAAACCTTCGGTGAATTGAATTGATGGCCTATAGAACCCAAGACCTAGCCTTAATTCTTCAATTGTGCCTGCTTCTGTGGTTATCTTAGATTTACAAAGTTAACCTAGATTATCGGTTTGATTTACTTTGTATTGTGCGATCAAGGTTGCATATATGTTCTTGTGACTTTTGGTGTTTGAAGCTTAGAGGAAGGTTCATGCGAAAAGTTAAGGGTGCATTTGGTTATAGAAAATTATTTTATTTTTTTAGAAAACGTTTTTAGAAGATGGAGTTGAGTTTTCATTTTCAGTTTTCTATGAAAATTTTAAAAAATGTGTTTGGTTGAAATGTTGGAGTTTTCATTTTCCTTTCTAGAAAACTAGAAAATGTGTTTAAATTTTTTTCAAAAACTACCAAAATTAGTTTTCTAATTTACATTGAAATAAAAAAAAATCATTTTCTTGGAAAACTTTTAAAAAATGAATGAACCAAACACGTTTTCTAGATTTTCATTTTCCTTGGAATATGAATTTTTTTCACAATCAAACGCATCCTAAACATTTTACGAGAATGGGAGAAGTCTCAATATTCATATATGATTACATGTCCTTTGAGAGGGTTTAGGCTATGTTTGGCAAACTAGCTCATAGCCAATAAGCTAGCTAGTAGCAAAAACTAGCTTATGGGTATGTAAAATGACCAAAAAGGGTATATTGGAGTATAACAATTAGTATTAATAAGGGTATAATTGGAAAAAATTACAAAAAGCTATCTTCTAGTAGCTTTTCAAAAAGCTAGCTTATAAGCTACTTTTTGTCCATCCAAACATATACACAAAAAATAAGCTAACTTATAAGCTACTTTCTATATACCAAATAATACCTTAATTATATATGCATTGTCAATGTGTGTAATTGCATATGATTAAGCTTATTTTTTTTTTTTTTTGAACGGCAACAATTTTCTTAAAAACCAAAACATATACCTACTTTTCGGGTTGTAAGAAGCAACCTCGAAAAGCAAAAGACAACACCAATACAAAAGCACCTAATATCAGGTCCAAGCAACCAAGACTATTGTATATGTTATTTACATTTTTCACTTCTCGTTTAAAATTGAACGCAATGTCATATGATTATTTAGACGCACATTCTTACACCACTATGACTAAAGCACCAAACAAACTTGTTTTTTTGGCGTTGTGTTTTTTAGTAATTTTTTTTAAAGAAAATGGGTCTTTTTATTACTAGTCTAAAAGAAACGTATTTGAATGATCAAATTAATTAATAATCTTTTTTATTCATTTCTGCTCAATTAACTTGTTTCAAAATATAACTAAATATATAAATCAAAATTGAATCAAAGTTAACTAATAGTTCTTTTCTACCACATTATTTATAAAAAAAAACATGTTTTATAAAAACAAATGTCTGATAAAAAAACTGATAACAACACACTTCAATTTAAAAGTATCCAAAACTCATCTCCAGATATGGTGGGATACTATTCATGCCCAGCAAAAATTGTGGTAAATAAGCAACAAGGATTGTAGCTAAGTGGAAGGACAAGAGATGATAAAATCAATCTGGGTTTGAATCATATCTATACATTTTCGTTTGTGGCCGCTTTGAGATTTACTTTAGAGTTATGGACAAAACCTACAATCGTAATTTGCCACCAGATTAGGTTGTGGAAACCCTGCACTTCCAACAAAGAAAACTGTAATTTGTGATGAATTTTGGTATTTTAATTTTAGTAGATGGTTTATGTCGAACATGATTTTCTTAGTGGTGTCGGTTAAAGATGGTTTATCATTCTATTATAGTAATATATTTACATAAAATGCATATTTGGATATTTTTTGATTTTGTTATGCTGTGGTTTGTGGACATGAAACTTGTCTTTTTACTCAGAACACTCATTTGAATCTGAAGAGGCAAAAAGATAATGAATGTAATGTAATTTTATAAAGAGGAACCTGGTAGAATTGATTAATAAGGGTGTCAAATGTCGTAAGTGAAACTTGAGGGGCAATACTTGTTATTAATGGAAAATTGAGGATTCATTGGAAATATGATGACTCACTCTCACAAAGTGTAACCTGCATAATCATCAATAATGTTGTTGTTTTTAAATTCTAAATTAAGAGGGTGTTTGGGATTCCATTATAAAACTTCTTATTGACTTATTGACTTTTGACTTTTTGAAGAAGTCAATAAGTTAAAAAGATGTTTGGCAATCTAAAAGGACTTTTTGAAACTCCTTTTTGATAAGGAAGGAAATGGAATTTTTGAGAAGTAGCAAAATTCTGACTTTTTGTTTTGAAAAGTCCTTTTTGGTCATTTTACACATATAAGCAAAGCCAAACACTTTTTTAAAAACAACTTATTGACTTAGGTTATGTTTGGCAAGCGTAGCTTATAAGCTAGCTAGTAGCTGATAGCTAGCTGTTGATTGATAAGCTTGCTAGTAGCTGATAAGCTAGCTGTTGAATAAATTATGTTTGGCAAAAACTAGCTTATGAGTATGTAAAATGACCAAAAAGGGTATATTTGAATTTAATAATTAATATTAATAACGGTATAATTGGAAAAAGCTACAATAAGTTCCTCATAAGCTACTCAAAGTAGCGTTTCAAAAAGCTAGCTTATAAGCTAGCTGATAAGCTAGCTTCCTGGTACATGTTTGGATGGACTAGCTTATAAGCTAGCTTATGGTTGCCAAACAAAGCCTTATTAGTTTCACCATCTCAAAAAGCTAATCCAAACACCTTTTAAAAACTCCTTTTCCCCACCACCATAAGTCAATAAGGACTTTTGGTAAAAAACATTTTTAAACTCAAAATGGAATCCCAAACACCCTCTAAAATAGATGGTATATATAAGTGTTGTAATTTACAAAATTAAAAATAGAGGGATAATTTTGAAGTAAAAACAAGTAATTTGGAGTTTTGGCAGTGATTGAAACCTAAAACTATATGATTTTTACATGGTTTTGTTGGTTATGTATGTTAATAACTTCAATAAATATAGTATTTGTTACAGACTTAATAATAATTTACTCAATGTACTTAATTTAAAAACAAAATTTAAGTGTTTTAGATATTTTAAACTATATTACTAAGCTATATGACAATCAAGTGTTGCAATCTTAAACATGGAGAATAACTAAATGAAAGATAAGCCAAAAAAAGTCGAATGTCTATCATTCAAGCCAAAGAAAAAAATCACTAGGGAGACCGTTTATTGAATGTTTTATCAAGTGATTTAACTTACTATTTGAAACATAACACCAGCTGAAATTCTTATCTGATAAGAGCATATTCAATGTAGGTTCGTAGAAGAACTCTTTTTTACAATTTTTTTTTGTCACACAATCTCCAACTCGTCTAATTAACTCCCTTAAAAGTCCACAATCGTAGTTCTTATAATAACCTCCTTTTTTTTGGAGCATGTTAATTTTTTTCAACATCAATAGTAATTATAAAATCAATAAAAAAAAAAAACTAGCAAATATATCACTTCACATCAACATTAACTTCAGAACCAATGTTTTTATTTTAAAACTTAAAGAAGATAGGGTTCTTATAAGAACTCTACACAACGATAATTTACATAAGTCACTTCACTTTTTACTTGTAAATTAATATCATGCATTGGAGATCTCTAAGTGACTAAAATTTATTTACATGATAAACACTTATCGTATGAAAGACACTTTGCCGCCATTGTTTTTTTAGAAGGTCTGAATACTAAAGTCTCATCCTCTTATTACTAAGAGGTGGTGTTGAAGTCTAAACTTTGAGTCAATAAGGCTATTTGTTTTTGTATCATCTGAATTAATTTCAAATTGTTTGCAAATCGATTGGATTTGATCTTTATTTGGGTTGAGATCGGTTTGGATGTCGTATGAACTTGTAGGTTGCATCTAGAGAGAAAGGAGATGATTTGTGAACTTGTGCGACAATTAAGAGACGTTTAAGAAGAGAGGTTGCCGCTTCTTATTTTAAATGTACATAAGCATTAAAAGAGTATGACATATTATATTAAAAAGGGGTGAGAAACTTAGAAATAAAAAGATCAAAGAGGTATTAAAAGGTATTTTTTTCTAGAAAAACAAACAACCCATTACTTGCGGGGGTTCATAGTGGCCTAACCGAGTTTGAGCTTTCTCGTGCGCATGCCTGAGGACATTTAAGTAGGGCCATGTTTAGCCCCCAAAATTGCCGGGGATTAGTCAGGCTTTGGTCCGAACACACTTTCCACAAAAAAAAAAAAAAAATTGGTCCGTATATTGACCGAAACATCATTACATCCACATGTAACGATTTATGTATACTAATCCAATAAATATTTGGCAAACGATCTCTTACTCGTAACCATATTAATAAAACCTATAAAACTTATGGGCAAACATGATGTTGTATACATTACAAAAATGTTTTTACGAATCAATACTTTTTGAAGTTTTAATTTTGGGTTTACAATTTGAAATAAAAATATAAAAATCGAAATAAATTTAAAAAAAAATATATATAGAAAAAAACAAAGAAGAAAGAAAGGGATAGGATAGGGAGACAGGTGTCCCACAATTAACGGTCACGGAGTACTTTGAAAGGTTGTGTCAGAATAAAGATGGAAGTACATGTTTGTACTTTGTGCTGCTTTTATTGTTTTCCCCCAGCTGCCCCTGACCCCTTTGACTTTGACTTTGACCCACGGTCAAACATTATTAACTCTTTATATATATTTTTAAAATTGAAAAATAAGATATGTGTATTTAGTTATTAAATTAAGTATTAAAGGATACATTTAACAAGATGTGTTTAGTTAAATGTTAACTAAAAAACATATGAAAGAAAAGGAAGACAGGGGGTAAAAGTGGAATTTGGGAAGAAAAAAAAAGAGAAGGTGAGTGATATAAATGTTGGTAGGTAGGGGCTAATATATTGTTTTATAGGCAAAAGACAAGAAGATAAAAAGGGAGAATCTTGTGAAAGAGATTGAAGTTGAAGTCAAATTGACTGTTAGAACAACAAGAAGAAGAAGAGATCCCATCTATCCTCTCTCTCTACCAAAATTACAATTTCACCCTTCACCCACACCCAATACAAGCCAACCCTAACTTCTATGCTAAAACCTAATTCCCAAAATGACAAGAATACCCCCCTCAATCTCCAATAAAAAATTCACCCCCACCCTCACCCTCCCTTTACAACCACCATCATCAATTTCATCCTCCTTCATTCATCATTTCCTGCCATTTCATTAATTTCACACATCAAATAACAACAAAAATCAATAAACCTATACTAAAATAAAATTTTGGGTGGAAAAACCTAATCTTTATTAACATTTTCTTAGAAAAAATTATATTGAAATAACAAGATAAAATAAAAGAATAAATTACACTTTTGGTCCATGTGGTTATCATTCACATCAACTTTCGTTCTTCTTTTGAACTAATTACCAATTTACTCATTGCGATTGCGGTTTTGTTTCACTTCTGATCCCACAAACTAACTTACATACGTTAACTCGGGGGATAAGAGTTGATAGTGGATGGCAACCACAGGAACCAAAAAATAAAACAAAACGACAAACACAGTGATCAAAAGGGGAACAAAACAGTAACCACAGTGACCAAAACTATAATTAGTTTTAAAAAGGACACGTTAGAAGATAGCTGATAATGGATGACAACCCCGTAACGATAAAAGTGTAATTTACCCTAAATAAACAGAAATTTGCAAAATGTGTAAGGAAAAAAAAAAACCTGTGAAGAAGCTTTGGAGGCATGGGCCTCATCTTGACCCGACCCGGATCCGGACCCGGATCCTTTATCAGATCTTTTGGACCCAATGTGAGACTTCCGGAGCCCCAAAAACCCTTTCCACCGTGTACCACCAGACGCCGCCGCCTTGGGCGGCCTAAACGAAACCCCACCGCCGCCGTCTTCGTCTTCTCCGGCGAGAAGCTCCTCCCGGAGAGTGGTCTTCTGTCCTCCTCCGGCACCGGCGCCGGCGGGGGAATCTTTAAAGGGCAACAGACGGCCCTTGAAGAAGAGCTCGTCGGCGGTCATCATGGAGTTGCCGGAAACGGAGAACTCGAAGTCGGAGGAGACCGGCGGAGCGTTGTAATCCCGGAGATGAGGGCGGGAATGGAGGGATTCAGCGAAGTCATTGGAGAAGGAGATACGGGGGCTGATGGGTGGGTTTAGGGTGGTGGACTTAGGGTGGTCGGAGTGGTGGTGGTGGTGGTGGTGATGGTGGTGGTTGTTATACATGGTTGTTGTTACACATGCCATGAACATGAAGGAAGCTGCATAAGAAGAAGAGATGGAAGAAGACAAATGGGTGGGGGTCTGAATCACTGTTGTAAGAAGAAGATGAGGTTGTGTGTGTATATATATGTATATATGTGTGTGTATTATGTGGAGGGATGGTGGGTTATGGGGGGAAAAGTGTGAGCCTCAAATTTGAATCAATCAAAATTATACTATTTGAATTAAAGAATCAATAAAATTTGTTACGTGAGTGTACGTACAAGTGAGATTCAGTATAGGGGTGTCGGATCCTGTATAGGGTTACTTTTATGTGAGTGTATGAAAAGCTAAAATGGGTCCATATAACAACACCCATATTGAAAGATGTAATCTATATAATGCCCTTGGTATCGTTTGCGGGGTTGCCTTCGGGATCTGGCGGGTTGCGTTACGTCCCATGCGGGCTTCAACCATGGGTTTCGACAAGGGCTTTCAAGCCCTTAGCTACCCTCGTGTATCTCTCTCTCTCTCTCTCTCTCTCTCTCTCTCTCTCTCTCACTCTCCTTTCTCTCTCTTGAAATATATAGATTAAGGGTATTTGGCTTGTGGGTAGTGCTACTTCTGTTGAAGGCTTTGTGAGGGCTTATGGGTAAAGATGATGTGGCGCTAATGTGTCAATGAGGGCTTGTGAGTTTATGGGTTGCGCTATCGAAGGCCTAAGAATTCTTTTTCTTATTTTGTGCATTTTTTTTATAGAATTTAGTTCCCGAAAATTATCCAATTGTCATTTTTTGTTATTGTGTGTATCCAACTTTGAAAACTACTATTTAATATACTGAAATTTCAAACCTACTATTTAGTGTATCATGACCTTTGATACCATGTTACTAGTATGTCACCATGTTTCCCAATTGTAGATTTGGTTCATAAGGTTTGTCAAATGTTACTAGTAGGTCCCTTAGGTTTGTCAATTGATATTTTTTTTCTTTCTTTGCATCTTCAACTTCTTTATTTGAATCTTCTATCTATTTTTTAGTCATCACCTTCTTTATGAAGAATAGCATGTACATTCAAGAAAAAAAATGAATCTAAACCAAAAACAAACCCAGATTTAAGAATGTGTCCTAAATCAAAAACCACAAATTTACACTAAAATAATGACGAACGCTTTGATAAAAAATTGAACCCTTGAGATTTTTGGCTTTTATTTCACAAGATCGATAAGAAAAACCCCAATTCCGTATCCCATTCCCACTGTAGCCAATGTCGGAGAATGCTTTGATACATATATGGTGATGGTTGCTTACTGATTGTGATGGACAGAAATCTGGCAAGCTAAAGATTTCAAATAATGGAAAGACTTGATAGGTTTGGAATAATAGGGTTTGCATGGAGAGGGAGACAGGTTAACAAAGAGAAAGTTGGGTGTTGGAGTTGTAGCTGTGGGGTGCCCGCGTTGAAGGAGATCTGGTATAAATGATGGTCGGGATTTGGGTTCTCGAACCTAGATCTTAAACCACGAGTCCCTAAGAATGTTGGGATGACAAAGCTTCGTGAAATCGAACGAGGTCTTACTCTATCAGCAATGGAGGCATAAGTGGTTATGTCTGCCCATGATGGAGGCGACGATGGTTGGGTCTGCCGACGATGGAGGCGAAGGCGAAAGTGGACGAGTCTACGACCATCGACGATGGTAGGTGAAAGGGTTCTATCTCATATTGAGTTTTATTTTATTGCATGGTGGGTGGAAAGGTTCCATCTACAAAAGCACATTTGATCGAAAATTGAGGTTTTATGTGATTTGGGTTTTTATTTTATTTATGATTGAGTTCTTGAAGATGAAGATGAACTTTCAAGACCAAATTTGTAACATTTGACAAACCTTAGAGACCGAATCCATAATTTACTTTAATAATTTAGTATTAAAAAATAAATCAAAATAAGAAAATTATCTGCTACCGCCAAACAAGTTCCCAACACATTAAATGCTAAGTTTTGAAACTTCAGTATATTAAATGGTAGTTTTCAAAGTTGGATACACAGAATAGCAAAAGGTGACAACTTGGATATATTTTCAGGAACTAAACCCTTCTTTATATTGAACTTGAAAACATTAGTTAACAACAATACAAGATACTTTTAACCAAAAAAAAGAAAAAAAAAACTATCTATGACTAGTTAAAATGATTTTAAGATGAAATTAAACCTAAATCGGTTTTACTATTTTCATACCATATGTAATTTAAATCCCTCACAAACAACAGTTTCTGTTAGGATTATGTGCAAGATAGTAACAGGGTTTACCGTGTCCAATGTTATAAGACACTAGTGGGTCACACTGCTACACACCCAATTGGAGATCAAGTGGTTTGATGGAATAATTAATTAGTACAAATTAATTATTGAGTGAGAAATAAATAATAAATAGTCATTTATTATTTAGTTATATAAAATATCAGTTGAAATATTTTATTGGATTAATTAATAGTTAATTAATTAATTAAAGGATTAAGTTATTTAATTAATGGTTTATTAATTAAATAAAGAGTTTGAGTTTGATTAAATAACCTTAATGGGCTTTTAATCAAACGGGCTTTCTTTATTGGGTACTGCCATATTTAATTTTATAAATATGGCAAACCCTGGTCAGTTTTATTCATTCAATTAATCTTAACTGAAAAGAAACCCCAGAGAAAAACCAAAAACCCTCTTCTCTCTCCCTCTCCATCGATTTCAACAAGAACCCGATGGTGGTCTAGCAACCGATCTCACGGTGGTGCAGTAGTGGTGTATTCCCCGCCAGCAGTCCAGTTTCGTTTCGCGTAAACCAAACAACGAGGTAATTTTTCGTAACCCTCTTTTGTATCTGTATGCGTTTAGGATTGGATCCTCGATTGGGAATCAGACTTTTTATTCCGCTGTGCATGTTTCGTTGCCTATGATTTTCAACAGTGGTATCAGAGCCACTTCCTAAACCTAACAGATCAGGTTTAAGCTGCTTGTTAGTTATTTAGGTTTTGTAAAAATCGTTACTTTTTCGCGTTAAAATCTGTTTTTAAAAAAAAACCTAAACGACGATCGGCGGTGGAACGGCGGCAGTTAGCCGGCCGGACCTCCAGGCCGATCGCCGAGGAACTAAACCACCAAGAGCCGTCATCGCATCGCAAACCGTCGGCCACACCACCCGCTTGGTGGTTGTGGCGTCGGCCAGCACCGATCAAAGATGGGAACCACCACCGCGCCACCGATTGTGGTGGCGGTGGTGTCAATCGAAAATCAGAAGCCGCCGATAGGCGACAGACGATGGCGATCGACCACCTAGGCGGTGGCGATCGGTTGTATGGCAAACGGTGGCAGCGACGATTGCCGTTTGCCGCCGAACCCTTAATCCGCCGCACCACCAGTCGCGGTGGTGGCGGCAATCGATTGTTGTTCTCGTCCGTGGTGCGACCACGGCGGCAGTGGTGGGGCGATCTACTGCTGTCGCCGGTGGTGATGGTGGTTGTTTGATGCGATAAGCACCGACGGGCGGCGGTGGTGGCTCACGAGCCGCTGCTGTCGCCGGAGATGATCAATACGACGGACGGCGGTGGTGGTGGCTTTCTAGCTGCTGCTGCCGCCGGTGTTCGATGGTGGTACGGGCGGCGGCGGTGGCGGTCGTGTCATCGTCGTCGCCGACAATAGAGAAAACCCCGATCGACGGCCACGTTATGGCGGATCGGTGGTAATTCAAAGTTGTAATTCGTTTCGATTGTTTATCGTTAACGGGTCTCAGTTGAGGTTTGTTTCCGGATAGACTTCGAGGAAGGAATCGTTTTTAATCAGATTAGGTTAAAACGATTCAGGATTAAATTGATTTATTTGTTTTAAATTAATTTTTGGTTTTATAATTATCCGGTTAAAATTCAGTTGTATTTTAATACGTTTAATATTAAGTCATAGCTAAACCCTTTTAGACCCATGGTTGTGTTTTTAATTTTATCTGTTTTAGAATTATTGGGAGGCCTGCGTGCCATTTACAACCCTTCTTGTATTTTTAATTATTAGAATAGTTTGGGGGCCTGCGTGCCATTTAAAACCCATTTGTAATAGTTAGTTTTAATAATCAAGACGGAGACAAGATGACGACCATGGATCTCGGAGCCAGTGGGAGTGCCAGAAGACGAAGACTTTTGTCACTTAGGGTTGAGACTGTTGTTTTGTGTTGGCTCACAAAACAACATTAGTTTAAGGGTTTAGGCTATGACTGTGCTTTTTATATTTAAATTGCGTGGTTGTTTAATTTACGTAATTGCTATTAAATATAAATTGCCTTTTTGAACAAATTGTTTAAAAATTACGAGGATACAAATACAGTTAGTGTTTGGATCCAGTTTTTTCAAAGTTTTTGAAAAAGGAAACTGGCAATTTTGACCCTTGTTCAAATCATAGATTAGCAAGTGCAACCCACTTTGGGGGCACCTCCGGTGTAAGGTACACAGGGCGTTGTAAGTGCTCACACTATGAACGCTCGTGTTCAAACCGAAACTGGAGGGTGATAAAACTCTGCGAATTATCTCCGGGTGGTACCGGCCAGGGTTTGTCCAGGTCCCGGGTGGTGCAATCTATTTTGGTAATTATTTATTCTCTGGGTGGTACCAGGCCAAAATGCACTAGAGGGACTAAATATGCACGGACTATAAATATCCGATGTCCCGACGATCTAGAAGTCGTATTTTTCAGATAAGAATACGATTGGTATAGTTTTACCTACCATAGATCGCATGAGTCGGTTTGACATGATCACATGCTTCCCGACACATGTGAAATATGGATTCTAGTCTAATAAATTTATTTTAAGGGTAATAATTTATTAGAATTATATAATTATAAACTAAATTGGAATTTATTCTTCTGTAGATGTCTCCAATTAGCATTTCGTTTTATTCACCTGAGGAATCACTTCGCCTTATTACAGGCAAGTGGAAGCTTACGGGCCAGAACTTTCCAGTTTGGAAGTTACACTTACAGAATGTTTTGAGTGCCCAGGGTAAGCTTTATGTGATCAATAAGCCCATGTCACGACCTAAAAGCAATGCCCCTGAAGAGGAATTTGCTGAATATTTCAGATTCATGGCAGATGAATCGGATGTAATGTCCATTCTAGTTTTCTCTATGTCACCCGAGTTCACGGGAGACTTAAGAGTGAAACTCTGTCACGAGGTTGTGAGAAATATAGAAAACCAGTTAGGTTTCTACAAGCATACGGGCAAGCTTTTGATCATGCAAGAGATTCTCTCCCTGAAGCTACAAAAGGGTCAGTCAGTTAAAAACCATCTTATTGAAATAAGAAGGCTTTTTAAATGTTTATCACGTCTGGGGTACAAGATGACTCAGGAGGAGTTAGTGTACCTCATGTGGTTCTCCCTCACAAAGGAAGTTCAGGACACAGCTAGTGCCTACATGAAGGAACCAAAGAACGACGTGGATAAAGTTCATGAAGATATCCTGGCCAGTCTAGAGCCAGCACCCGAACCTGCGAATCTCATGGACACTGATATAATTGATGAGCTGGGAGATCTGAGTTGCCCAGAGTGCGGCAGCGAGGATATTTGCGAGCACTCGATGAATATCGACCAGATAGAGATCGGTTTGCCCGATGCTCCAGGTATCTTTATGATAGATTGCTTAATCACTTCTTATGAATCATGGGTAATTGATACAGGCAGTGGTAACCACATTTGTAATCATTTACAGGGATTCACTAGAAGAAAGACTCTGAGGAAGGACCGTTCGAACCTACGAGTTGGCGAAGGCACTCCGTTGATTGCTGAAGCCGTGGGATCTTATAGTCTTAGTTTACCCTCGGGTCTAGTTTTGGAACTGGACAATTGTTATTATATTCCAAATATGATTAAGAATGTTTTGTCTTTTGATTTATTAGTAGACCAAGGTTTTTATTATAAATATGATTATAAAATGATTTCAGTCTTTAAAGATAATATTTTCTATTTTAAAGCTACACCCGTGAATGGTCTATACACTGTAAATCTACAAGACAACAGTAGCGAAATCTATCATATAAGTAAGCGATCCAAGGATATTGAGGATCAGACTTACCTCTGGCATTGTCGTTTGGGCCATATAAACAAGAAACGCGTTGAACTACTCCTAAAAGGAGGTTTTCTTGGCAATTTCGACTATAAACCTTTTGATAATTGCGAATCTTGTTTATCTGGAAAAATGACAAAGCAACCTTTCAATAATGAAAATGAAAGGGCTACTGACTTGCTTGAAATAATCCACACAGATGTATGTGGACCTTTCAGTCATGTAGCAAGAGGAGGATACCGGTACTTCATTACCTTTACTGACGATTTCAGTAGGTATGGTTATGTCTACTTGATGAGACATAAATCTGAAACCTTTGAGAAATTCAAGGAGTATCAGAATGAAGTACATAATCTACTTGACAAGAGGATCAAGTTTTTACAGTCAGATCGTGGTGGCGAATATCTCAGTGACGAGTTTGACAATCAACTAATGGAGTGTGGGATTGAATCCCAACTCACACCTCCGTATACACCTCAGATGAATGGTGTATCAGAAAGGAGAAATCGTACTTTACTTGATATGGTGCGAACGATGATGTGTCACTCTACGCTGCCAATATCATTCTGGGGACATGCGCTCGAAACAGCAGCACACATACTGAACAGAGCGCCAACAAAGTCGGTAGAAAAGACTCCATACGAGTTGTGGAAGGGTAAGAAACCCAACATATCTTTTCTGAAAATTTGGGGTTGTGAGGTTTACGTCAAACGACCCACCTCAGAAAAACTCAAGCCCAAATCCGACAAGTGTTTCTTCGTTGGATATCCCAAGACCACCGTAGGATATTACTTCTACAACCCTGAAGAGAACAAAGTTTTTGTTGCTCGAAATGGAAAATTTCTGGAAGAAAAGTTTCTCAGTCTAGAGAACACCAGAAAGGATGTAGATCTACAGGTAGTAGACGAAGAAAGCACTACACCAGTTGTTGAGCCAGAAATTCAACATAACAATGTTGAACCTCAATCAGAGCCGATTGAGGAAGTGCAAACACAGGACCTTCGCAGATCCAGCAGGATAAGACAAGAACCAGATAGGTATCTTGGGTTCCTAGTCTCTCAAGATAGCGGAGATTTAAATGAACCAACATCCTATGGAGAAGCTGTGTCAGGCAGTGAGTCTGAACAATGGCAGGAAGCCATGAAGGCCGAGATGCAATCCATGTACGACAACCAAGTTTGGGAGTTGACTGATTTGCCACAACACTGTAAGGCTGTTGGGCGCAAATGGGTTTTCAAGAAGAAAACCGACATGGATGGAAATGTACACACCTTCAAGGCCAGACTGGTCGCAAAAGGATTCACGCAAACTCATGGTATCGACTATGATGAAACCTTTTCACCAGTGGCCATGATAAAGTCAATTAGGATTCTAATGGCCATCTCAGCATACTTTAACTACGAGATTTGGCAAATGGACGTCAAGACAGCCTTTCTGAATGGAAAGTTAACAGAAGACGTCTATATGGAACAACCAGAAGGATTTGAAGATCCTAAGAATCCTAATAAGGTGTGTAAGCTGCTAAAATCCATTTATGGATTGAAGCAAGCATCTCGAAGCTGGAACTTACACTTTGATGAGCGAATCAAAGAGTTTGGTTTTACCAAAAGTGAGTTCGAGCCGTGTGTCTACACTAAGTTCAGTGGGAGCATAGTAACCTTCTTGGTCTTATACGTAGATGACATTCTACTCATAGGAAACGATGTACCAACTTTACAGAGTGTTAAGAGTTGGTTATGCAAATGTTTCCAGATGAAAGACCTTGGAGAAGCCGCTTATATACTGGGTATAAAGATCTACAGAAATAGATCTAAGCGGCTTATCGGGCTTAGCCAAAGTACGTATATCGATAAAATCCTGAAGAAATTCAGGATGGATGAATCCAAGAAAGGATTTATCCCGATGCAACATGGCATAGTGTTAAGTAAAACACAGTGTCCTGTTTCTAGTCAAGATCAGGACAAGATGAAATCGGTCCCATATGCTTCTGCAATTGGATCGATCATGTATGCCATGTTGTGTACTAGGCCCGATGTTGCTTACTCAGTAAGTGTCACGAGCAGATATCAACAGAATCCGGGTGAACCCCATTGGGTGGCTGTCAAGAACATTCTTAAATATCTGAGAAGAACGAAAGAAATGTTCTTGGTCTTTGGAGGTACTGAGGATGAAATTGGTGTCACCGGATATTCTGACGCTAGTTTCCAGACCGACAGAGATGACTTCAGATCACAGTCAGGGTACGTCTTTACCCTAAACGGAGGTGCGATCTCATGGAAGAGCTCGAAGCAGGACACGATTGCAGACTCAACTACAGAAGCAGAGTACATTGCAGCATCTGATGCGGCAAAGGAAGCTGTCTGGCTAAGGAATTTTCTATCGGATCTCAGAGTGGTTGCCAGTATCTCGAGACCGATCGTTATATTCTGTGATAACTTAGGAGCCATGGCGCAAGCAAAGGAACCTAGAGAGCATCACAAGTCAAGACACGTGCTCAGAAAGTATCACCTCATCCGAGAGATCATTGGAAGAGGAGATGTGAGAATATGCAAGATTCCAACAAAAGACAATGTCGCAGATCCGCTGACAAAGCCACTAGCAAGGGTAAAGCATGAGGCACATGCGAACTCCATTGGGATGCAGTACCTGGAAGCCAGTAGCTAGTTCTTAGTTTATGAATTATTACTATAGTCTAATTTAGAAACAATGTAATCATGTAAAGTTTTTATTTCACAGTGTGTTGGAAATAAATGGAGGTTTTATTTTCATGATTGTTCTAAATTAACTATTTTTTTGCATATTTAACGTATCCATGATTTTACAAAGTTTTGTATGAAATCTAAAATTTCCGTAGCCACTTATTGAAATGGGAATTTCAATAAGGAGTTTAACGCTATTATGAATACTTGATGATTTATTCAAAGTAGAGAATAAAAGCACAAGTGATGTGACCAAGTATTTATAGATACTCATCAGAGAGTTTGGGTATTGGAAGTGACCAGTAATCAAGTCTGCTTCATGGAGCCTCAGTCATAAGCACTAACTTGATAGGTTGTCCTTAGACCTGAGATACTCGGTTTGGGAACGCGAGGACTACTGTACTCTTAGCACGTACTAATGCTGCACCGTAACTGGGTGGCCATACGGGACGTGACTAGATGCAGCGGAAGCCGTGGATCCAAATGCAAGTAGTCAAGAAGGGATTTGCACCTCTTTCAAAAGAGAGATATTTCCGGGCCCCTTGACGATTAAGATTGGCAGAAAACGCGTGGCCACGCTCGGATAGAATAACAGGGGTTATTTAGTAATATCCGTTACTGCAGGCAATCGAAATCAGAGTCAAGAAATACTTGATTTTAAGAAATGAATCCTCCACTCCATGTCTTAAATCACTTTAGAAATATCGTGTGCAAAAGGAATGAACCTGTGTACAAATTCAAGCGTGAATTGTATCTCTGGATGTAAGAGATCTTATAACCTGGTTAACCTAAGTGTCTGGCTAGGGACCTCCTTAGGCTAATGGTAACAGTACAGTTACTAGTCTGGCACAAGTGGGAGTCTGTTAGGATTATGTGCAAGATAGTAACAGGGTTTACCGTGTCCAATATTATAAGACACTAGTGGGTCACACTGCTACACACCCAATTGGAGATCAAGTGGTTTGATGGAATAATTAATTAGTACAAATTAATTATTGAGTGAGAAATAAATAATAAATAGTCATTTATTATTTAGTTATATAAAATATCAGTTGAAATATTTTATTGGATTAATTAATAGTTAATTAATTAATTAAAGGGTTAAGTTATTTAATTAATGGTTTATTAATTAAATAAAGAGTTTGAGTTTGATTAAATAACCTTAATGGGCTTTTAATCAAACGGGCTTTCTTTATTGGGTACTGCCATATTTAATTTTATAAATATGGCAAACCCTGGTCAGTTTTATTCATTCAATTAATCTTAACTGAAAAGAAACCCCGGAGAAAAACCATAAACCCTCTTCTCTCTCCCTCTCCCTCTCCATCGATTTCAACAAGAACCCGATGGTGGTCTAGCAACCGATCTCACGGTGGTGCAGTAGTGGTGTATTCCCCGCCAGCAGTCCAGTTTCGTTCGCGTAAACCAAACAACGAGGTAATTTTTCGTAACCCTCTTTTGTATCTGTATGCGTTTAGGATTGGATCCTCGATTGGGAATCAGGCTTTTTATTCCGCTGTGCATGTTTCGTTGCCTATGATTTTCAACAGTTTCACCCCATTGTTGTTTCTTCTCTCTATCAAGCATCAAAAAGGAGGGAGATCGATAGAAGGGTCAACAATGATAGAGGATATAAAGAACATATAACCATAGAAAATTGATATCGAGTGTTTGATTGGAGTTTGAATGGTGCGAAGGGTTTGAAAATGATAAAAATGAGTTTAGTTTCTTTTTTTACTTTAAAGCATTTAAGTTGTTTACAAGTAGGGTTTCCTTGTTAAAAGAATGTAAAGTGTGATGGTTTATTCCAATGGAAAAAAAAAATTTGAGTTAATCAATCAAAATTAAAAATTTTAATAGGCTTTTCATTCATATAAGTAGTTTAGAATCTTTATCACTCAAAAAGACAAAAATGAGATTTTTTAACAGTTTTTCATTCAATAAAAAATAATTTTTATACTTAATTATTCAAATTAAGATGGTTTGTTCCATCTTTTTAAACTTTTCTCTTAATTACAAAATTTGGTTTGTATATGTATATTGATTCATAATTTGTCCACTAAAAATATTACTTGATAGATAATATACATAATGAGTAAATTATACTAATTATTTTGTGCTTTATTTAAAGTCAATCAATTGTTATTGTAGTTTTTATCGTTAGTCTCAAACTTAATAGATGTTTTAACTCCATCTCTTAAGTTGAGAAGACAATTCAATTATTTGTTTTTTCAATTAAAACAATAGCATACAAGTATGTAAAACTCAAGTACAATTAGTTGAAGAGAAAAATAATAGAAGTCTATTCTTCACCATCATCCGTTACCACCCCCTATGTCCCTACCATCCCCCACCTTCATTGCACCTTCTGGTCAAGAAACCTGGAGCTACTACAAGGTAAAAAATAATCTATTTCTTTCAATACTCATTGATACACAAATCTAAACCTACTATGGGATCATTCGTAGTTTAACTGATTTAAAATCAGAAAGGTTGTGATACCATTGGATGGTGAATCTAACGACGATGAGATAGAACCTATCAGATAATACATTGAGATAATTTACATAGTTTATGCAATTTGTGGACTAAGAAAAGGCTTTGGGGAATTTGATGAACATCTTGGAATCCAATGCGAAAGTGGCTCTAACTACTATTCTTTAACTTTGGTGATATTTCGTACTATTATTGTTGGTTCTCTCTGTTGCCTAGTGATTTTTTATTTCAAACTCTAGTTGAATGCATATGATCCAGTCGTACAAGTTTTCAATCTTTATGTGATTTTGTGGCTGAAAAGGAGGATAACATGGAGACCGAAGAAGATGAGAGGGTAAGTGAAAAAGGAGCGCGATCGGGTAAAGGGTTGTATTATATTTTCTTTTACCGTGTTTTAAGTACTTGTACACTAATTGCTTTATAATTTAAAAAATTGCAATTAGGATTACAATTTGAGCAAACTAAAAGTCAAATTAATGTCATTTACTCTACAATGAAATTAAAATATTTCATGAATCATAAATCAAATGATGTAAAATGTATCTATATTTGTTTATATATGTCATTTGAGATGTAGCAACTAAATTGAATGGAATTTTATCATGATGCTATACAATATTTATCAAATAAATTTTTTTACAACACGTATATCCATAGAAGTTTTTTGGAAAACATAAATTGCATCCCTTTTAGAAAATGCAAAATAAAAAAATGGTATACCTTTAAAGAAACGAGAAAAAGTTGTATTTAATGTTCATATATAGTTACTATAGTTCAACATTGTCTATTAATATTTTATTATGATATTTAAGGACTTTAATATAATTAAAATATTAATATAGAAAACATGGGGCGGGGAATATGTCCCACGCCATGGCGTTAAAGATATCATCATCGGATGGTTTTTGTCACAAACCCCAACACACAAATGCACAATTCATTTTTTATGCACAAGTTCATATATTTCAAATGAATGTTATAAAGTGTTTCGGTATTTTTAGTTTTTTAAGGTCTTTTTTAAACTTGACCATGTATACAGAGAGGAAAGTTTAAATGAAAATTTATTTTTCATTATGAACGTAAGGACCACTAAAATCGTGTCACGTGACAATATTCAATCTGAATGTCATGCATTATTCAGAGTGAATGAAGTTTAGGCGCCTTTATTCACACTGAATAATGCATGATATTCAGAATGAATATCGCGATTTAGTGGTCCTCATGCATGATAAAGACTGCTTTGACCGGTCCCGTCATTTAAGAATCTCCACTCTCTCATGAATTGCGTCAATCCTCCGTGATCGCGTCCATCGTAACCGAAGATGTGTGACTGAGATTCATCCTCACATTCACCACCAAAATTAAGCTCACATTTGAACCTAACCCTATATATGTATGTGTGTGTGTATATATATTGGGTTAGGTTCAAATGTGAGCTCAATTTTAGTTGTGAACGTGAGAACCACTAAAATCGCGTCATGCGGTAATATTCACTCTGAATATCATGCATTATTCAGAGTGAATAAAGCTTAGGCGCCTTTATTCACTCTGAATAATGCATGATATTTAAAGTGAATATTGCTAGATGACACGATTTTAATGGTCTTTACGTTCACAATGAAAAATGAGTTTTCATTTGAATTTTTTTCCTCTCTATATATATGTGTGTGTATTATTGATCTATATCGTATAGGTGGTTTGGTGATGATCGTATCCAATTCAAACGAAAAAAAAGCATCTATTTCCTTAGTGTCCAGACCCCCAATGGTGATCAAGTAGAAACCAAGGTGAACATAGTACGTACAATGCTATCTGATATAATAATTATTGTATACAAATACTTGTGGATCAGAAATTTTGTTTTATTATTCATATACATTGTACAACTTAAATGTTCCAATATTTGTTTGATTGTACGTACTCTATCTTTTATAATCATCTTCTCATAAAAATTCATAAAACCAAAAATTTTCTCAAGTCAAGAACATATTTTTTTATAAAGGACAACAATTCTATTTTCTAAAATGCTGTTAACTATTCATTTTTATTGAATTATCAAGACATTAATAGTCTAGTAGTTGGTAACATTTTTGGGAAGGAAACATCGGATTCCTGTCTATCCGGGTTCGATTCATTGAGTGAGTATGTGACAATATCCTGACCCTGGGTTGGTTTTCAGATCGGTCCATGGTTGTCGGGGATTAGTCGGGTGCCGGTATGGATCCCGGATACCTCGTGGACTTCTTGTCAAAACGTGTGCATGAGTTATATAATGTTAAAAAAATATTGAATTACCCACTGAATATATATATAAAATAGGATCTTTAATCTCAATTATTTTATTACATCTAACTATTTGATTTAAACTCTTGAAAATATTTATAAAAACATCTTCTTAGATTTTTCTCTTTTTCTTTTTGTAAACAATAAAATAAAATAAAAGCTCATAAATTCTCTGATGAAATCAATAAAACAAATATTTGATATGATCTCAACCATAATTAGGAAGGATTAATGATATTATTTGTAAAGTGGAATAATTATTAAGAATAAAAAAACAAATAAATGAAATAAACAAGAAAACTGGGGAAGTAACAGCGTGGTCAGATTTGTAGGTCACAGTATCACAGTTTCCATTATTGTGAAAGAAAAGCAACTGTGAAACTGTACCTGCAACCGGAGTTTTAACATTTTCTGTCTTCTTTCAGTTAATGACGTAAATGGTCCTTGCACTTCTTTTGGAATTTCGTTTTTTTCAAATTTTTGAATAAGTATTTGCATTTTTCGTCCTTAAATGATATTGTTTATTTGTAAACATGGTCAAATGTTACAATTTACATTGTAAGTTGCAATTTATTCTTCTTTCATTGTTTTATGAACATTTTAAACAATTTTTGTTTTTTGAGAAAGGACTACACGATGCACGCATCTAACAAATTTATAATTTACCAAATGAAAAAAATAAACCTAACCAACATCGTATTATAACCCATCCAGTAAAACCACTCTTCAAGTATGAGATACCCTCATTTATTAAGACGGAGTGCACTGATCAATAGTCTAAACAGAAGTCGTTCTAATACTCCTCCCCCCTTTCTCTAAAACAAATACGGAAGTAAATATAAGATGAAGTAAATCTAGTTGGTAAAAGATGTGAGTTAAAGTGGTAATTCAATGAAAGAATGGGGTAGTTGTGATATTGATCAAGTGAAGCATATTGTGGGGAGTTTTTAGTGTTCAATATAACTAGTGTGCAAAGAAGTTTCATCAAGAAATCAACAAAATGTATGACTTGGGAGTTTTAAATCCTTAATCCCGTAGCCTAACATGTAAAAAATAGATTATTACCTGCGATTTTTACTTTTTAGTTTAATGTGGTGCCTTGTGACTATCAAAGTTAACGAGAATTTGAGGGGTTTTTTATCCTTTATATTTAAGTGTAATCAGTGAGTAATAAAAATCAATGGCATCTTTATTTTGGTTTTCAGTTTTATTTTGACTTGTAGGTCTTTAATGTTGGTCTAACAGACAACCCTAATGTTTGACAATGGCAGTATGTATCGGCACTTTCTGTATATTACACGTTACGTAGGCAGTAGGGGTCTATATGAGTAGCATATTACTTTTAGTTCAATTCGAAAACCTTCATAATTAGAAGAATATTTATGTGACTTACAAAAAAGGATACACGACTTGCATGATTTTAGAAAGTGTTACGTTTTATGCGTTGCATGTGTCTATAATGGTTTTAGCACGCTAGTAGAATTTTTGACATATTGATCATGTCATGCACGAAAAATATTATTTTATATGGGAATACAAATTAGAACGGCTACACATCCCAAGGACCTTTGTACTCATCCAATGCCATTCGGGGTAGGGGTGAGCATAACCCGACTAAGCTTGACCCGAAATTTTCCCAAAAAATCTGAACCTGAGAACTCGAACCACGCTCGGTCAGGTTGATCGGGTCGGTCGAGTTATACTCACCCCTACCCCGAATGGCATTGGATCGGTACATAGGTCCTTGGGATGTGTAGCAGTTCTAATTTGTATTCCCATATAAAATAATATTTTTCATGCATGACATGTACGATCAATATGTAAAAAATTCTACTAGCATGCTAAAACCATTAAAGAAAACATGCAACACATAGAACGTAACACTTTCTAAAATCATGTTAGTCGTGTATCCCTTTTTGTAAGTCACATAAATACTCATATGATTCTGAAGGTTTTCGAGATTGAACTAAAATTAATATGCTACTCATATGGACCCCTACTGCCTACGTAATGTGTAATATACAAAAAGCGCCCATGCATACTGACGTTGTCAAGGATTATGACTATCTGTCATACCAACATTAAAGACCTATAAATCGAAATAAAACTAAAAACCAACAAAAAGATATCGTTAATTTTTATTACACACCAATTACGCTTAAATATGAAGGAAAAAAAAACCCTCAAAATTCCCCTCAATTTTAGTGGTCACTAGGCATCAGATTAGACTAAAAAGTAAAAACCATCAACAATCAATTACTGAACCAAAGATTTAAAACTCCAAAGTCATATCTTTTGTTGATTTATGAAACTTCTTTGCACACTTGTTCTATTAGGGTGCGTTTGGTACGCAGACGGGACGGGACAGGACAGAACAGGACAGGACAGGACAGAACAGGACAGGACAGGACAGGTGTCCAGCGTTTGGTAAGCTAGAACTGTTAGGAATTATGTGCAGAGTTGACAAACCAAGTGATTATACAATCCAATGTTACAAGACACTTGAGGGTCACACCTGTGAGAACCTATAAGTCGAACAAGTTAGTTGAAATCCCGAAATGGAGAGTTAGGATTTATAATAGCGTATTATAAATCTATTGGGTAATTTCAGTCAGAATTACCAAAGTTGGAGGGTTATTAATTAATTAGGATATTATATATTTATTAAGATAAATAAATATATAATAGTTAATTAAAAAAGTTTTTATATATTAGATAAATATATAAATCGTAATTATCGTATGCAAATTCTTTTCCAGCTAATTAAATAAGGAAAGGATTTGAGATAATTATTATAAGGAAACTGGATTCCTTACAAACTGTATTTTTCCTCCATATAAATAAAGCCTATGGGTTAAGGAAAATTAATTAAGCTTTTTCAGTTGAAAAATCAGTTTTCTGTCCCCTCCTCCTCTCTCCCAAAACCGGCGCACAACCCCCCCCCCCCTTCGGGTCGTTTTTGTTGTTCGGGTTTCACGGTTCTGCTAGAGGAACGTTCGTTGGTTGATTACGGGTGGACTAATTCTCAAGCATCCAGGTAAATTAATCTAACCTAATCCTTTAGGTTTAGAGCTACAAACGATTAAGATCATTAGGCTTTATGGGTTTTTAGCTTTTATCGCTTCCGCAATGATTAGATCAGAAACAGCGTGTTTCTGATCACGTGGGTTTTTTAACAGTTTGTTTAAACCTACGAGATATATCGAACCAGCGAGGTTTTGATAGATCTGAGATATTCCTCGAGTCAGTTTGATTCGAGGATACCCACATAAACCCAACAGTGGTATCAGAGCCATTGTTAGAATCGTTTCAGTTTATCAATTTATCTGTTTATGTGATCCGTTGAAATTGGTTGCTTGTGTATCAATTTTTGATAAATCTGATTTTTTTTAAAAAAAAAAAAAAATTTGATTGTTTCGTTATCGTATTGATCATATAAACCCTAATCAACGATCGGTGATGTTCATAACACCAAACCGATGATCGGTGGTGGAACGGTGGCAGCTAGCCGACCGGACCACCAGGCCGATCACCGGCTTCGATAATCGTATCACGCGAAAGCCAAGCCACACCACCCGATTGGTGGTGGTGGCATCACCCATCGCTGAAAATCCACCAAGCCGCACCACCCGATTGGTGGTAGGCGGCAGATGGTGGTGGCTATATTTGTTCACGGCAATAGCGGCGCCACCAGTCGGTGGTAACCGCATCACAACCACCAGAAAACCGCCAAAAGCGGTGGTGGACGGCGGTGTTCACAGCCGGTGGCGGAAAAACCAAATCGGTTTTGACCGATAACCGTCTAGTGAAGGCGGTGGTGATTCCGTTCGGCGAAGTCGATGATGGTTCCGTTCTAGCGAAGGCGGTGGTTGTTGATTAAGATCGCCGGCCGAGGCTTACGGCGGCGGAACGGCGGCAATAGCCGACCGAACCACCAGGCCGTAAGCCGTATGCGACCACCAAAAGACCACCGATGGTAATGGTGGCTGACAACAGTCACGGTGGCGGGTGGCACTATTCGGCTGCCAACCTTCAACACCAAATAATGATCGGCGGAAATCAAACCACACACGCAACCACAGAACAACCGTGGCTGCTGTTGACCATCACACCAAAGCCACGGCATGGTGGCTCTCGGCCACGATCGGCTGCCACAGCGTGGTGGTGGCTGTGAACGGCGGCAGTGGTGGAAGACATCGGCTAAACCATGGCCGAACCACCAGCACGGTGGCGGCCAGGTGACGATCGTCGACTCGATTGCCACCAGTTGGTGGTAATCGATAATAGCGGTTTAGCGGTAGGCTTGCGACGGCGCTGTGGGGTCGATCGCAGCAGCAACGGCGGCAACGGTTATGTGATAATGGACGAACGGTTGATCGATGGGCGATGGCGAAGATTTCGTGACCGCCAAGCCGAACCACCGGCGAGGTGGTGGCGGTGATTCTTGACCATGGATTGTACCTAGGGTTTTTCCGTTTTGGGTCAAGTTACGTTATCAGGCCCAAAAGCCCAATTCTTGGACCAAGTTATGGCCCAAAAGAAATTGTTTTGGTTTTTAAGATATTTTATCCAAAATAAGTTTACTTAGGATTTTTATCAAGTAAATTTTGGTTTTTCCAATTTAATAAACTTTTATAGAATCAAGTAAATTCAAAACACTAAGGTCAGTATTAAAAAGTTGGATCGTTAAAACCAGTTTAATATTTTTGGGTAAAAGGATTAAATGGTTTTTGTTTTAAGATTTATTATAAATCTCAGTTTTAAGTTAAAACCATTCTTCAGTCTAAAGATTTTCTTTTAAGATTCATAAAACAGTTTGTTTTTCGAATCAGTTATAAAACCAAGTTTTTGCGATAATTGAGACAAGATAATTTTAATGGATCCAGGTTTATTTTCTCGTAGTTATAATATTGCTTTTGTTGCATATATACATATAATTGCGTGATTGCTTGAGTTTTATATATGCATCTCAGTTTGAGTTTGTATATATCTATTATAGTATTTGCCAAACTAGACCCTTGACATATCGACGGGGAGGCCTGCGTGCCGTTTACAACCCCTTATGTAATAATGACCCTAGGATAGATTTTTCTTTTGGGATGACAAGGCCAGTGGGAGCTTTTCTTCATCCTACCGGAATACTAACAAGCATGACGAAGCCAGTGGGAGCTACGCGACGTTTTGAAGTTGTAGAAAAACTAGGTCATTATTGGTCCCTAGGAACAAAATTGGCAAATCCTATAATTATCTGTTTTACAATTGCGTAGTTGTTATAATTATCTGTGTGCATGATTAACTACGTAGTTGATGCTAATAACTGTTAGTTTATTAGATATGTTTTAAAAGGAATTCTTTTAAAACAAGAAGAAAATAGGTTTTATTAACTTTTCAATCAAAAACCTTTAAAGTGAAGCACTTTAATAAAACCTAATGTATTGTTATAAAAGGAGCAAAATTGACAGAACAGTTAGCTTTTGTCAGTCGGAAAAGGTTATTGAAACAGGTAGTTTCAATCAACCAGTACACTTTAAATCAGTTGTTTTCAATTAGCCGATATTTTAAACAGTTAGTTTAAAATAACATGAATATTTAAAACAGTAAGTTTAGAATATCAATTGCTCTATATAACAATCAGTGAATGATTATTTTATAAAAAGGCAAAGTTGATAAAAACAGTTAGTTTTAATCAACTAGGTATGCTATTAAAACAGTTAGTTTTTATTAGCAAGTAATTTTAGAACAGTTAGTTTTAAAAAATTGCATGTATGTTTCAAACAGTTAGTTTAAAACATAAGTAGCCTTTATAAATAATCAGTTTTTCAAAATCCTGGAAATAAAGTTTTTCAAAACCCCGAAAATCATAGATCAGTAGTGCAACCCATCTAGGGGCACCTTCGGCGTAAAGTACATAGGCGTTGTAAGTGATCACACATTCAACGTCTGTGTTCAAACTGAAGCTGAAGGGGTTACATAACTCTGCGAATTATCTCCGGGTGGTACCGGCCAGAGTATAGTGATCAGGTCCCCAAAATGGTGAGATCTGTTTTGGTTCTATAATGTTCACCGGGTGGTACCGGGCCAAAAAGCACTAAGAGGGACTAAAACATGCACAGGTAGTTGCCATGGTCCCGAAAAGATCTAGGAGTCATGTCAGTTAGATATGATTGGTAAAAGTCCTTACCTACCGAAATAAATACGGGTTTGGTGGAGCAAGAACATTACGCACATCAGGACGTATGAAATAAGGATCCTAGTCCAATAAATTGATCATTTAAGGGTTTATTGATATTTTATTGGAAATTAGTCTATTTACAGTTGCTAAGACCAAAAGTTTTATTTTGTGTAGATGGCAAGCACTGTTACCAGCACTAACAATCTTTCCCTCCGCTCTATCCTAGAAAAGGATAAGTTGACCGGCTCTAACTTTCTTGACTGGGAGCGCAATCTGATGATTGTGCTCAGACATGAAAGAAAGTGGTATGTGCTTGAAGAGCCACTTGGGGAGGCACCTCCGGCAAACGCTCCGGCTGCTGCCAGAAATGCCCACAAGAAGCACTCAGATGATCTCCTTGATGTTGCCTGTCTGATGTTAGCAACTATGAGCCCAGATCTGCAAGCAGGGCTCATAAATACGAATGCTTACGACATGATCCGCCAGCTGAGGGACATGTTTCAGACTCAGGCTCGTACAGAACGCTACGATGCCACCAAAGCATTCAATGAATGCAAGATGGTCAAAGGGACATCAGTAAGTGACCATGTCATGAAAATGAAACGGCACTTAGATCATCTGGAGAGGCTGGGTCATCCCGTTCCGTTGCAGCTAGCAACTGACACCATACTTAATTCACTGTCAGAAGACTACAGGCCCTTTGTAGTCAACTACAACATGAACAACATGGAGAAAACAATAGCAGAATTGCACTCCATGCTTAAGACAGCTGAATTAAATATGGGGAACAAAAACAAGACAAAGGATGTCTTGATGGTAAAAGACGGAGGGGTTAAAAAGAAAAATGGGCATGCTAGCACCAGCAAGGGAAAAGGACCAGTTCAGGCCATCCAGAGTGCACCCAAGAAAGGCAAGGGCAAGGGCAAGGGCAAGAAGGTTAAGCCAAACAAAGCTAGGACCGAGAATCGCTGCTTCATATGCAATGAGATCGGTCATTGGAGGCAAAACTGCCCTAAGCGTCATGAAGCAGGTATGTAAACCTCAGAAAATTTATGATTGCTTTGATTTGTCACTTCTTACTTGTTAGCTTACAAGTATACTGATACCTAGAGCAAATGATTATTGCAGGAAGTCAGAAATGAAGTGAAGTGCCCAGGAATTGCCGAGGATCTTAAGTACGAGATGATTTAAAGTCAAGACATTTTTGAATTTATAGTTTTAAAACAGTTATTTTGGGGGTTTATGTTTTTAAACAGTTCTTGGATAATTATGATTTATATAATTTCATGGTTTTATTTTTCAAAAGTTATTGTCTTGACAATTGAAATATCTGATTGTGCTTAGTGTTTGTATGATCCTAGTTGTTGATGCCTGTTATAATTACTTTAATGAAATTGAAGTAATTTGTATAAAAACTATCATAAACACACGAGATTCTATAGGAATGTGTTTTGAGAATAAAACATTTATGAATAACAGTTTTGTGATCAAAAGGAAGAATTTAAGATATTAACTCAGATAGCGTTAATAACAGCATTTATAAAACTAGAAAGATTCCAAGTTCTGGAATTAGGATTTGACCAAAATCCAGTTAAGTTTTATAAAAAGGAAATTCTCAGAATTAACTAATCAAGTTTGATCAAGTTTTATTCAAATGTTTTAAAAGGAGAATTTGGGATATTAACTCAGATAATGTTAATAACAGTATTTATGAAACTAGAAGGATTCCAAGGTTTGGAATTAGGATTTGACCAAATCCAGTTGAGTTTCATAAAAAGGGAAAATTCTCAAAGTCCATTACTTGAAGTTAGGATTGACTAAATCAAAGTTTTGATTAAATCAATAGTAAATTTTGAGTAATAGTTAGTTTTTATGCAAGTAAGTGGGAGCCCAATTTATTCTCTATCTAGTCTGAGATAAAAGAATAAAAGACATAATTATTGATATATCTCGGAATTCATAAATCCAGGTAGGATAAGAATTCATAAGATATAATTTACCCTTTTTAGTTAAAAAGATAAAAGTTTCAAGACCCATGAAACAAAGGTCGTAACTGACTTAAATCAATAATTATAGTGTTGGATTAAAACATATAGCATTCCAGTAGATTTGCCAGGATTGCAAATGGAATCGGATTTCAGGTAGAAATCATTCATCTACACAGCAACTAAGGAAAGTTGCAATTTTACATATTCAGGAACTGGAAGTTAGTCCAGGTCTCCAAGTTCATGGAATATGATAAAAGTCTAGTTATTGTCCTTATAAAGTGTTTGCAGAACAATAATTAGCAGATACAAGTAGATCATACGAACAGACTTGTATTTTTGGTTATCACTTTGATTAAAATGGTAAACTTTAATCGAAGGGTTTAAAATTGAAGGTAGGTGATACTTCATTTTAGATCAGTATTTAACAAATGTTAAATAGACACTATGAAAGTTATTAAAGAAAAGACGTTCAATCTTGTTATTATTACAGCGTGTAACATGGACTATACAAGATTGATTTCTTTATCACTTTCACATTTTTGCATGTTTTTAATTAATCCAGGAATGAAACTAGTTTCCAGTTTTCATTCAAAATCTGTCCGTGACGACTTATCAATGTGGGAGCATGATAAGGTATTAAAGTCATTGTGAACTTTTAGGTAGTTATGATCAGTTGCTGAATAACAGCTACAAGTGTTGTAGACTAAAAGTTGCACAGATATTTGATAGAGTAGCAAATATCGGACGTGATCCGCGGTTGAGATTACTTCTTGGAAACAGTCATAAGTAAATCTCACAGTGGTTGTCCCTATCACCTGAGGTATCTGATTTGATATCATGAGGACTACTGGATTCTTAGTGCACTCAACCGCTACGCCGTAACAGGGTAGCTATAAAGGGTGTAACTAGATTCAGCGGAAGCCGTGGTGTCAAAGGCAGATATGCAAGATGGGATTTGCACCTCTTCTCAGAAGAGAGATATTTCTGGGCCCATCTTGACTGACTAAGTATACTGATGAAGTGCATGGCCATGCCCAAACGGACTGATTAGTTCTTTGTCGTTTACCTATCAGTGAAAGTCAGATAATCAAGAGAACAGAATCTTGAGTATTTAGAGTTGACACTTTCCAAGCTCATACTCACAGATGAAATATCGCGATGCAAAGGGAAAAACCAAGATATACCCAATCAATGAACAGTAGATTCATAGATACCAATTCCTCACGGAATGTTTATATCACCAAATCTGGGTATAAGAGTTCTTGTAACCTGGTCAGCCTAAGTGCCTGTCTAGGGGCCTCCTTAGGTCAGTGTAATCAAAGGTGGTATTGCCAACTTGCACAAGTGGGAGTCTGTTAGGAATTATGTGCAGAGTTGACAAACCAAGTGATTATACAATCCAATGTTACAAGACACTTGAGGGTCACACCTGTGAGAACCTATAAGTCGAACAAGTTAGTTGAAATCCCGAAATGGAGAGTTAGGATTTATAATAGCGTATTATAAATCTATTGGGTAATTTCAGTCAGAATTACCAAAGTTGGAGGGTTATTAATTAATTAGGATATTATATATTTATTAAGATAAATAAATATATAATAGTTAATTAAAAAAGTTTTTATATATTAGATAAATATATAAATCGTAATTATCGTATGCAAATTCTTTTCCAGCTAATTAAATAAGGAAAGGATTTGAGATAATTATTATAAGGAAACTGGATTCCTTACAAACTGTATTTTTCCTCCATATAAATAAAGCCTATGGGTTAAGGAAAATTAATTAAGCTTTTTCAGTTGAAAAATCAGTTTTCTGTCCCCTCCTCCTCTCTCCCAAAACCGGCGCACAA
Organism: Centaurea solstitialis; assembly: GCA_030169165.1. Classification (NCBI taxonomy): domain Eukaryota; kingdom Viridiplantae; phylum Streptophyta; class Magnoliopsida; order Asterales; family Asteraceae; genus Centaurea; species Centaurea solstitialis. The sequence continues at coordinate 73,740,124 of CM058041.1, forward strand.
ACCCCCCCCCCTTCGGGTCGTTTTTGTTGTTCGGGTTTCACGGTTCTGCTAGAGGAACGTTCGTTGGTTGATTACGGGTGGACTAATTCTCAAGCATCCAGGTAAATTAATCTAACCTAATCCTTTAGGTTTAGAGCTACAAACGATTAAGATCATTAGGCTTTATGGGTTTTTAGCTTTTATCGCTTCCGCAATGATTAGATCAGAAACAGCGTGTTTCTGATCACGTGGGTTTTTTAACAGTTTGTTTAAACCTACGAGATATATCGAACCAGCGAGGTTTTGATAGATCTGAGATATTCCTCGAGTCAGTTTGATTCGAGGATACCCACATAAACCCAACAAGAACAACATAGGACAGGACAAGCCAGAACATGTTAAAATGACCAGTTTACCCCTGATGAGCTGTGTACTGTTTTATTAATAAATAATCAATTTAATGCATAATAACAAAGAATTTAAAACCTTATAATACTGTTTTATTGATAAAGTCTATAAGTTGTCGCCGGAAGTAGCAGTCGCAAGTCGCCGGACATCGCCGGAGAGGGAGGCGGAGGCCGCCGGACGTCGGACGTCGCCGGAGGTAGCAGCCGCAGGTCGCCGGACATCGCCGGAGAAGGAGGCGGAGGCCGCCAAACGTCGGACGTCGCCGGAGGTAGCAGCCGCAGGTCGCCGGACATCGCCTGTGAGGGAGGCGGAGGCCGCCGGACGTCGCCAGAGGTAGCAGCCGCAGGTCGCCGGACATCGCCGTAGAGGGAGGCGGAGGTCGCCGGAGGTAACAGCCGCAGGTCGCCCGACATCGCCGGAGAGGGAGGTAGATCCGAGGTCGTGAAATCAAAGAGGAGATGGAATTTGGGAGAAAGCGGTTGAAGAAAAAAGAAGGGATATTTAATTAGGTTTCTTATTTTAAGGGTATTTTGGTCATTAAGTTCCTTGTTCCACTTAGTTCCATGGGTAAGGGGGTGGACACACTTGTCCCATGTCTTGTGCTACTGTGTTCTACTTAGTCCAAGGTTGGGGCGCGCCAAACGCAGGACAGGACTGTCCTGTCCTGTCCTGTCCCACCCTGTCCAGTGCACCAAACGCACCCTTAAACACTAAAAACTCCCCTAAATATGCTGCAATATCAAAACTACCCTTCGTCTTTTGCTGAATCACCACTTTAACTCACATCTTTTACTTACTTACAACTTTAGTCCCTTCATGAATTCCTCTTTACAACTAAGCCTAAATCTGGGAAGTTAAAGTGTTAAACCACATCTTTTACTAACTTACTACTTCAGTCCCTTGATGGATCCTTCTTCACATAATTTTATTTAAAAGCCATTCGTACATTACCTGTTTAGTGTACTTATTAAAATTCATAAATAATTGTTATTTTATATATACATAAACAAAACAAAAAAAAAGGTAACCATTATAATTGGCCAATTTAATTTCATTCATTTCAAAGAAAAAAATACATTAAAAAAATACATTTTTGTCTTGCTCAATCATATTGTTTTCTAGGGTGTGTTTATTTATCTCTTAACAGTTCCATTAAGAGCCTGTCTTTGAAATGTTAACAGGTAAATCTTGTTTGGCAAAAAAAAAAAAAAAAAACGGTTTATCTTTTAATGGTTCTAAAGCCCTCTGAATGGTTTTGTATCTTGGGAATCCCTTGACCATTCAATACCCTGATTTCATTCTCAGCGGTTACCAAAGAACCGTATTTCGTTTGCACTTATATCATAAGAGTATATTTATCATTCTATTTAGCACAAAATCGTTCAAGAACTACCAAACAAGCTATGTTGAGGCAAACACAGGGACAAGACCATGTTTCTAATGTTCCATCCTACATTTCTACCCCGTATACCATATGCACCCCAGACTTCTTCCACAGATACATGAAAATTACCAAATTTATCACTACTCCCATCTCAGCTAAAAAAATGCATGCTAGTTAAAAGACATTCTCTCTTAGTATTTCCTGCCTTATAATTCACCAAATTAAACTACATTATACAACCCGCAAACGGTTCGATGGATTCAAAAGAGCACAACGAAGCAAGCCTTTAGAACATTTCAAGAATATGTTCAAGAGAAAATTACCAACTCAAAGTCCAAATAAGAAGAAGAAGAACAAAATATTCTTGTTAAATTAGCAAGAAGTAAGTTTACTTTTTTGACTCTGTGTAGAAAAATAAAAACCATGTTATGAAAAGCTACTTCAATTAACGTTTAAATAAGCTCCAAGATCTTTTGCTAATTGATGTTTCTACATGTTTTTTGCATTGTTATCTAGCTTAGGGATGATAAACGAGCCATTTACAGTTATCCGAACTCAACTCAGAAGGATATTACCAGACTCGAGCTCAAATATTTTTTCAAAGTTCAAGCTCAAGCTTGATATCGACTACCTTGCTTATTGGCTTAACCTCGATGACTTTGATTATAAATTATGAGCATGTTTGGCTCGAAAACCAGTGTGCTCGGCTCGACTTGAAAATTTTTAAATCCAGCTTTTGAAAGAGCCGAGTCAAACATTGGTGTTATGGAGCTCGACTCATTAACTCTGACAAGTTTTACTGTGTATTTAACTAAAGTTCGACAATTATTAAGCTCGAGCTCAAGTAGCTCATTAAAAACTCAATTGGTTAACACGCTAATTCTAGCTTGTCAACCAGTTTTTACTAGATATAACTATAACTTATCAGACTTATCAGGTAATAGCTAGTTTATCAGCCAACAACTAGCCTTTTAGCAAGTTTACTAAACATAACCGTCAATGAAGTTGTGCAAAAACCTACGTTTATGGGCATTTCCGCAATCACAAGACTGTTGCTTTCCTCGATATTTCATATTTATTAATAAATATTTACATATTTCGTCCTTAAATGATATTGTTTATTTGTGAACATGGTCACATGTTACATTCACGTTGTGAGTTGCAATTTCTTCTTCTTTCTTTCATTGTTCTGTGGACATTTTAAACAACTTTTGTTTTTTTGGAAAAAGGACTACACGATGCACACCATCTGACAAATTTATAACCTACCAAATGAATAAAATACACCTAACCAGCATCGTACTATAACCCAGTAGAACTACTCTTCAAGTATGACATACCCCCATTTATTAAGATGGGGTGCACTAATCAATAGTCTAAACACAAGTCGTTCAAATGCTCCTCCCCCCTTTCTCTATAAACATACACGGAAGTAAATTAAAATGAAGTGAAAGAAGGGTAATTCAATGAAAGATGTGAGGTAAAGTGGTAATTCAATGAAAGAAGAGGGTAGTTGTGATAATGATCAAGTGAAGCATATTTTGGGGAGTTTTTAGCGTTCAATAGAACAAGTGTAAAAGGAAGTTACTTCAAGACATCAACAAGAGGCATGACTTCAAAGTTTTAAATCCTTGGTTCCGTAGCCTCCTACCATGTTACCAACCTGTTACCAATGATTTTTACCTTTTAGTCTAATGTGATGCCTTGTGACCAACAAAATTGATGAGAATTTGAGGATTTTTTTTATCCTTAGATATTTAAATGTAATCGGTGGGTAAAAATTAATGGCATTTTTTTCTTAGTTTTCAGTTTTATTTTGACCTAGTGTCTCACTCTCTCTTGAATTTGACTCAAAGACTCTCAAATCCTAATCTCTCTTCACTACTTCATGTCAAACGCAACCTACGGTCTCTCTTCTCATCTCTCAAAGTCTCAAACCCTCTTATCTCATCTCTCAAACCCTACTGTCTCCGTGTCTCGAAGTCAGATGACCTCCGACGAAGAGAAATACACAACCTCCGTGTCTCGAATCCTAAATAGTAGCGTAATGATATAGACACTAGGCGGCTTAATGGGTGAAAATAAAAGGTTGAATTTTTCGGATACTTGGGTTCAACCCGAAATTGTCGGATATCCAAAATTTTGGTGTTCGGTAGGGTCTTGCTTGGTCGAGTTGATTAGACCGGTCGGGACTACCCCGAATGGCATTGGATCAGTACAAAGGTCCTTGGAATGTGTAGCGATTCTAATTTGTATTCCCATATAAAATAACATTTTTCGTGCATGACAAAAATCTCACTAGCATGCTAAAACCATTATAGAAACATGCAACACATAGCATGTACACTTTCTAAAATCATGCTAGTCGTGTATCGTTTTTGTAAGTCACATAAATACTCATTTGATTGTGAAGGTTTTCGAGATTGAACTAGAACTAATATGCTACTCATATGGACCCTACTGCCTACGTAACGTGTAATATACAAAAAGTTTCCGTACTGCCATTGTCAAACATTATTGTCAATTTTGGTGGTCATACAAATCAAAATAAAACTGAAAACCAACAAAAAGATGTCATTGATTTTTATTACTTACTGATTACACTTAAATATGAAGAATAAAAACAACCCTCAAATTCTCGTCAATTTTGGTGGTCACAAGGCACGACATTAGACTAAAAAGTAAAAACCATCTATAATCGATTATTAACATGTTAGGCTACGGGAACAAGGATTTAAAACTCGAAGTCATATCTTCCGTTGATTACTCGATGAAACTTCTTAGCACATGTTAGACCATGTTTTTAATGTTCCATCCTACATTCCTACCCCGTATAGCATACGCACCCCAAACTTCCACAGATTGATGAAAATTACCAAATTTATCATTACTCCCGTTTAAGCTAAAAACAATGCATGCTAGTTAATACACATTCTCTCTTAGTATTTCCTGCCTTACCATTCACCAAATGAAACGATGTTATACAATCCGCAAACGGTTCAATGGATTCAAAACAGCACAACGAACCAAGCCTTTAGAACATTTCAAGAATCTGTTCAAGAGAAAATCACCAACTCAAATTCAATATAAGAAGAAGAACAAGTAAGCTTACTTTTTTGACTTTGTGTAGATAAAAAAAAACCATGATATGAAAGGCTACTTCAATTAACGTTTCAATATGTTCCAAGATCTTTTGCCGATAAATGTTTCTACATCCTTTTGCATTGTCATCTAGCTTAGGGATGATAAACGAGCCGTTTGCAGTTATCCGAACTCAGCTCAGAAAAATACTACCAGACTCGAGCACAAATATTTTTTTCAATGTTCAATGTTCAAAGCTCAAGCTTGATATTGACTAGCTTGCTTATTGGCTTAACCTCGATGATTTTGATTATAATAAATGAACATGTTTGCCTCAAAGACCAGTGTGCTCGGCTCGACTTGAAATTTTTTAAATCCAGTTTCTGAAAGAGCCGAGTCAAACATTGGTGTTATGGAGCTCGACTCATTAAGTCTAACAAGTTTTACTGTGTATTCGAAATGGACTCAAGTTCGACAATTATTAAGTTCGAGCTCAAGTAGCTCATTAAAAGCTCGACTAGTTAACACCCCTAAATTTTACCAGATATGACTATAACTTATCAGGGTTATCAAGTAATAGCTAGTTTATCAGCCAACAACCAGCTTTTCGGCAAGTTTACTAAACATAGCCTTCAATGAAGCTATGCAGAAACTTACATTTATGGGCATTTCCGCAATAACCAGACTGCTGCTTTCCTCGATGCTTTTAAGAGTCACCACTTCACCTCCAACCACCATGTTGATCACGATCCCATCTATGTTAATTTTTTATTTAAAAAAAATAAAACAAGTTAATCATAGAATTAGAAAGTAAGATTATCAGATTATGCATCGTGAAGTAGCAGAAAGAACCTGAAGCTAAACAAGTTGCCATTCGCCTCGTATATGTTTCCTGAGTTCAAACAGCATGAACGAATTAGATATAGAGGTGTGACTTCATATAATTTGTTTTTACATTATTTATTACTAATCAATTGTTAGGATGAGAATTACTGAGATTAATTGTGTTTAAGGTTTATTAATTCATGGTTGAGTTTCGGTGAAAAATAGTTAAAGTGAAACATAGCCATCAACCGTTGGATGAGAATTAGATGGACATTAGGATGAGAATTACCGAATGAGATGAATCGTATCAATTCCCTCCGAAAGCACAATTCATGGGAGAGTATGAGATAAAATAAGATCAATAATTCAGATCTATTTTTTTCACGATTCTCACATTTAATACTTAAACTCAACTTCTCACACAATCCTTCATCTCCAACCTACTACTAAAAATACAAAACTGATGATGTTTTCATCTCCAACCTAACACTAAAACGCAAAAAAGTTGGAGACCAATATAGTAAACCTCTATATTTTAAGGCCAATAACGTAGACCTCTAAAAATAAAAATTACTATAATACTTGATTTTTATAATTAAAAAGTGTGTGTATATATTGATTAAAATTTTAATATATTAAAATATTTATTATTATTATAATAAAATAAAAGATGTTTTTAATTGTGGATTGTGTCTATATATATGATGAAATAAATGATTTAAACTATTTATATTATAGGTTTAAAGTAATATACGATATGAGATTTCGAATTATATGTAATGAAATTAAAGATTTTAACTAACGCATATATTTTGCTTAAGTGTGAGAGATCATCGGAAACGGATAATTTTTAATGAATTAGTGGCTGTCAAATAAAATTACGGAAAAAACTTTAAAAAATTATAATTTTTGGTGAGATATAAATTTTTTGTGTTTTAGTGATATTTATTCAAATGTGAACTAAAAAGATATTACGAATTGTGTGAAACAGTATTCAAATGTTTTCATATATGAAATCATGTCATATTGTTATTAAACTTCCGGGCCGGTCCCGGTCAATTACCCGAAAAATGGGCCCGACTCGGTTTGGAACCAGAATCGGAAATGAGGTATTTGAAGGACCGAAAACTGGACCGGTATACCGGTGCCGGTGCCGGTGCCGGATCAGTTCTTGCGGTCCCATCACTCACCCCTAGTTTGGAGTTGTTTTTTTAGTGTTCAAGTGAGTCGAAATTTTTAGTGTTTTTAATGTTGTTTTTTTAGTGGTTGGATTGGATCTAAGTTGATGTATGATTATTAATTTTGATGATTTCTTTGGATCTATGTGAAAGATATTTTTATTAAGTATTACCCTATTAAAGTATGGGACATTGTCAACCATATGAGCACATTACTTACATTCCGACCCCCATCTTTGATATTTCTAGATCCGCCTCTAACATATTTATCATGATGAGTCTCAAGTGAAAATTTGTCTGCAAAAGCATGACTGAAATTTTACGGAAACATGAGTTCAACAAAATTTTGTGATAACATGTACCAGTAAATGTCCTAGTGCAATATTTTCTTTTTATATATATATATATATATATATATATATATATGTATATAGGGGTGGGTTCAAATGCGAACCACTTTTTGGTTGTGAACTTGAGGACAGCCGAGAGCGCGACATGTGGCGGATGACTAGGCGCCACGTCAGATCCACGGCGGGTGACTAGACGCGATTCATGGGAGGGCATTGAATTAAAGGGGGGACCACACTCAAAGTCGCCACATGTCGCACTCTCGGTTGTCCTCACGTTCATAACCAAAAGGTGGTTCACATTTGAACTTTCCTCTCTCTCTCTCTCTCTCTATATATATATATATATATATATATATATATATAGAGAGAGAGAGAGAGAGAGAGAGTCCCCTTATTTTACAAACTCATCAATCTGTGCAAACTCATCTAAACCATTCAATGGAAATATTAATGGACAAGATCAATTGCTGAAAAATAGGGAATTAGGTTACAACCACACCATCATATCCAAAAATATGACCACACAATCTTATCCAAAAATATAACCAACCGATGGATTCTGATTGGTGGAAACATGGTTTGCAAAGTTTGCACAAATTAATGAGTTTGTAAAATAAGGTGACTCTCTCTCTCTCTCTCTCTCTCTCTCTCTCTCTCTCTCTAGAGAGAGAGAGAGAGAGAGAGAGTTCAAATGTGAACCACTTTTTCATTGTGAACATGAGGACGAATCTCTGCCACTCATCCGGTCAATAAAGGCGGCTTTGACCGGTCCCCCCCTTAATAATCTCTACCCTCCCATGAATCACGTCAATCCTCCGTGATCGCATCCACCGTAACCGAAGATGTGAGAGAGAGAGAGAGAGAGAGAAAGGTTCAAATGAGAAGTGCTAAAAAAATGAAAAGTAGAGAAGCGATCTCCACCACTTATCCGGTTAATAAAGGCGGCTTTGACCGATTACGATGGACGTGATCACGGAGGATTGACGCGATTCATGGGAGGGTGGAGATTATTAAAGGAGGAATCCGGTCAAATCCGCCTTTATTGACCGGATGAGTGGTGGAGATCACTTATCTACTTCTCATTTTTTTAGCACTTCTCATTTGAACCTAATACTATATATATATATATATATATATATATAGGGAAGGTTCAAACGAGAAGCATATCAATTTAAGAAAAAGTGAGAAGCAATCTCAGCCATTCATCTCGCGGTTACGGTGGACGTGATCACGGAGGATTGACGCGATTCATGGGAGGGTAGAGATTATTAAAGGGGGGGGGGGGACCGGTCAAAGCCGCCTTTGTTGACCGAGATGAGTGGTTGAGATTGCTTCTCGTGTTTTCTTAAAAAGTTATATTTTTCGTATGAACCTCCCTCTCTCTCTCTATATATATATAGGGGAAGGTTCAAATGAGAAGCATGTCAATTTAAGAAAACGTGAGGAGCAAGCTCAGCCACTCATCTCGCAGTTACGGTGGACGTGATCACGGAGGATTGATGCGATTCATGGAAGGGTAGAGATTATTAAAAGGGGGGGGGGACCGGTCAAAGCCGCCTTTGTTGACCGGATGAGTGGCTGAGATTGCTTCTTACGTTTTCTTAAAAAGTTATGTTTCTCATTTGAACCTCCCTCTCTCTCTCTCTCTCTCTCTCTATATATATATATATATATATATATTTGTGATAGCATATTAGCATGTATCGGTAAATGTCCTAGCTCATTAAAATTTTGTAGTATTATAACATCCTTTGCTTCTTTCCCAAACTTTTCATGTGTGATGTTCTACTTCTATCTCCAAGATCAGTTTTATTTAGAGAAACAGAATCCAACATTGAAGAACCCCCACCCGCGGGTAAGGTGTGTGACAGTATAAGAATAATACCTTTTTTGTCGGTAGTTCATAGTTAATCAAAACACTAGAACTGATAGGGGACTCTCCTGAAGAAAGAAGAGGAAGACAAGCATCGGTTGCAACTATCATATGTGACTTTTGGTCTTCCTTTTCATCCCCTTCATCTCCCGATTGAACAGCCGCCTTTTGGTTCCACTTCATTGTTGTGTGGCGAAATCTGTCTAAAACCAAAGCACGTTCTGCTTCCGCGAGGTCACTGTACTGAGAAAGATATTCAGAAAACAATGATAATAATGTAAATTATTAATCATGCATGCACTAGGAAACTATTAAACATTGTAAACAGTAACTGTTCAAAGTGAACCAATTAAACCAAATACCATCTGATTGCCTAGTATATACTATATATACTAAAAGGATGAGGGTCAGGTACATGGATGCTTTGGGCATTGTTTGGTAAACACAAAGTAGCTTATAAGCTTGCTTATTTTTTGTGTACATGTTTGGATGGACAAAAAGTAGCCTATAAGCTAACTTTCTGGAAAGCTACTTGGAGGTAGCTTTTTGGAACTTTTTCCAATTATACCCTTATTAGTATTAATTATTATACCCCAATATACCCTTTTTGGTCAGTTTACATACCCATAAGCTAGTTTTGCCAAACATAATTTGTTCTTAAGCTAGCTTATTAGTTACCAGCTAGCTTATCAACTAGTTTGCCAAACATAGCCTTGGTATGTGTTACTGTGTGAATATGTGTGACACGGTGACACCATTGAATTACTCTCCAAAAAGACCTTAAGGAGAGAAGGATGGTTCCAACAAAGAGGATAAATGGTCCAAGTAACTCCAACACACCCCCTCCAACAAAGAATAGATAGGCATAGACTGTCCCAAATTTCCGAGAGGCGCCTAGACAGGTGTGGGAGCTACACGATTACAGATTGTTCTAGAGTGGTAGAACTTGGCTCCGATACCATGTAAGAATATGTGGAACCCATTAAATTACTCTCCAAAAGAGCCGTTGCGGAGAGAAGGGACATCCCAGTTTATATATATAGGGTTGAAATGGTCCACGTCTAGCCGATGATATCATGCAAGAATATGTGGAACCCATTAAACTAGCCATCTGTGGCATAACAATATGGTATCAGATAGAGTCCTTTAGATTCCAATTGGGAGCTGGCAAACCTTGACATGGATTGAATTCAATGCCTCATTCTGTAGCAAAAGGAATGATGCTAAAGAATATATTACTGCAGAGTACAGACCATGAAGAGAGTACGCAGAAGGTAAAATACCAGCGGTGTTACGGAAATGTAGGAAATGTTGGAGACGGCAGAGCAAACAGCATCAAGCTCATCACGCGTGCTACAACAAACCACCATTGGCAGCCATGGTCGACGGCCTGCCATTCCTAATAGATCCATCAATGTCTCCTGCCAAATTTCAAGTGTTTTTCCAGTTCATAATTCCATGCAGTCAAAAGTTCAATAACCATCTCTCAAAAATGTAAATCATAATAGTTACTTCTCCATCCTATCTAGATGATTCCATACTTCTAAATTATAAGACAACAGACGAACAGAAATATAAATCAGAAAATGGCATGAAAAAACACGAAATTTCTCACTTGTTTGCATACTTCTGTACCAACTCACCTACTTGCATTCGAATGGTGAATTTCTCACTTGTTGCCAAATTTTGAATATAACAGATGTATTTAAAATTTTATAACAAAATCATAGATTAAATAGTCCCCCAATATTTCCTATTTTTTTGTATGTTCATCCCCTTTCGGTGGATTTTCATACTCCGCTTGAGAATGTAATCCAGTCCTTTCCCCAAGGCCTGGCTAAAGCTGTGTTTGGCTAACTAACTCATAAGCTAGCTGGTAGATAATAAGCTAGTTGATAGCTGATAAACTAGCTAGTACCTGATAAGCTAGCTTATGAATAAATTATGTATGACAAAAACTAGCTTATGAGTATGTAAAATGACCAAAAATGGTATATTGGAGTATAATAATTAATATTAATAAGGGTAGTATTAGATAAAGCTGCTAAAACACCACTCCAAGTCTCCAACTGGCGTTTCAATAAGCTAGCTTATGGTCCATCCAAACATGTATTAGCTTATAAGCTAGCTTATGGTCCATCCAAACATGTATTAGCTTATAAGCTAGCGTATCAGCTAGCTTATTTTTGCCAGACACAGCCTAATTCTCCAAAATAGCATGAAATTTGGATCTCACTGAGATCAATTTCAAATTTTGGATATCTGAATTGAAGATATTTAGGTTATTAACTTATTATTTTATCAAGTTTAATTAATTCATCAATTCAACACCATAAGAATGAAAGAAAACCTAAATGAACATGGGAGTGAAGATTGAGAGCTGTTTATATATTTCCTTCGATTAATTACAATAACAGCATAAAACGAATCGATTATTCAAAGTAAGAAATGGCTTTTTCTTAACTGAAACTTAAAATTAGGGCAAGAGATGGACCATCTTAAATTGAATTCTGTCGACGGCGAGATAGAAATGGCGCTGTGGACTGCAACGCACACAATTCAATGATTTCAGTAAACTGATTTCTCCATTAATTCCGGCGATCAACGTGAAAAACAGGCTTATTTGCAATCAACAAATAAGACAAATTCCGATTACCTAATAGTAGCGGCAGAAGGAGAAATATGTGAAGATGCTTCCACGGCGTCCATCTCCGGCGAAAAACTCCGGCGAAAGAAGAAGCCCTACCTAACTTGCTCCTGAAACGGCGACTGAAATATTCCGTTAGTATCACGGTTGTATGGGAAAGAGTAAGTTACAAAACTAGTCCTCAACTATTAGTTGATTGCCAATTTTAGTCCTTATTTTTTACGTAATAGCGATTTTTGAAAATGAGGTGTAAACGTGTTGGGTATGCGTGTAAAAAGTAAAATCTTGTCGAGATGTGTGGTGAGACTACGAATATGATACCGATTAGAACAATTGTACCTGGAGAAGTCACTTGTTAGAATGATAATTTTAATGTGTGTTGGTTGGTTGTGGATTGCAAGAAAGGTCGACTGTTATTAGACGTTTGACGATGTTTGTAGATTTTGTAACGAGAATAGAGATTGCAGATTGGAAGCTCGTGGAAGATAAAAGAGTCTTTGGTTGTAGTCTTTCTTTTTTGAAAGAGGTATCCCAGACCACATTGGGCCCAGACTAATCCTCGGCAATTTTGGGCCGAAGCCCGACTGCTAAAGCATGCAGCCCGGGGTCGAAGCCCCCGTACCTCCAGAATGCGTCCCCCAAGGCTCGAACTCGGGTTCACCACTATGTAGTGCCCAAGCCTTACCACTAGGCTAACACTCCTTTGGTTGGTTGTAGTCTTTCTTCCTGCCTCACTCCTAGACTAGTATACGAGACTTGTGAATTACCTTATACAGGGTAGAAATACCATTTTTTTTTGCCTTGTGTGTAGACGAGATTCTTGATGAGTATCTTTGGGGGTGGGGATAACCTTTGTGGTGACAATTTTACAAATAATAGTGCCGACTTGGACTTGTTTTTTTTTTTTTTTTTTTTTTGGAAGAGGTATCCTAGATCTCATTGGGCCCAGACTAATCCTCGGCAATTTTGGGCCGAAGCCGGACTGCTAAAGCATGCAGCCCGGGGTCGAAGCCACCGTACCTCCAGAATGTGTCCCCCAGGGAACGAACTTGGGTTGTTTGTTCGATGGTGAGTAGTAGAAGGAAATTCAACGTGAGAATTCCATCACAAGGAATATCAACTCAAAATGCATATTGAAATAAAAGATAAGTAAAACTATTGTCAACAACCCTGAAATTGAATAAAGGATTGTCCAAGACTCAAAAGTAAACACGAGATTAGAGGTAGTTCATTAGTATGAATGAATAAATGATGAGGCCTTCTACATCACATAAACTCTACTCTAAACTTAGTTTAGGGATTTCCATCATTGATCTCAATATTATTTACATGTATCGATAAATGGTAGCTAAAATATGTTGAATTTAGCATCACGGTCATTTTGAGCCTCTTTCACTGTTATAAGTCCATCATAGAATCATTTTAGAAAGTCACATCGTTATTTTTATAGGGTATACTAATTTGGTTTAACATGGGTTGTCGTGTAGTTTTCTGAAAGGTGTAAACCCGACAGACTATCTTGGAATCTAGTTGGCTCATCTGAGTTGGTTATGCTAAATTTGTAACACTTATGTTTCTTGACTTTAGCAAAAGTAAAACTCATAATATGATAAAAATATGTAATACCATGAACAATGCGGGTGTTTAAGTACATAACACCCAAGATATGTCATTTTCTTGACCTCTCGGTTCTCACCCATTAGAGTCCCATGACCCGTTTGTTTGACCCAACTCCATATGGCCCAAAACAACTTCATCTGGACCAAAAATCTATTGAGAACCACATTTAAACTATAATAATATTGAGGTTGTTATATACAATTTGTTATAATAGCAATATTTATGCTTTAATGTTTAATTCCAAATCAAAACCACAATTTTGAAAGCATTTGAAATCTTGAAAGACGATGTGATTACGTGGGTTTGAGCGGTTTTAAACCTTGGTTAACTCAACTAATAAATCAAAAAGTTAAGGGTATGTTAGAGATGGTCTTTGGGGTTTGATAAAATAACACTTTTTGCTTCAACGGTTTCATAATTAAAACACGACCATTATATTTTGAAAAAAACACTTGGATTTGGTTCCTTACTATAAGAATTGCTAAAAAATGGTGTTATGCTAAAGACCTTTTTACTTTATTAATACATAGATGCAATAAAAACCAAAGAAACAAAATCATAAAATAGATTTTAACGATGAAAGAAAACAAAATAAATAAAAGAACAAAAATGACTATTACTTAATAGAATTCTTCACATTCAATAAAAAGGGGACTAATTTAGATAGTTCTATAAACTATGATAAATATCTTGCAATCTTATAATTTGAAAAACGGGGGAACAAAATGTATTAGTTTTACCAAACCAAACTCTTTAACTCCAAATTCCAAACTCAAAAACCAACAACAATTCTTCAAATAGTTTATGGGTTTGGGCTTTTATAGCTCTATAAATTCAAAGAATGAAAACTATATAAAAGAACAAGAATTCTTCGGCCCCACGCCCGACTACTATGAATTAAAATAACAATAAAAAGGTGTTTGGGAGTGCTTATTTAAAATAACTTATGATTTTTGGCAAAAGTGTTTATCAACTTATATGTTGTGGATTTTTTTTTCAAAAAGTGTTTGGATTAGCTTATTGTTGTGCCAGGAAGTTATAAGCTCATAAGTTGTTTTTTAGTGTTTGACAAATTCAGTTTATTTGTGCAAAATGATCTAAAAGGACATTCTTTCATACTATTGAGAGAACGTTGGAACAGGGGTGATGGAGGTGAGAAGTCTGTGTGATGATAAAATAGGGCAAAAAAAAACAAGGTTAGAATTGGAATTTGGTTTTAAAAGCTTATAAGAAGTTTCTAATAAGTTAATATAGAGCGACTTCTCAAAAATGACTAATAGCTTTTGTGAGATAAAATAAACAGCTTTAGAAAATAGCCATCCAAACACCTTAAAATAACTTATTTACTTTTTTAAGATGAAATAAGTTAAAAGCACCATCAAATAAACACTCCCAACCATCCTCACATATTCACGGTTTTGTTTTCACCTTGTAACCCAGCTTGGATTTTTTATTTTATTTTAATATATATAAACACACACTTTATTATAAATAATAGAGAGCATTTGATATTAATTCCTAGAAACAAAATACTAAATCTCAAGTATTGTTTAGTAACACGTGTTATTTAAAACGTAAGATTATAAATAAAGTTATTATTATTAAATTTAAATAAAATATAATTGAAAAATTAAACAAAATAAACAAAATAAAAAAAAGTTTACAAATAAAAATATAACTCCTCTCAAAACCATATAAAACCATAATACATAGAAATAAAATAAAACATTAAAGTCCATTCTAATATATAAAGGAGAGTAGGTCATCATCAAAAAGGTTAATTTAGGCAGGAAAACCTCTACCTTGTAGCTCTTTGGACTCGACCATATCCCACCGGAGAAGGTTTCCTTTTGTATTTATATAAAAGTTTGAAAACTTCTTTAAAGGTTTTAGAGAAACTTTTACTTTCGTCAACAACCTTCCTTATATAACGGTAGGAAAAAGGTTTTAGCCTTTTTAGGAAGAGTTTTAGGTACGAAAAACTTATATTCAGTTATACTTCTCATATTTGTCATATAATTTATTCTCTAAAAATCACTTTTAGATACGCTTCCAAATCATTCTTTAATACTTTATTCTCTAAAAGCTCTTTTTCTTGTAGTGTGATTTTAAAGTAAAATCATTTTACATGTACGTCGAGCTAACTAGCCTTTGAACATGCGAGTATTCACCCAACCTTGTTCGCGTTAACTAGTTACGCCTTTTAGACATGTATCAGATGTGATTTTTCTCTAGAATCACATGTGATTTAGCCCTTATCACACTTTTGGAATTTGACAAGCTCCGTGTATGATTCTACACCCTCTCTCTCTCTCTCTCTCTCTCTATATATATATATATATATATAGAGAGAGAGAGAGAGAGAGAGAGGAAAAGTTCAAATGTGAACCACTTTTTGGTTGTGAACGTGAGGACAACCGAAAGCGCGACACGTGGCGGCTTTGAGTGTGGTCCCCCTCTTTAATTCAATGCCCTCCCATAAATCGCGCCTAGTCATCCGTCGTGAACTTGACGTAGCGCCTAGTCATCCGCCACGTGTCGCGCTCTCGGTTGTCCTCACGTTCACAACCAAAAAGTGGTTCACATTTGAACCCACCCCTGTATATATATATATATATATATGTTTCATTTAAGAAATTTTTTGGAAAGATATCTAAAAGGGTTTATTCACATATCATCATGTTATATCAAAGTCCAGATCTATCAAATTTAGGGACTTGACATAATCTAAAAGTGAATGATGATCTTGCGAAAAATATGATTGAAGCAAAAGGACCACCCTTATCAAATATCCTAGCTCCGCCCCTGCTTGGCTTTCTCTCCACGGAAGTGAATGGCGGCTTTGGCGGCTTGCTCCGCTGTCCCGAAGGTTCCCAGCCACACTCTCACTTTCCTCCACGGATCCCGGATCTCCGTCGCCTACGTGCCCCATTGCCTCTGCCTCACTCCCCTGTACTTCCGCTTCCTCTTCCTCTTCGGCGGCGCCACCGCATTTGGTCCCAAATAATTGCATCCCAACCAGCCCTCGATGTTGCACACGTGGCACACCTCCATTGGATGTTCAAACAGTGGTATCACCGTAGATGGTGACGTGTCATTGGAGATGACGGTCTTGAGGGTGGAGACGATGATGGAGTTCTCCTCTTCCTCCGTTAAGTAACGGCGGCCGTTAATCATGGTGGTGGTTGTGGTTGGGTACAGGTGGAGGGTTTATATAACGGGAAAGTTGGTTGTACACGGTGGCTTTGTGGATAATTAGGAGGCCACGTGTAACTAAAAGGTTGGGTCTGCTACTGGGAGATGATGGGTGATTTGGATTGCTGACGTATGGTTAAGGTTTACACGTGGCGTATTTGAAAGTGAAACGTGGCAAATGACGAGTGTGCCCATGGAAGCCAAGTTTGTCTACTCCAGAGAGCATGGGTTTCTTGAACTTCGCTTTCAGAAGCTTGTTGGTTTCGATTCTAGATAGTTCCACTCTTCCAGAAAGCACCATTCTTCCTTCTAAACAACAATTATTTAACTTTAACCATTTATATTTATTAACTAAAAGTAAATTGAAATTTTAATAAGATTGTGGAATAATAAATTTAATTTCCATTTTTACTTGGTGAACACCATAGGCGGAGCTAAAGAAGGGCATACGGTGGCACGTGCCACCGTTTTATTTCTTTGTCGTAGTGCAAAAAAAATGTGCCGTGAAAGATGCCATCATATCAATTTGTTGTGTGCTACCATATATATTTTGAAACTACATTAAAGACATAGGTTTTTCTTGGTGAAGTTGGTTAGTTACTTGTTTTTAAAACATGAGGTCATGGGTTCGAGTCTTGTTAGAGATTTTAGCTTCAGATTTATTGTTTTTATATAAAAAATTGTTTGTACCAAGAATTGAACTTGAGACTTCACCTTTGAAAAACAACAAACCAACCACCACACCAATAGAGATTTTTGCGAAAATTATCTTTATATATGTTATTTATAGTAAAATGGTGCCACCGTTTGAAAAAAGTTCTAGCTCCGACCCTGGTGAACACCTTAGGTTTACTAGGGTTCGACATCAATCATCATATTCACCTAGTAACCTTATGACACGCCTTAAAAAGCATTATACCCTCATTGTAACTTGTAGGCCTTGAGGGTTGACCTCACCGTCACGCCATGTCTCTCGTTATTTAGAACCTTGTTTTAAACCTTGTAAATTGCAAATTTTCGACCACACCACATTCGATCAAAACCAGAAAAACATGATCCAAACTGAGTAGAAACTTACTTGAAATCAACCCAAGATCCAAAAATAAACTCTAAGTTTAAAATGCGGAAACGGTAAACTTGAACTCTCAACAGAGCAATCAACCACACAATGATAAACGTAACTTGATGGAAATAAGTAAGAGACAAAATGACACCGAATTTACATGAAAAAACCCAAAACAAGGAAATACCATATGCACAAGAGACCGTCGAGAAATTCGTTATAATCAATAGATGTTACAACGTACAATTCTTGAAAAAATAAAGAAATCAATGAACAAATACAGATTTAAATGCTAATTGAACAAGAATAAATTACTGTAAGCCCATTTTCAAGTATACCTTTTATCCACTTTCATGCACAACGATTTAAGATTCCATTCCATTTCATTTGTATGCATAATAATTTAACTCTCCATGTTTTAGAGTCAGAGCATGATAATAAAACAATAGATAAGTTGTGAATGAGGTGTTAAGTAAATGTGCTAAAAAGCTTCGTGTTCAAACCTTGTGCCTCTACCGCTAAGACGAAGGTGTTCCAAAAAAAAAGTAAATGTGCTAAAAGGCTTATAATAAGTCCCATGTCCAGATAGTGACAATGTAAAAGTCCATAATAATAAACCTTATAACCAACAAGAAATGGCACTTTTACAAAATCAAATGGACAAGCTCACTAGCTCAGATGCATGAACATTCATTCCGCGTCGGTATTCTTTTTTTTTTTCTCTTGATCTGGGCATACTCAGTCACATATAGCATTTGGATGCTAAACTTTTAGGCCGTTTATGAAACCAAAATCAGTAAATCACTATAAAATATTTGCTTATAATTAAAGTAAAGACCTAAATTATTGAATCGAAAAAGCCCAAACTAGTAGTATATGAAAATTTGATGCCCTGTGCGGTTGCACGGCCTCCATGTGCCCAAGGTCGGGCCTACTGGTAGAACCGACAATTATACCGCCCTTATCTCCGCGATCTGTGACACTACTTAGACTACTTATTGTCGCAGACCCAAATTTGGATCCAATAATCATAGATTCCAATCGAGCTTCGTATCTCCAATCCTACATGTTGAGCAATGTCCCACATTGGACACAAGGTGAACTTGTAATGTGCTTATAAGGGTTCTGGGCTACTTCACTCATTGCCAATTGGTTTTGAGTTGGAACCCCACAAACTAACATGGTATCAGAGCAAGGTTCACCCGTGGTTGGTCAAAATAAAGCCACACGGACTCCACGTAACCCAAAGTATCCACGTGTTAGGCTAAAAGAGCGCCACACGTGAGGGGGCGTGTTGAGCAATGTCCCACATTGGACACAAAATGAACTTGTAATGTGCTTATAAGGCCATCCACAATGGTACCAATTGGTACCAGATGTCACATCAGCGTCACATCAACTTACCAATACCTTACCAATTCCCTACCAATTCATCCATAATCATACCAATTCCATACCAATCTAAATAATTAATTAAAAATATATAAAAAATAAAAAGGAAGAGAGAGAAGGAAGAGAGAGATAGAGAGAAAAAAGAGAGAAGGTTTGTCATTGAAATCGGCAGTGGAGTGCCAATTCTCTTGCCAATTTCTTGCCTACCGACCATCCTCTATGGTGTTCCCATGCCTTGCCGATCGGTACTGGTTCCATACTGGTACCCATAGTGGATGGCCTAAGGGTCATGGGCTACTCCACTCATTGCCAATTAGTTTTGAGTTGGAACCCCACAAACTCACACTACATCTTATCCATTCGAACATTTTGCGTTGTAAGTCAAAGAAATGCTCCTCCAATTTCCTTTCGTAGTTTTCGAAAACCACATCGTTGTGATGCGACCACAAAAGGTACAGTCTGTGCACAAATTTAAGTAGTATGGGTTTAAACTTTGGCTTTTATTTTATTTTAATAATATATATTTACACTTTATTATAGATACTATAAAGTGTATATTATTACGTCTCAAATACAAATTACTATATCTAAAATTTGTTTACTAAGGGTAAGGGGCTGTTCGGTTGTGACTTAATGGACTGAATAACCTGTATAGTTGATTCGGTCATCCATATAAAGTTGTTCATTTGTGGCTTAGTTGCTAAATTAATGTCTGATTCGGTCAGCCTCAAAATAACACTCATCCACATTCAGCTACCCAATTTCCATCCCTGCCCTTGTTATTATTATAACCCAGCTAGCAAAGAAACAAATGTACCGCCTCTCTCTCTAAACCCTTCACGACCTAATTCCGCCATCACCAACTCTTTGAAGCACCATTGTCTAAATCGTTCATGGATTTTCCTCTCTATCTCAATCGATTTGTTAACTGATAGATATGTTTTTGGATTCTCCTCTTTATCTCCATCGGTTTGTTCATTAGTTCTCCTTTTCAGTAGAAAAAATATTGAAGATTTGTTCCTGGATTCTCCTATATCTTGATCGATTTGTTCTCCAGATGATTTGTTCTTGGATTTCCTCTCTATCTCCACCGATTTATTCACCTGCTCTCCTTTCCAGTCGAAGAACTAATGAAGCCCATAGGTTCTCCTTCTGTTTTGGGTTTCCTGTATTCAACAATTAATGGTGGGTTTTTTTGGTATTTCTTCCTCTGCTCAATGGTTAGAGACGGTAGAGAAAAAATAGCTTGATGACTTGACCTGAAAATATGTTTGGGTAGATTCATGGTGGAGAAGAAGAAATGAAGAATGGCTTGATAACTCCACCTGGTAATATGTTTGTGAAGATGGTTTTAGAATAGCTTGATAACTCCACTTGGGAAATATGTTTGGAAAGATGGGTTGAAAATGGTGATAGAAATGGTAGCTTTTCTCGAACAAACATATAAAAAAGGGTAAAATGGTCTTTTTATACATTTAGACGATTTATTCAGCACTCATTTCGAACATCAATTTATCTGTTATTATACATACAACTTTATTCATACAGGAATTAATGGAAAACGAACTCAACAACCTCTAATAAATATTGTTTAAAACTTAAGGGTATAATAATTATGTATACAACTTTTTGAAATGACATATGTAAATACATAATAAACATAATGTTTTAAAAATAATAACTTAAAATATAGTTCTAACAATCGTAAAAGTATAATAAAATATTTAATTATTATTTCATTAAAAAATATTATCAAACCTAAAATATTACACTTAAATAAAATATAATAAAAAACCTAAACTAAACTAAAAAAAATACAAATAAAAGTACAATTGCTCTCAAAACCATATAAAAACGTAATACAAGAAATAAAATAAAACATTGAAGCCTATGCATTACATTCTAATATATATAGGACAGTAGACAGTAGACACTAAACAGAGCATGTAGGCTGATAAACCTCTTATTTCAACCGGATTCTTTATTTCCCTTTAAAACCTCAACATTTTCCCGCATATTTTCTTTTCAAAACGCAAACACACAAAACGACTTAACCACGGACCCGGATGGTGCCTTTCGGCTTCGGGTCACGAACTACGATCCGGCTTCCGGCATTCCTCTTCTTCCGCTTTCACCGGCGGCCGGTGGTAATCAGTCTCCGGAAAATTGGTCTTTGCTTTGTCTCCACGGAAGTGAATGGCGGCCCTGTCGTAAGCCCTGGCGGCTTGTTCCGCCGTCCGGAAGGTTCCCAGCCACACCCTCACTTTCTTCCATGGATCCCGGATCTCCGCCGCCCACGTGCCCCATTGCCTCTGCCTCACTCCCCTGTACTGCCGCTTCCTCTTCCTCTTCGGCGGCGCCGCCGCATTTGGCCCGAAATAGTTGCAGCCCAAGCAACCCTCGATCTTGCACACGTGGCACACCTCCATTGGGTGTTCGAACAGTGGGATCACCGGAGATGGTGACGTGTCATTGTGGTCGCCGGAGATGACGGTCTTGAGGGCGGCGACGATGACGGAGTTCTCCTCTTCCTCCGTTAAGTAACGGCGGACGTTAATCATGGTGGTGGTTGTGGTTGGGGGTACAGGTGGAGGGTTGGGGAGGTTTACATATAAATATATAACATGGAAGTTGGTTGTACACGGTGGCATTTCTGGATAATGAAGGGCCACGTGTAAGTAAAAGGTAGGGTATGCTACTGGAGATGATGGGTGATTTGGATTGCTTACGTCAGTTTAAGGTTTACACGTGGCCTTCCTGAGAGTGAAACGTGGCAACTAAGGAGTGTGCCCATGCAAGCCAAGTTTGTTCTGAAATCTAGACGATGGTTTTTCGAACTTCCCCTCAGAAAGGCCCGCTTTTATTGTGTTTCGATTATAGAATATTCCAGAAAGTACCATTTTTGGCTTCTAAACAATAATTATCCTACTTTAATTATAAAGAAATCTACTTCATTAATCAAAATTAAGCTTATATGTAGATCTTCTTTGTAACGTGATAGGATAATGGTTTCTTGAAGGTAAATTCTATCCATACCCTCTTTAGGCCATCCACAGCCGTACCACTCATACCACTCATACCAGCTGCCACCTCAGCTCCACATCAACTTTACCACCACCTTACCACTACCATACCATTCCATCCTTACCCATACCACTCAAATTAATTAATTAAATAAATAAAAGAAAAAGAAAAAAGAAGAGAGAGAAAGAGGAGAGAGATAGAGAGAAAAGAGGAAATAAGCAACGGCATTGAGGCACCGTTGGACCTCCATACCGCTCCCATACCTCCATACCTCGGTGGTGTTACCGTTGGTATGGAGTCCATACCGCTGCCATACCACTTGGGCTGCGGATGGCCTTAGTAACTATATGTGAGTGTCTGGGTAGATTCAAATAGGAGGGAGTGTGGATTATATGAGTAAAAAATGAATAGAATGGGGTATGGTTAATAACACCATTTCTTGAAATCTAGTTCATTATTATATCTTTTGTACTTTAAAAATATTAATTAACAATGTACTTTTCAAGACATTTAATTTAATAATTTAGGTAGATTTTATAAAACCATAAATGTTGCATGAAAAACTCAAAACATGGAAAAACTAAGGATGATATGTTGTGGCCTGTAGGGTAGAATAGATGATCACAAGCAGATGTTTATCGGTTTGCAAAAACAAATGGTTTTATTAATTATGTTTTCAAACTTCATCACTATTTCTCATTAATCAAATCCTTGAAAAATAGACACAACTAGTCTACTCTAACTTAAGTTTATTGGGACTTTCAACAGAAAAGGGATGATCAGAAGCAACAAACACCGAAAATTGTTCTTGTTCGTCAAAGAATTCTCCTACATCAACATAAACGGTGGTTGGGTGGTGGCCGGCAGATGTTGAGTGTTTGATGTAGTATTTAGTATGAATATAGGTTGATGTCGTCTCCAAATTCTACTAATCCCCCTAATGGGTTTTTGCTAGTATTTAGTATGAATATAGGTTAACGTTGATGTCGTCTCCAAGTTCTATAGTTTCTATGTCGTCATACTCATCGTCTCATCGATGGTAACGGTTGATCAATTGGTGGATAGTTAGAAAGGAAGGAGGAGGAGCATCGAAAAATGGTTGACTTTTAGTAAGAATTAGCGTGTGAAGGCAACTTTGACTTTATACTTGAATTGATATATTGAAAGTAAAGGGTATATGTAGTGTGTTCTTCCTTCCTTCATTTTTGACTTTTTTTCCAAATGTCAAAGGAGGACCACTCTTGATTTGCTTTGACCATTGGCCTGTACTTCTTCAAGTTAAAGTTCTATTTTGTGGTTTTCTTGTTAGTTTATGGTTAATTTAAATATTTTTTTGTCTTTAAATGAGAAATTATATAAATAAATCACCATGATACATCAAGGTATGAATATCAACTCAAAATTATGACATGTGAATAATGACATATGATTGTTAATATATTCAATTTTATGGATTTGATTTAAATCTAAACGAGAGGTAAAATTTCATCAAAAGTCATAGCTCCTAACAACTGATTATATTTTATTTTTTTAATATAGCAAGTAGAATGCTTCTTACTACAGTTTCTATAAGAAAATTTATAGCTAGTTCGCCACAAATTTTCGTTTTTTAAAATAAATGGATTATTATTCACCCTAAAGTATGGAAAACCATAAAAATTTGCATATGATTAATTATACGTTCTCAATTCAAGCAACACATGTTTTAAAGGTAAGGATACAAAGTTTATATTCTGGGGCACGTCCTACACCAATCGAAAAGAAAGATCATGCAATCTTATAAAATTTGATGGAAATAGTAAAATGCATTTTACTTTATGATTTTTCACCCTATAAATCTTATAATCGGAGGAAACCCTTTAATTGACCATCAATGTTTTTTGTGTTTGGATTTTCTATGTAAATTGAAGATGTTGTAGAATCTAACTAGATTATTTGATTAAGTGTGTTGATACAATAAAATATAGAAGTACATAAAGAACTAATATTCTAAAAATATATAAGATATTATAGTCAAATGACATATACATATAAATAAAATTTTGGAAGTCAACTCCCGCTTTTCTCCTGTCACATGATAAAAATATCTACTTCTAAGCTTAGTTGTGATCAATGAATTTTCTGTCATATAAAAAGATTAAAATTTAGATTTCTTTTTCTTTACCATTAAAGTAAAGTAAATTATTATTTAGAAGGAAGAATGGTACTTTCTAGAATAGAAACACCATTTGGAAATTGGAAGCACTTGGAGAAAAACCATAGGTCTAGAACAAACTTAGCTTCCATGGGCACAGTGGCACACTCCTCATTTGCCACGTTTCACTTTCAGGAACGCACGTGTAAACCTTAACCTTACGTCAGCAATCCAAATCACCCATCATCTCCCAGTATCAGACCCTACCTTTTAGTTACACGTGGCCTCCTAAGTATCCACAAATGCCACCGTGTACAACCAACTTTCCCGTTATATAAACCTCCACTCCACCCACCCTCCACCTGTACCCACACCAACCACCACCATGATTAACGGCCGCCGTTACTTAACAGAAGACGAGGAGAACTCCGTCATCGTCGCCGCCCTCAAGACCGTCATCTCCAATGACACCTCACCATCTCCGGTGCTCTCACTCTGCGAACACCCAATGGAGGTGTGCCACGTGTGCAACATCGAGGGTTGCTTGGGCTGCAACTACTTCCGGCCAAATGCGGCGGCGCCGCCAAAGAGGAAGAGGAAGCGGCAGTACAGGGGAGTGAGGCAGAGGCAATGGGGCACGTGGGCGGCGGAGATCCGGGATCCGTGGAAGAAAGTGAGGGTGTGGCTGGGAACCTTCCGGACGGCGGAGCAGGCCGCCAGAGCCTACGACAGGGCCGCCATTCACTTCCGTGGAGAGAAAGCAAAGACCAATTTTCCGGAGACTGATTACCAGCCGGTGAAGGTGGAAGAAGAGGAATGCCAGAAGAAAACGGGTCATGGTTTGTGACCCGAAAGGCATCCGGGTCGGGTGGCTTTTTAATGTTAAATGTTGGTTTGGCAATTGGCGCGGGAAGATGGTGAGGTTGGAAGGGAAATAAAGGAACCCCCACTTGAAATAGGATAAAAGAGTAAATTAAGTTTTTCGTCTGGTTTGTTGTAGATTTTTATTTTTATTTTTGTTTTTTTATATTGTGGTTTCACTTTTTATAGTTTGAATTTAATTGTTCTTCTTTATCGTTATAGTTTGTAATTTAATTGTTCTTCTTTTACATACTAGAAATTTACTCGCGCACGTTGCCGCGCGAAGTATATGTATCAATTACCCGATCATAATAAATCGTATATAAACTATTGAAATTAATATATAATATTCAAGGTTAAGTGGTCAAAAATTGAAAAAGTTTTGATCGATAGTGTATCTTCAAACTCATAACATTTGAGTTCATTTTGAAGATTTTGACTTAACCGATTATAATGATATAAATTGTTAAAAAAAAATATTTCTAGAATTCTTGAAATATTTGTTACAAATATTTGACGAGTAAAAGTAAGATCCTTGAAATTTCAATAATTCTTGAAATTAACTTTAATAATCTCTTTATATGATAGTATATAGATATAGATAGTTTAGATTAACAATAACCGAATAAGCTTTTTATAAAATAGTATAGATATAGTCATAAATTATAGACAATAGTGTAAAATGGAAAATGAGAATTTAAAAAAATATAAAAAATGAACTAATTTATATGTATTCTTGATATTTAATGATACGTTTAAATAAAAAAACTATTCAATATTAAACACATTTTGATAATATTGTCATGACGATTATAATGGTATAACTGGTTGGAAAGAAAAAGAATTTTTTTTAATACATTTTAGTTCGTATATCTTATTTGAGTAAACTTCACTTTTGGTCCCTGTGGTTTGACGAAAATAACGGATTTGGTCCCTAGAGTTTAAAAAATACAAATTTGGTCCTGTAGTATGCGATTTCGTCCGGTTTTGGTCCCTCCGACTAACGGCTGTTAAATGAAGCCGTTAGTTCAGGGGTAGTTTCGTCTTTTTCCATTTTAACAAACCATAGGGACCAAATTTGGACACATTTCTTTTTTTGTCTTTTTCTCTCTCATCACTTCTTCTTCCCCACAAAAACACACACACACACACACACACACACACACACACACACACACACACACACACACACACACACACACACACACATATATATATATATAACCCACCATCACCACCCACCACCACCCATTTTTCCCATCACCACCATCCACCATCACTACCACCCACCCACCACACACACACACACACACACACAAACACACACACACACACACACACACACACACACACACACATATATATAACCCACAATCACCGCCACCACCCATTTTACCACCGCCTACCACCACCAATTTAACCCACCATCAGCATCCATTTTACTTATCCACCGCCACCACCACCACCACCAATTTTACCTACCACCCAACATCACCATCACCACCACACCACCCACCACCACTCGTCGGGAGAGGAAATTAGGGGATTTGGTAGGGTTTGAGTGTGAAGAAATTCGATATGAGGTACATGAAATTGGTGAAACTGAGTTCGATTTTGCCGATAGAGATTTGGGGTGGATATAGATTTGGATTTGGGGCAAGGGATTTGAGGGTTTCTAGGGTTCCAGTTAATAAATTAGTTGTTTTTTTAGGGTTTATATGTATGTATGTATATGTATATATATGTGTGTGTGTGTGGTCACGACGGTGGTGGGTAAAAAGAGGATGGTGTTGATGGTGGATGGTGGTGGTTAAAATGGGTGGTGGTGATATTGTGGGTCATATATATATATATATATATATCTGTGTGTATGGTGGTAAAATGGGTGGGGGTGGTGTTGGTGGTGGTGGGTAAAATGGGTGGTGGAAGATAAAAAGGGTGGTGGGTGGTGGTGGTGATGGAGGATAAAAAGGGTGGTGGTGGTGATGGAGGATAAAAAGGGTGGTGGTGGTGATGGATGATAAAAAGGGTGGTGGGTGGTGGGTGGTGGTGGGTAAAATGGGTGGTGGTGGTGGTGGAAGATAAAAAGGGTGGTGGGTGGTGGTGGATAAAATGGGTGGTGGTGGAAGATAAAAAGGGTAGTGGGTGGTGGGTGGTGGTGGATAAAATGGGTGGTGGGTGGTGGTGGGTAAAATGGGTGGTAGTGGTGGTGGAAGATAAAAAGGGTAGTGGGTGGTGGTGGTTGTGGTGGTTGTGGTGGAGGATAAAAAGGGTGGTGGGTAATGGTGGATAAAATGGGTGGTGGTGGATAAAAAGGGTGGTGTGTGTATGTGTGTTTTGTGGGGAAGAAGAAGTGATGAGAGAGAAAAAGACAAAAAAAGAAATGTGTCCAAATTTGGTCCCTGTGGTTTGTTAAAATGGAAAAAGACAAAATTACCCCTGAACTAACGGCTTCATTTAACAGCCGTTAGTCGGAGGGACCAAAACCGGACGAAATCGCATACTACAGGACCAAATTTGTATTTTTTAAACTCTAGGGACCAAATCCATTATTTTCGTCAAACCACAGGGACCAAAAGTGAAGTTTACTCATCTTATTTATATTAGAGTGAATTGCAATTTTGGTCCCTGTGGTTTAACGATACCAGCACGTTTGGTCCCTACAAAATTTTTATTGCAGGAAAACCACTGTGGTATGTATTTTTGTTTGGTTTTGGTCCCTCAAGACTAACACCGTTAGATATGTCTGTTAGGTCCATCCCATGTGCCTTGCACATGAGGGCATTTTGGTCTTTTTAATGAAAAAGAAACTACAGGAACCAGAACCCAGATAATAATGAATACCATGAACACACTTGAATATTCATCTTCAAGAAGATGATGAACTCCCAAAACCCAGAGAAATATACACCAACAATTTTATTCAAAATAACAACATAAATCAAACATTCAATCAAACCTAAATCCAATTTCAAGAACAAAAACATTTTACAAATTCCAAATACAATTTCAGTTCCAATCCTAAATACAAACCAACTTCACATCCCAAATCTAAATTTACTTCAAAATCGAACCCAAAATCGTAATAAACACTCAAAACCCTAAATTGTATCTCTAAACTCAAAAATTCAAATCCCTATAAAAATTTATACGAATTCCAATCAAGAAATCAAAATCCTAATTAAACCTGAAAATCTAAAAGCAAACCAGTAATGAACAAGATAGAGGGGTTGAGAAGAAACAGATCGAGATCGAACAAAACCCAGATCTGATCTGTTAGTAATTATGTGCAGAAGTTGACAAACCAGTAATCACACATCCAATGTTACAAGACACTTGAGGGTCACACCTGTGAGAACCTATAAATCGAGTAAGTTAAATAAAACCCAGAAATGGAGAGTTTGGACTTATAATAGTCAATTATAAATCAGTTGGGTAATTTCAGTCAGAAATCCCAAAGTTAGAGGGTTGATAATTAATTAGGATAATTATATATTTATTAATAAAATAAATATATAATAGATATATTTGATTAATTAAAAGGTAATTATCTAGAAGATTCTTTCTTAAAGGAAAAGAAAGAATTAGATAATTATAAGGAAACTGGATCAGATAGGGATTTTCCCCATCTAATAAGCTATATAAATAAGGCCTTGGGGTCTATGATTTATTCATTCAATCAATTCCCAGTTAAAAGGTTTCCACCAAAATCCTCTCTCCCTCTCTCTCTCCTTGGCGCCGCCCCCTTGAGACCAAACCAGTTCGGTTTTCGTTTCTGTCGGGTTTTTGAGTTCTGCTAGAGGAACGCTCGTAGGGTTGATCACAGGTGGATTATTACTCAAGCAATCCAGGTAAACACTTATCAACTATCTAAATAATTGAAACGGATCAGATCGTGGCTTAGGGTTTTAGCCATAATCGCTTCCGCACTTTTTGGTGTTCGTCGGATCAGTTTGATTCGGGGATCACAGAAAAACCCAACAGTGGTATCAGAGCCACGGGTTTTTCCGTTTTAATTATTGTTTTATTATAGATCCGTTAAAATTGTTTCATAAAAATCTGTTTTTTATTCGTTATCTTTTTCGTGTGTGTTGAAACCCTAAACCGACGATCGGCGGTGGAATGGCGGCAGCTAGCCGACCGGACCGCCAGGCCAATCGCCGGCGAGACCTAGCCATGTGTAAACCATCCCCGGACCGCACCACAGTTTGTGGTGGCGGCAACCGGCTACTGTCCTCAAAGCCACCAGGCCACGCCACCAGTTAGGTGGTGGTGGCCGAACCACTTAGCCACCGAGAAACCACCACGGCCTCACCACCAGGCCGGTGATGGCCGTACAACCACTGCCGCACCACCAGATGGGTGGTGGCGGGTGTTTTCCGATCGAACAGCGGTGGCGGCGGGGGCGTTTTGCGTTGCCGTCCTTGTTGGGTTTTTGTGGGTATCCTCGAATCAAACTGACTCGAGGATTATCTCAGATCTATCAAAACCTCGCTGGTTTGATATATCTCATAGGTTAATCAAACTGATAAAACCTACGTGATCGAAACACGCTGTTTTGATCTTATTTGTGCGGAAGCGATAAAAGCTATAAAACCCATTAAGCCTAATGATCTTTTAATCGTTATAGTTTTTAATCCTATTATTGGTTTAGATAAATTTACCTGGTTGCTTGAGAATAGATCCACCAATGATCGACCAGCGAACGTCCCTCTAGTAGGACTGTATGAAACCCGAACAACAAAAAAAACTGGAATCCGACCCGAAGGGGGGGGGGTGTTCGGCGCCGATGGAGAGAGAGGGAGAGAGAGGAAACTGAGAACTGGTTTTTTTTTATTGAAAAAGCTTAGATTTTTCCTTAACCCATAAGCTTTATTTATATGGAGGAAAAATACAGTTTGCATGGAATCCAGTTTCCTTATTATGATTATCTCAAATCCTTTCCCTTTTTTTATTAGCTGGAAAAGAATTTGCATATGATAATTACGATTATATATATTTATCTAATATATATAAACCTTATTAATTAACTATTATATATTTATTTATCTAACAAATATATAATATCCTAATTAATTAATAACCCTCTAACTTTGGTAATTCTGACTGAAATTACCCAACTGATTTATAATATACTATTATAAATCCTAATTCTCCATTTCGGGGTTTCATCTAACTTGTTCGACTTATAGGTCCTCACAGGTGTGACCCTCAAGTGTCTTGTAACATTGGATATATAATCACTTGGTTTGTCAACTCTGCACATAATTCCTAACAGACTCCCACTTGTGCAAGTTGGCAATACCACCTTTGACTATACGGACCTAAGTAGGCCCCTAGACAGGCACTTAGGCTGACCAGGTTACAAGAACTCTTATACCCAGACTGGTGATATAAACATTCCGTAAGGAATTGGTATCTATGAAACTACTGTTCATTGATTGGGTATATCTTGGCTTTTCCCTTTGCATCGCGATATTTCATCTGTGAGTATGAGCTTGGAAAGTGTCAACTCTAAATACTCAAGATTCTGTTTTCTTGATTATCTGACTTTCACTGATAGGTAAACGACAAAGAACTAATCAGTTCGTTTGGGCATGGCCATGCACTTCATCAGTATACTTAGTCAGTCAAGATGGGCCCATAAATATCTCTCTTCTGAGAAGAGGTGCAAATCCCATCTTGCATATCTGCCTTTGACACCACGGCTTCCGCTGAATCTAGTTACACCCTTTATAGCCACCCTGTTACGGCGTAGCGGTTGAGTGCACTAAGAATCCAGTAGTCCTCATGATATCAAATCAGATACCTCAGGTGATAGGGACAACCACTGTGAGATTTACTTATGACTTTATTCCAAGAAGTAATCTCAACCGCGGATCACGTCCGATATTTGATACTCTATCAAATATCTGTGCAACTTTTAGTCTACAACACTTGTAGCTGTTATTCAGCAACTGATCATAACTACCTAAAAGTTCACAATGACTTTAATACCTTATCATGCTCTCACATTGATAAGTTGTCACGGACAGATTTTGAATGAAAAATCGGAGACTGATTTCATTCCTGGATATATTAAAAACATGCAAAAATGTGAAAGTGATAAAGAAATCAATCTTGATCAATCTTGTATAGTCCATATTACACGCTGTAATAATAACAAGATTGAATGTCTTTTCTTTTAACAACTTTCATTTTATCTATTTAACATTTGTTAAATACTGGTCTAAAATGAAGTATCACCTACCTTCAGTTTTAAACCCTTTGATTAAAGTTTACCATTTTAATCAAAGTGATAACCAAAAATACAAGTCTGTTCATACGATCTACTTGTATCTGCTAATTATTGTTCTGCAAACACTTCTTAAAACAATAACTAGTCTTTTATCATATTCCGTGAACTCGGAGACCTGGACTAACTTCCAGTTCCTGAATATGTAAGACTGCAACTTTCCTTAGTTGTTGTGTAGATGAATGATTTCTACCTGAAATCCGATTCCATTTGCAATCCTGGCAAATCTACTGGAATGCTATATATTTTAATCCAACACTTCAATTATTGATTTTTAAGTCAGTCACGACCTTTGTTTCATGGGTCTTGAAACTTTTATCCTTTTAAATAAAAGGGTAAATTATATCTTATGAATTCTTATCCTACCTGGATTTATGAATTCCGAGATATATCAATAATTATGTCTTTTATTCTTTTATCTCAGACTAGATAGAGAATAAATTGGGCTCCCACTTACTTGCATAAAAACTAACTATTACTCAAAATTTACTATTGACTTAGTCAAAACTTTGATTAGTCAATCCTAATTTCAAGTAATGAACTTTGAGAATTTCCTTTTTATGAAACTCAACTGGATTTGGTCAAATCCTAATTCCAAACCTTGGAATCCTTCTAGTTTCATAAATACTGTTATTAACGTCATCTGAGTTAATATCCTAAATTCTCCTTTTAAAACATTTGAATAAAACTTGATCAAACTTGATTAGTTAATTCTTGAGAATTTCTTTTATAAAACTTAACTGGATTTGGTCAAATCCTAATTCCAGAACTTGGAATCTTTCTAGTTTTATAAATGCTGTTATTAACGCTATCTGAGTTAATATCTTAAATTCTCCCTCTTGATCACAAAACTATTATTCATAAATGTTTTATTCTCAAAACGCATTCCTATAGAATCTCGTGTGTTTTGATAGTTTTTATACAAATTACTTCAATTTCATTAAAGTAATTATAACAGGCATCAACTAGGATCATACAGATATAAGAATATCAGGCACAATCAGATATTTCTATGTCAAGACAATAACTTTTGAAAAATAAAACCATGAAATTATAAAATATAATTATCCAAAATTGTTTAAAACATAAACCCCCAAAAACAATCTGTTTTAAAATTATAAATTCAAAAATTCTTGACTTAAATCATCTTGTACTTTGATCCTCAGCAACCTCTGGGCATTTCACTTCTGACCTCCTGCAATAATCATTTGCTCTAGGTGTCAGTATACTTGTAAACCAACAAGTAAGAAGTGACAAGACAAAGCAATCATAAATTTTCTGAGGTTTACATACCTGCTTCATGACGCTTAGGGCAGTTTTGCCTCCAATGACCGATCTCATTGCATATGAAGCAGCGATTCTCGGTCCTAGCTTTGTTTGGCTTAACCTTCTTGCCCTTGCCCTTGCCCTTGCCTTTCTTGGGTGCACTCTGGATGGCCTGGACTGGTCCTTTTCCTTTACTGGTGCTAGCTTGCCCATTCTTCTTTTTCACCCCTCCGTCTTTCACCATCAAGACA
The DNA here is from genome assembly GCA_030169165.1 of Centaurea solstitialis. NCBI lineage: Eukaryota > Viridiplantae > Streptophyta > Magnoliopsida > Asterales > Asteraceae > Centaurea > Centaurea solstitialis. The sequence continues at coordinate 73,772,950 of CM058041.1, forward strand.
TCCTTGGTCTTGTTCTTGTTCCCCATATTCAGTTCAGCTGTCTTTAGCATGGAGTGCAACTCTGCTATAGTTTTCTCCATGTTATTCATATTGTAATTGACTACGAAGGGTCTGTAGTCTTCTGACAGTGAATTGAGTATGGTGTCTGTTGCTAGCTGCAACGGAACAGGATGACCAAGCCTCTCCAGATGATCTAAGTGCCGTTTCATCCTCATGACATGGTCACTTACTGATGTCCCTCTTACCATCTTGCACTCATTGAATGCTTTGGTGGCATCGTAGCGCTCTGTACGAGCCTGAGTCTGAAACATGTCCCTCAGCTGGCGGATCATGTCGTAAGCATTTGTATTTATGAGCCCTGCTTGCAGATCTGGGCTCATAGTTGCTAACATCAGACAGGCGACATCAAGGAGATCATCCGAGTGCTTCTTGTGGGCATTTCTGGCAGCAGCCGGAGCATTTGCCGGAGGTGCCTCCCCAAGTGGCTCTTCAAGCACATACCACTTTCTCTCATGTCTGAGCACAATCATCAGATTGCGCTCCCAGTCGAGAAAGTTAGAGCCGGTCAGTTTATCCTTCTCTAGGATAGATCGGAGGGAAAGATTGTTAGTGCTGGTAACAGTGCTTGCCATCTACACGAAATAAAACTTTTGGTTTTAGCAACTGTAAATAGACTAATTTCCAATAAAATATCAATAAACCCTTAAATGATCAATTTATTGGACTAGGATCCTTATTTCATACGTCCTGATGTGCGTAATGTTCTTGCTCCACCAGACCCGTATTTATTTCGGTAGGTAAGGACTTTTACCAATCATATCTAACTGACATGACTCCTAGATCTTTTCGGGACCATGGCAACTACCTGTGCATGTTTTAGTCCCTCTTAGTGCTTTTTGGCCCGGTACCACCCGGTGAACTTTATAGTACCAAAACAGATCTCACCATTTTGGGAACCTGATCACTATACTCTGGCCGGTACCACCCAGAGATAATTCGCAGAGTTATGTAACCCCTTCAGCTTCAGTTTGAACACAGACGTTGAATGTGTGATCACTTACAACGCCTATGTACTTTACGCCGAAGGTGCCCCTAAATGGGTTGCACTACTGATCTATGATTTTCGGGGTTTTGTAAAACTTTACTTCCAGGCTTTTGAAAAACTGATTGTTATAAAGGCTACTTATGTTTTAAACTAACTGTTTCAAACATACATGTAATTTTAAAACCAACTGTTCTAAAATTACTTGCTAATTAAAACTAACTGTTTTAACAGCACACCTAGTTGATTAAAACTAACTGTTTTTGTCAACTTGCCTTTTATATAAAACAATCATCTATAGGTTTTTAAAACAAAAACTATCGTTTTGAAAAGTTTAACGAAACTAAAACCTATATTCCTTTTGTGATATAAACTAGTTTTAAAGTAACAACTCTATTTAAAACTATTAACATGCAGGATATCACAAATAATTAATCAACCATGCAATTAAACAATAATTAATCACATAGTACCTAATTATAGTTTTTGCCAACGTTTCCTAGGGACCAATAATGACCTATTCTACTAAAAGCTTCAAAACTCGCGTAGCTCCCACTGGCCTCGCCATCCCGAAAGAAAAACAAATTTCTATCCTAAGGTCATTATTACATAAGGGGTTGTAAATGGCACGCAGGCCTCCCCGCAAATATGTCAAGGGTCTAGGTTGGCAAAACACTATAATAGATATATATATATATATGTAAGATTAAACTGAAATCCATATATCAAGCTCAAGCATTTACGTAAATATATATGCAATATAATAAAAGCAATTTTATAATTACGATAAATAAACCTGGATCCGTTAAAATTATCTTGTCTCAATTATCGCAAAACTTGGTTTTATAACTGATTCGGAAAAACAAACTGTTTTATGAAAGAAAATCTTTAGACTGAAGAATGGTTTTATCTTAAAACTGAGATTTATAATAAATCTTAAAACTAAAACCATTTAATCCTTTTACCCAAAAATATATTAAACTGGTTTTAACGATCCAATTTTATAATACTGGCCCTTAGTGTTTTAATAGTAAAACAAAAGAAAACATAAAATTAGGCCTATTTGAGAAACCGGTAAAATTTTAATTCCTAAACTCAACTGGTTTGAATTTTATTGGATACAGAAAAGAAAAAAAAAATTTTGGATAAGAAAGCTTGATACCAAACGAACTCTTTTGGGCCATAACATGGTCCAAAGAACTGGGCCTTGGGCCTAATAAACTAGCTAGGCCCATACAAACGAAAAACCCTAGGTAGGTGGTTTGACAGCCTTGTGACCACCGGTTGTGAGTCTGGCCATCACCGCGAGTCATGTTCACCGAAAAACGCTGCCACCACCACGCTGGTGGTGCAACCGCAGCCTAATGCCGCCACCGTCGATTCTGAGGTGCGGCCGGTTGATCGAAAAACAATAGTCGAATGCCGCGTTCCATCCATGGCCCCATAATCAAAACCGTCGACAACCACCACACTGGTGGTACGCCCTTGGCTTCAACCGCGGTTCGGCCTATGGGTTCGCCGTGGTTGGTTGACCACCCACCATCACCGTCTGTGGTGGTTTCGGCCATAGCCGTCACCACCACCGCTCACGGTGGTTTGGCCCTGCGGTTGTCTTTGCCGCTTACGGCCACAGCCGTGGTTAAGGTGGTACGGCCACCACGCTGGTGGCTTCGCCGGTGTTCAATCCGGCAGCCAACGCCGCCACCACCTCTTTGGTGGTTCGGCTAGGTGTCCGCCACCGCTGCTTTTGCGCTTTGGCCGGCGATCAACCATCGCCACCACGAACACCACCGTTGCTTTGGTTTTATTTAGCGTGAATAAAACCGGTCACCACCATCGGGTGGTAACCGATCGATCAACCACAAACAACCACAGCCACCACCACCTGGTGGCTCGGCCATGGCTGCAAACGGTTCGGTCACCACCACTCAACTGGTGGCGTGACCTGGTGGTTTAAGAGCAACCGGCGCCGCTACCACTAGCTGTGGTGCGGCCCGGCGATCAATCATGGTGACCGGCCGCAACCACCATGACTGGTGGTGCGGTGGTGGTGTTTGTATTCAACAGTCAACGCCGCCACCACCATTCGGGTGGTGCGGCTTGGTGGTCTGCAGCGGCGGCCGATGCCATCACCACCGATCGGGTGGTGTGGCTTGGTGCTTGGTTTGTTTTTCGTAGCCGATGATCGGCGTGGCGGTCCGGTCGGCTAACTGCCGCCGTTCCACCGCCGATCATTGGTTTGGTGTCTTTGGTATGAAGCGATAAAAAAAAAACTTTAAAACGAGAATTAAAACGAATAATTTTTTAACGGATCACACATAAACAGTAAACTGATAGACAGATAAAAACTAAACGATTTATAACCTGGCTCTGATACCACTGTTGGGTTTTTGTGGGTATCCTCGATTCAAACTGACTCGAGGATTATCTCAGATCTATCAAAACCTCGCTGGTTTGATATATCTCATAGGTTAATCAAACTGATAAAACCTACGTGATCGAAACACGCTGTTTTGATCTTATTTGTGCGGAAGCGATAAAAGCTATAAAACCCATTAAGCCTAATGATCTTTTAATCGTTATAGTTTTTAATCCTATTATTGGTTTAGATCAATTTACCTGGTTGCTTGAGAATAGATCCACCAATGATCGACCAGCGAACGTCCCTCTAGTAGGACTGTATGAAACCCGAACAACAAAAAAAACTGGAATCCGACCCGAAGGGGGGGGGGGTGTTCGGCGCCGATGGAGAGAGAGGGAGAGAGAGGAAACTGAGAACTGGTTTTTTTTGATTAAAAAAGCTTAGATTTTTCCTTAACCCATAAGCTTTATTTATATGGAGAGAAAAATACAGTTTGCATGGAATCCAGTTTCCTTATTATGATTATCTCAAATCCTTTCCCTTTTTTTATTAGCTGGAAAAGAATTTGCATATGATAATTACGATTATATATATTTATCTAATATATATAAACCTTATTAATTAACTATTATATATTTATTTATCTAATAAATATATAATATCCTAATTAATTAATAACCCTCTAACTTTGGTAATTCTGACTGAAATTACCCAACTGATTTATAATATACTATTATAAATCCTAATTCTCCATTTCGGGGTTTCATCTAACTTGTTCGACTTATAGGTCCTCACAGGTGTGACCCTCAAGTGTCTTGTAACATTGGATATATAATCACTTGGTTTGTCAACTCTGCACATAATTCCTAACAGTCCTCACCAGCTGATGATGATGACCGAACACCGCAACCACCAGAAACCGTAATGGCGGTGGTGGACAGCGGTGTTTACGGCAGCAGCGGATGGTGGTGGTCGTTCTTTGACCGACGACCACGATATTAACGGCGGTGGCCGATGATTGCTGTTGTCCTACGATCAACCGGGCCGAACCACAGATCGGTGGTGGCGGCGTCGGTAGTAGACATCGACGACCACATCACAGTTGTGATGATGGCGTCGGATTTTGATCGAGATCGCCGCTGTCATTAGACAACGGTGGGGACGGTTACGCTTGGTCGCCGGCTGCTTTCGTGGGCGTGCCAAAGCGACGAATGGTGGTGGCGATGGTATTTGGTTTTTCTGTTCACCGGCGAAAATAGAAGCCGTAGCCGCACCACAGCGGGTGGTGGCGGCATTGGCTATGTTTTTTGATCGCCAACCGCAACCGCCAAGAACCCACCCTGGTGGCGGTGGTGTGTGACGTCGCATCATGGTGGACGAGCAAACCAACCGCCGAAGGCTGCCTCACGGCCACGCCTAGCGGCGGTGGTGGCCGTTTTTGGTTTCGAGATCGCAATCAAGACGATCGGCGTTGGTGGTGTTTTTTTTTTGTTGACTACCGGCGATAGCCGCAGCCGCACCACAGCGCGTGGTGGCGGCGTAGGCTGTGTTTTATTCACCAGCCGCAACCACCAGAGGGCCACCACAGTGGCGGTGGTAGACGGTGTCGAGAAGTCGGGTAAAACGAACCGCCGCCGGTCAAGCCTAGCGGTGGTGATGGTTAGATCTATGGTTTCGATTGCTTTCGATTAGGTATAAGGCTTGGTGGTAATGGCTCGCGCCGCGAACGGTGGCCGTAGCCACAACCTTCGCGCCGCGAGCAGTGTTCAGCTCGCGCCGCGAGCGGTGGTCACCGGAGCTTTCGCGCCGCGAGCAATGGCCGTACCCAAGGGTGTTGCGCCGTGAGAGGTGCTGATCCAGCATCGCGAAGGGTACGGGCCAATCTAACCAGCCTAGGGTTTCGACTCACGTTGTTTTTCGAATATCCGTTTGGCCCAATGATTACCAGTTTGGTAATGGGCCCAAAGCCCAAATTTTTGGACCAACTTTTTATCCAATTTTATATTTGATCCGTTCGGTCAAATGGGTTTCGTGTAAAACCAAATTAATTTTTTAAAAAGAAAAATCTGTTTCGTAAAACTAATTTATGATTTGTTTTTCAATTTAAAATATTGGATTAAGATTTATAAAACAGTTTGTTTTTATAAATCAGTTGAGATCGGATTTTTCGAAAAACAAGACAATATATTTTAACGGATCTAAGGTTATCGCTTTTATTATATTGCTTATTTTTGGCTTTATAAATGCGTGGTTGATTGAGTATATATATACATGTTTTTGTATATGTCTGTTTATTATAGGGCTTGCCAACTTAGACCTTTTGGATTTTTCTGGGGAGGCATGCGTGCCACTTACAACCCCTTATGTAATAATGACCTTAGGATAGATTTATTTTTCTTTCGGAATTCCATCAAGGATGCCGAGGCCAGTGGGAGCCATGCAAGAAGCATTTCTGGAGTCCTGACGAACGTGCTGAAGCCAGTGGGAGCTACGCAATTTTTTATTTTTAGAATTATAGGTCATTATTGGTCCTTAGGAATAAAAGTTGGCAAACCTATAATTAGTTATTACTGCGTGGTTGTTATAATTATCTGCGTGTTTGTAATTATTAAACTGCATGGTTGATTTTACTCGTGATAGTTAGTTAATCGAAATGTTTTAAGATAAAGGAAAGTTTTAAAACTATATTAAAATCACGATATTAAGTAGGTTTTAAAATCAAAGTTACCAGTTTTTCAAAACCTTTAAATGGTAGATTTAAAACCTGGTAAAAATTGTAAATAGATTGTTTAAAGGCAAGTTGACAAAACAGTTAGTTTTGGTCAACTAGGATGCCATCAAAACAGTTAGTTTTGATTAGCAAAGTATGCTTTTAAAACAGTTAGTTTTAATTAGCAAAAGCCTTTTAAAACAATTAGTTTTAAAACAGCGTATGTTTGAAACAGTTAGTTTAAACATCAGTTTTCTGTTTAAACAATCAGTTCTTCAAAGTTACAATTTTTCAAAATACTGGACATTAAAAGGTTTTTCAGAAATTAACCAAAACCCCGATAAATCATAGATCAGTAGTGCAACCCATCTGGGGACACCTCAGGCGTAAGGTACGCGGGTGTTCTAAGAAGAACACACCTTGACCATCCGCGTTCAAACCCAAAGCTAGAGGGGATGCTACGACTCTGCGAATTATCTCCGTGTTGTATCGGCCAGAGTAAAAGTGTCCAAGTTCCCAAATGGTGAGATATGTTTTGGTTCTCATATGTTTACCGTGTTGTATCGGGCCAAAAAGCACTTAGAGGGACTTAAACATGTACGGATAATTACCGTTGTCCCGAAAAGATCTAGGAATCATGTCAGGTAGATATGATTGGCAAAAGTCCTTGCCTACCGAAATAATACGTGGGCCTGGTCGGGTGAGAACACACCGCCCATCAGGGCGTATGAAATAAGGATCCTAGTCCAATAATTGATCATTTAAGGGTTTATTGATATTTATTGGAAATAGTCTTTCACAGTTACTAAAACCAAAGTTTTTAAAATGTGTAGATAGCAAACACTATTACCAACACTGATAATCTCCCTCTTCGCTCCATTCTCGAAAAGGACAAACTTACTAGGTATAATTTTCTCGCCTGGGAGCGCAATCTGATGATTGTGCTCAGGCACGAGAGAAAGTAGTATGTCCTAGAAAAGCCTCTAGGTGAAGGCCCCTCCAGCAAAAACTACTGTCACTGTCAGGAACGCTTATAGAAAGCATTCCGATTATTTGTTGGACGTAGGCTATTTTATGCTTGCGACTATGAGCCCATATTTTCGTACGAGGCTCATAAACACAAATGCCTATAACATGGTCCGCCAGTTGAGGGACATGTTTCAGACGCAAGCACGCACAGAGCGTTATGATGCCAGTAGAGCACTGAACGCGTGCAAGATGGCAAAAGGGGACCTCAGTTAGTGATCATGAAAATAAAGAGGCACATTGATCACCTAGAGAGGCTCAGTGGCCTAGTTTCGTTGCAGTTAGCAACGGATACGATACTCAACTCACTGTCTGAAGATTATAAGTAATTGAGTTGAGAATTGGGACCAAGACCAAAGATGTGCTTATGGTCAAGAATGGTGAAGTAAAGAAGAAACGTGGGCATGGGAACACCAGTAAGGGAAAGGGCCAAGTTCTGGCTACCCTGAGTGCACCCAGTGTTTATGTTATAGGCAAATGCAAGGGTAAAAAGGTTAAGCCTAGCAGAGTAATAACCGAGAATCAATACTTTAAGTGCCATGAAGTCGGTCATTGAAGGCATAACTGCCCGAAGCGTTACGAAGCAGGTATAAACACCTCAGGTATTCGTGACTGCTTCAGATTATCACTTTCGCTTGTTAGTTTACAAGTGTGTTGACACCTAGAAGCAAACGTTTAATTGCAGGTGGTCATTAAAAGTGAATTGCCCAGATTGCAAGGATCAGCATGCAAGATTACTTTTAGATATTATCAATTTTAAACTTTTATGATTTAAAACAATCTTGTCTTTCCAAAATTTGAATATTTGGTTTTGAATGCTTATCGGTTTTAAAATTTAAAATTATTGTCTTGATATCTTCATGCATGATATTTTGAATCTGTATAAGTCAAATTAGACTTGATTCAAAATTAGATCCTAAATGTTGCCTATTACACTAATAGTATTACTTCAATCAAAATAATTTGAAGTAATGTATATGAAAACTGTCAAAAACACACGAAGTACTATAATTATAGGAATGTGTTTTTGAATAAAACATTTATGAGTAAAATATTATGAAAGTATTTTATGATCAAAATTTATTACTCATATGTTTTAAGAAGAATTTAGGATATTATCTCAGATATCGTTGATAATATCAGCATTTATAAAACTAGGAAAAATTCCGAGTTTCGGAGTTAGGATTTAATAAAATCCAGTTAAGTTTTATAAATGTTAAAATTCTCGCGTTTATTACTTGAAATAGAATTGACTAAGTAATCAACTTTTGACTAAGTCAATAGTTAATTTTAAGTAATAGTTGGTTTTTATATAGGTTAGTGGGAGCCTAGTTTATTCTCTATCTAGTCTATGATAAAGAATAAAAGATAAAATTATTGATTTAGTATATATCTCGGAATTCATGATCCATGTAGGATGTAAATTCATAAGATATACGAATCTATCTTTTAGTCAAAAGGGTAGAACGAAAGTTTCAAAGTCTTTGAAACTAAATAAAGTCATAATTGACTTTGAGAGAAATCAATAATTAAAGTGTGTTGGAGTAATTATTAAAGATATTAATTATCTTTTAAAAGTGTCGTAAACACTAGAATAAACTTCCTGAAATTTACCAAGCTTGGTAAATGGAAATTTTATCTGATTTCAGGTAGAAATCATTCATCTACACAGCAACTAAGGGAAGTTGCAGTTTAAACTTTACATATACAGGGAAACTAGGAGTTATTCCAGTATCTCCAAGTTCATGGAATATGGTAAAGAAAAGTCTAATCTTTGTTTAAAAGTGTTTGCAAAACAAAGATTAGCAGAATCAAGTAGATTGTATCAGATGATACAAAATTTGTATTGTTTTGGTTGTTACTTTGATTAATATGGTAAACATTAATCAAAGGGTTTAAACAGAAGTTAGGTGATACTTCGTTTAAATCAGTTTTTTAGTAAACGTTGAATAGACACCGTAAAAGTAGTTAAGATATGCTATTAATTTTGTTATTATTACAGAGTGTAATATGGACTATACAAAATTAGTTTCTTTATCGCTTTTATATTTTGCATGTTTTATAATCCAGGAATGAGACTAGTTTCCAGTCTTTCATTCGAAATTTGTCCGTGACAACTTATCGTGGTGGGAACCCGTTAGGGCTTTAAAGTCATTGTGAGCTTCTGGGTAGTTATGATCAGTGGTTGAATAACAGCTACAAGCGTTGTAGACCAGAAGTTGCACAGATATTTGACAGAGTGGCAAATATCGGACGTGATCCGCAGTTGAGAATTACTTCTTGGATTTTGTCATAAGTAAATCTTACAGTGGTTGTCCCCATTTGGGTTTTTAGCCATAATCGCTTCCGCACTTTTTGGTGTTCGTCGGATCAGTTTGATTCGGGGATCACAGAAAAACCCAACATGATCCTTGCCTCGTTAATTGAAAACAGAAGCAGAAAACCCAAACCTGATCGAAACCCCAAACGAAACCCTTGTCAGACATATTCCTGCGGAGAAGATCGGTTTTGAGCGAATCACGAACCCAGATCTAAGGATATTGAACCCATCTATAAACCCTCTACCTTCGATTGATTTCGTGAACCATCTCGAACCCAAATCTAGGAGAAGATCGATTTCGTCGAAGGGGGAGAAACACGTCGGAGGGATTGTCGTCGTCGGAGCGGTGGTGTTTGGGCGCGGCGGGTGGTAGGCGTTTGGACGACGGCGGCGGCGGTGTGCGTTTGGACGGCGGCGGTGGTGGGCGTTTGGACGACGACGGCGGCGGTGGGCGTTTAGACGACGGTGGCGGCGGTGGGCGTTGGACGACGACGGCGGCGGTGGGCGTTTGAATGGCGGCGACGGTTGCACGACGGTGATGGCTTGTGGATGATGGTAAAAAGATGAAGAAGGGTAGGGATGAATCTGGGCTTTGTTTTTGCAAGGTAGGGTTTTAAAAGAGATGATGATGGTGGTGATAAAATGAAGAAAAAGAAAGGTTTGGTTTAAAGAATAAGAAGAAGAAGGTTGGGGGAGATAGGCATGAATCTGGTGGATTTGTAAGAAGAAGAAGGATGATGGTGGGTGGATGAATCTGAGAATCATAACTCATAAGATTGGTTCCTGTAGTTTGTTTTTTTGTTAAAAGGACTAAAATACCCTCATGTGCTTTGCACATGGGGAGAACTTAACAGAAATACTTAACGACGTTAGTTTTGAGAGACCAAAATCACTCGGAAAGGCATACTTCAGTGGTTTTCTTGCAATAAAATTTTTATAGGGACTATATGTGCTGGTATCGTTAAACCACAGGGACCAAAATTGCAATTCACTCTTTATATTATATGATAAATGTGTAAAGTAAAAATAAAAAAATAAAAGTATGAAAATAATTTAATTAACTAATTATAAGGGTGTAGAGTGTAAGTTATAAATTTAATATATGACTCTTAGGGGTCTAATGAGAAACAAGTATTTAATAAGGGGATATTTTGAAAAACTAAACTTGAAATGTTGAAAAAAAATATATGAAATATTCTTTTTATATAATAGAATCGATAGGATGGTGCATCAAAAAACATTCAATATTGGGCTCGTTTCGAAGGTATTGACTAGACGATTATGATGGTATAATTTGTAAAGAAAAAAACGTTATCTTAATGCATTTTAATTCATAATATCCGATTATTTATATTATATGACAAGGATGTAAAGTAAAAAATATAAAAGCATAGGGTTGAAAGTAAATTTAGTAACCAATTATGTGGGTAATAAATGTAACTTATAAAATTGAAATAGAAATTTGATACGGATATTATGGAGAGAATTGGGGGAATGCTTTAGAAGGAGTGTACAACATGCTTTAAAAGTTGTACAAAATTTTCAAGATATCTTAAATTTTCAAGAGTAACCCTAATAGTCATTTTATAAAGGAGTATAGATATATAATATTTATGTTATTTTAATAGTAACTTTGATCTTTGATTAAATATATAAAATATTTTTAATCCAAAGGTTAAAAAAAACATGAATCAATTAAATTTTATAACAATTGTTTTCTTTTTGAAGATATAACGGGACCGAACCAACAAATGACTACCACGAAAAGACACACACATGAACGCACGCCTTTCCGGCGGTACAAGTATCTACGGACAACCCATCAATCCATCGTTGTCTCGACCCAGTTTGCATTGGACCTAGTGCCCAACAACAGTTTTTGACTAGGCGGGGGGGGGGGGGGGGGGATTAGGCATTCTTCATGCCCTCAAATTGACTCATTTGGATTCGAACACAGGTAAACTGGGATGTTATTCATGGCTCCCTCCAAGATGTTACCGTACTTATGAAGACCAACTAAGCTACACATGATTTGTTTTTATAATAATTGTTAACTAATTTATTAAATAAATAATCTATGTTATTATAAAAATAAAAATGTACGCATTAAATTTAAAATTTATGCAAACCAAGATAAAAATCATCAAAATACAAGGAGCAAAGTCGTTAGGCTGCGTTTGGTATGTGGGCTAGGACAGGACAGGACGGGACAAAACCCATTGTCCCATGTTTGGTGCAGCATTGGACAGAACAAGAATTCACTGTCCTATATTTGGCGCAACATGGGATAGGGACAGCAACTAGGATAAGTTGGGACAGCATGGGACAAAAATTGTTTTTTTGTTCCACCAAAAAAGGTGGAACAACATGGGACAGAAATGAGGTAAAAACTAATATATTACTAATTAACATTCGTTTGATATATAACTTCAATATGATATTTGTTTTAGTGTTTACCGCCACTAGTCGTGGCCGCCGCCATCGGTAGCCACTATTGGCCACCTCCACCTCCTCCACCACCTCTACAACTACCATCGATTACCTACCACTACCGTTTACCACCTCTACAATTGTCCATCACCACCTCCACCACCACCACCATTATCCACCATTTTTACATTCTCCACAACCACCACCACCATCGTCGCTACTAGTATTATCGGTGGCCACTACCTCCACCTCTACCATAACCATCAACATTAGTTCCATAAAAATCACACACACACACATATATATAGTTGTGTGTGTGCGCGCATGCTTATGTTTATGAAAATTGTGTAATTTTTTTATAAATTATATAGTTTGTTTTATCTGTATTAATTATAACTACTATGTGATTTATAAAATCATCAAATAATTTTTTGGGCAACTTTTCTAGTTCTGTCCAGTCCAGTCCTAGGCGTACCAAACACAAAACAGACATTTGTTCTGTCCAGTCTTGTCTCGTCCCGTCTAGTCATGTCTTACTCTCTTGTCCTGTCATGTACTGTCCTGTCCTGCCATGTCCAATCCTGTCTGCGTACCAAACGCTACCTTAAAGAACACTTGTGATGCTAGTTGACTAAACTAAAGCCACGCGCTGATCAACTCGGTTGACAGTTATGCATCCTATGTCGCTTATTTGGTTTATCTATTATCACCTTTAGTTTTAATGAGTATTATATAGGGGTGGAAATTGGCAGGTTGGTTGGTTGGCGTGTCATGGGTTGGTGGGTTGGAGGGTCAGAAACCTCAACCCTGACACGACCCATTTAGCTAATCGTGTCGAGTTCTTCAACCCTTACCGTGAAGGGTCGTGTCGTGGGTTATGTCACGTGTTGGCGGGTTGGTAGGTTAGTGGGGGGTTGGTGGGTCATAAACGGGTTAGTAGGTCATAAACGGGTTGGTGGGTCATAAACGGGTTGGTGGGTCATAAACACGTTGACGGGTCAAAGTTCATACTTTATACAATTCAAATAATTAAAAACAATGTCCAAATACAACCGAGTTCCAAGTTCAAATAAACAAGTTTAAAGTTCAAAATACAAATAAACTTACGCTATGTTCTCGAAACCTTTTTAACAAAGGAAGGGGAAGGAAACTGAAAAAAATGAGAGGAAAGTTAAAAAAACTCGTGTTCTCGAAAAAACTTTAGGAGGGAAAGGAAAGGAGAGGGAAGGAAGGAGAAGGAAAGTAAAAAAATGGTCGTGTTCTCGAAACTATTTTACGAAGGAAAGGAAAGGATTAGGAAGGAAAATAAGGGTTACTTTCCTTCCAATACTTTCCTCCCACATTTGGACGGAAAGCCGAGGAAAGAAAGTCATTTCCTTTTTTTTCCTTTCCTTTCCCTTCTTTTCTTTTCCATTCATTCCATTTTCGAGAACACAAATTAAAAAAATTACTTTCATTTCCTTTCTTTTCCCTTCATTTCTTTTCCTTTCATTTCTTTTCCTTTCCTTTCCATCAATTTTTTGAGAACACAGCGTTAGAGTTTGTTAGAATTCGTAGCCTCCCTTATGTCTTCATGAATGTTCATATCCATTATGTTTTAAGCTAGTTCTTGAACATCAACACCTGATTGAACGAAGACGAACTTGGGTTATTGATTTTTTTTAGTTTTTTTATTATATAAAAAATATATATAAAATATTAATTTAAATATAAATGGGTTCGCGTGTCAACTCACTAACCTGGCGGGTCAACTCACCAACCCGGCGGGTCAACCTGTGAAATTTGGTGGGTTGGCGGGTTGGCGGGTTAACGGGTAGGTGTGTCAAAAACCTCAAATCAAACCGTTTTATTTTCGTGTCGTGTCGTATCAGGTTGGTGGGTCGTGTTAGAAATTGACAGCCTTAGTATTATACTAAAAAGTCCCTAAGGTTTTGGATTTTGACATCACTACTCCTTTTCTCTTCTTCACAGAATTACGTAATGGCCTAATTAATGGGCATCTTAACTGTAGATTGGAGGAAGGAAAAAGCAGGCTTAATGGGTCGACCTAATGCATGACCGACATTTCAGGATTTTTAGGTTATGAACGGTGGCACTCAACCGTATATCCGAATAGTGACGGATCCAGAAATTTTTATCGCTGGGAGCACATTTAAAGGTATAAATAAAAAATGGAAAACGAATAACACATTTGAACCAACAAAATTTTGGATTATTGGATTTCAGCTTAAACAAATCAATTTGACCAAATAAATATAATTTATTGGGTTTGGTTTTCAATTATTTTTTACAATTGCTGATAGACCGATACATAATAAACACTAGTAGCAAAACTTAAATCAAAATAATAACCCAAATTAAATAACAAATTTAAGAACCTTAAAGGTGTGTTTACCAACGACTTAATCATCTTAATGGGAAAAATAGCTTATTCGCACAGACATTTAGGGGCTGTTTACCAAATCCTGTCTGTCTGTCTGTCTGTCTGGATAAATTTGTCTGTCCGGATAAATTGATGCTGGTGTTTACCTTTTTACCTGAATCAACAATCTGAATGATTGAAATGTCCGATTTACCCTTAAACATTATTATAAATTGTTTTATGAATTCTTTGACAAAACCTTATATTAAAAAACTATTTATATAATAAAATTAATTTCTAATATTAATATTTTTTAATACTTCTTTTTCTTGGCTATGGATCCAATATAACTATACACGAAATGGAAGAAAAAAGGGAATAATATGCAAAGGCCTGGAAAAATAAGGGATTGATGTACAAAAAAATATACATCTGTGTTCTTCTTCAACCGGAGGGGACAAGTAGCAGCGGCGGTGCAAAGTTTGTTGCCGGAGAGGAGTAGCACCGGCGGTGCAATGTTCGTCGCTGGAGATCTAGTAGCAGCGGCGCTGCAAAGTTCCTCGCCGGCGGAGTTACAACATTCGTCGTCGGAGATGAATAGCAAAAACGGTGCAACGTTCGTCCCCGGGGTTCGTCGCCGGAGATGAGTAACAGTGGTGGTGCAATGTCTGTCGCCGGAGATGAGTAGTAGCGGTAGGCAGGGACGACTGGTGAGGGGGCGACCAACGAAGAAGATGACAGGTGTAGGTAGGGTTTAAGAAGCAAAGGAGGCGAGTTTAGCTTTTTTATAAAAGGGTATAAATGTCAAAAAAAATGGCTTAACCGGGACAACAGCCCCCTTGTCCACTGAGCGAATAAGCCCACTGATTAATGAATAAGTCCTAAGTAAACAACAACATTATATGTCTGTGCGAATAAGCCATTTCAACCAATAAGCTGAAAAAGTTATTAGTAAACACCCTCTTATTGTTGTTTACAAACGACTTAATGACTCAGAAAACGGCTTAATAACAGAGTTGGTAAGGGGCTCTTGTCCACATTACCTATGACAAATCTACCCTTACTAAAAAAAATAAAGTTTCCAGGGAAGAAAAAAACATTAGCCGTCTCACATTCACGCCTCTTTCCCTCTACACTTTTAAAACCCACCACCACACCAGCCCGTCGTTGCTCCGCCACTACTCCGTCGTTGGTCACGCTGCTGCTACGTTGCTGCTCCGCCGTCATCGTAGTTGCAGGCTCTCCTCCGTCGTTGCTCCTCAACTCCGCCGACCTGCACCTCCGTTACAACACCTATCACATCGCCGAATATATTTCGATTTCTCCCTTTGCATCGACTCTCGCATCCTCAGTCAAGTATCATCTCATTCGTCTCGCAATCAATTAAATTTTACTAATCGATTCATCGCAACAGAGTGTGGAAGAAAAATCGATTTTGATGGTAAAAACCATAATGCAAAAAGTTGTGGAGCAATGGTAGATTTGGTTTTTTGGTTTTGGTTTGGTAGGTGCATTTTAGTTTTCTGTTTTGATTCATTTAATTAGTTTAAACAGTGAGTTTTTTTTTTATTAAATAATTTAATTATTATGTTCAGATTATATAACTTTTTGGTTTGATGAACAATGGCTTTTTTTTGTTTGATTTTGATTGAGATCGCATAATAATTGGTGAACATGTTCAAAAGCTAATTGAGGGGTAGATCATTCATTTTTATTGTTCAGGCCATTGATTCAGGTATTAAGGTAAACAACATCATAAATTAAACTGGACAGACAAATATATCCAGACAGACACATTTATTCATACAGGACTTAATAGAAAATTTGGTAAATAGCCCCTAAATCAGATAATAACTAAGAAATAGAAAATTAATAATTAAGAAATAACAATAAATTGAAAAAATAAGTTGAGAAAAATAAAATGTAGTAATTAAGCGTATAATTAGCAATATAGCATCAAGTTAAATAAAATCAATGGTTTGAAGTTTAGAAATGAACGAGGTGGTTTATCCGCGCTTCGCTGTGGGGAGTTCTATTAATATTGTAAAGGCTCGTTGTTGTGAACAATATTTTAGAGGAAGTTACCTTTTAAGACCCGGGCTTTGCGCCGAGTTGTAACCTGTGATAGATTTGATCGTAAGTAGTAACATGAATTTATATGAAACATAAAGTTTGTACAAATGTTGTCATACGAAAGATTTAATAAAATAAATGAAAAGATTTAAAAAATCAAGAAATCAAAAAAATTTAATTTTAGTAGGTTTTAATAATACTAACAATTACCAGGAAACCAAAAGATTGTTCATGAACAGTAGGTACCGACACTTTAACATATTTTATCCAATATAGATAGATATATGTTTAAAACGCAAAATGACATATAGAAAACTAAAAGGTTTAAAGTGAATAAACATTATATTCGTATCGTACTATATATAGTATATAATAAAATAATTACATCAAAAAATATTCAATATTAGACTCATTTTGATTGTATCGACGATACGAATATAATGGCGTAATTTGTTAAAATTAAAACGTATTCTTTTAACATATTTTAGCCAATATACGATATATGACTAAAACGTAAAATGAAATATTGAAAAGTAAAAGGTAGAAAGTGAATAAATATTGTAACTTAAGGGGACCAAAAATGTAAATTGGAGATGGGTGTAAATGAAGGACGCGCGGGTCATAAGGTGGGTAGTGGGTCATGGGTCATGGATCATGGGCGGGTCTGGGTAAAAGAAGAGAGGGGAAAAGGTGGGGTTTGGGTCGCGGGTCGGGGCTATGTTTGGGTCGGATGTGCCTGCTAAATGTATATATTAGATAATTAGAGTTTAATTGATGCAAAAGGTAACAAGTCCATCAAATAAGAGATAGATCTCAATAAATTAGATATGAAACATTTGTTGGGACTTGGGAGCCTATAACTAATTTTAGGTTTAATATTTTTTTTAAATAAATAAAAATTTATGACATTTTTTAGCACCAAATCATACTCTTCTCCTAAACTACACCTTTTCTTCACAACGGAACTCAAACTCATGATCAAAACCAAAGAGAACATCGTACAAACACCTTCATACCACTAGCTTAGAAGCCCTTTTGTAATAAAAATTCATGACTTAACGGTAATTGTTGGAGGGTTTGTTGGGTGCTATGCCTCCTACTCCAACGCTGTACATCCATCAATATGAGCCATGGTAAAGTTGTTAAGGTTGTAAAATGCAAAAAGGTGTGAAGTAAAAGGTAGAAAATGCAATAATCTGAAAGTATGGGGTGGATGACATAAACATTCCTTGACGAAATTGCAAACGTCATCACTTTTTCGTGGGCCCAAACCGACCTTTTTGTAACAGTGAATTCGGATTTTCTTTTTCGATTTATTGTCATCAAGACCAAGTCAAGATGCATATTTGAACGCTTTTTATTTCTAATTCTTCATATTTAAAACGATTATGGAGTTTTTGTTACTATTTTATGATTATATTTTAAAATTTTGTATTTATTTTTTTCTTTGAGCTATAATATATAGATTGAACTACAAATTTATTTATATGATTCAATTGGTTTGCTAATTATAAATATTTTTCAGTCTTTCAATTCTAAAATTGTAAAATGGCCGTCATGGTTTATAAAATGTTTGAGTTTGTTTTTGGTCTTACATAAGGAGTATTTTAGTTTTTTTTTTTGATTTTTATCCCCTTTTCTATTAAAAAATTATTTTTAACTTAAAACTAAAAACCTAGTTCAATTAGAATGTAGGGTTAATTTATATAAAGTGCAATCGAGAGATACAAACCAATCTCTTAGAGTTTTGATTTATACTAAGAGAAGAAGGTGATTGAAAATTTTGCATATGTTCCATGGGGTTGGAGTTTTGATTTACTGATGACGAAGGCGTAGAACTTAAGATCTACGAGGATTTATTTATTGCGTCGTTGTCTACTAGGGTTTTAATTTACCGTTGATGAAGGTGGAGATAAACGAGGACAACTAGGTGCAACGTCCCCTGTTCAATGTCAAAACTAACACAATGGAGGATCATCATGAGAACCAATTTGACCTGGAAGAGATGATGAAGCTATAGTGGCATGATATCCAATACTCATCTAGCATTTTGATCAATATATTTTGATCTACTAGTTGAACATACATGTATGTATAACAATCTATATTTGCCATTCCTTTTATGATATGTCTATGTGACTAAATATGCAAATGTATGCGATTTTTGCAAAGGATCTAGGTACGAGTTATATTTTCTTACACTTTTTGAGCCAATAGTTTTGAACAATTCGCCTGCTTATGTTTTCCTTTATATATATAAATATATATTTGTGTCTTTAAATATTATTTCCCTTTTTGCTTATGTGGTATTAGAACAACCGTTGTCAATATATTTTTAAGAGGTGTCATACTATATATTTTTTTTACAAACTTGTTAACGTCTTGTTCTCTATCGTGAATTGAAATCGTTAGCCAACTAGGTCATATTAGAGCAACATTGTACGATAACATATTACCTATATTCAAACACAAGGTGAGTCTGATTTATATACTATACACATTCTAAAGTAACTTATTTGTTTTCGAGATATTTTTATTATATTGATGAATGAGTATTCATACGAGTTCAATCATGGAAGTTGATCTCGACCCTAACATACATCTATTTTATTTCAACATCAAAAGAATTGCCATGTCTTAAAATCGATATGCATTGGACCACATATGGTGACAAAAGATTAAAAAGTGTGAAACAGAGGGTAGAAAATGTACCAACCTGGAAGTAATGGGGTGAGTGAAGAAAATATCCCCTTAGTGGGCCAACCATTACTGTTGACGTCAGTCGTCCAAAACGTTAGTGTTGACGTCATCTATCGTTTAGTGGGCCAAACCGAATGGTTCCCCGGGGGTCAAGATGGGTTTTCGAATGCTCATTTTTGCTTTTAGGATTTTTTTTAAAAAATATTTTTTCTTAAGCCACTAATTCACGTCGACAAGAATGCTTTTATAACATATAAGAATCCCAAATCATCTATGTATAATAACTTAATATAATCAAGATAATTGTTGAAATTCGAATTGTTCAAGTTAATTTTACTAATATATTTTAAATATTAAAAAAATATGAATGTAGTCAAGATAATCTTTGAAATTTTAATAAATAATGTATATGAACTAAGATGCATTAAGAAAACATTTCTATCTTTAACAAACAATATCATTTTAATCGTTTTTGTAACGTCCACTTTCAATTTATGACATTTTAGTCATCGACTAACACTTAATTCAACTTTAACCCTATTCGATCACGTTTTAGTCACATAAACACGAGTAAAGAAGATAATTGCAACTAAATTACGAAAGTGGACATTACAATTGTGTCAATACATTGAAATGAGTGAATATTGAATTTTTTAGATTTAATGATACTATAAACTATCATAAATTATTAAATTTATTAAAATAGTCAATAACTTAAGGTGTTTTACACCGAATTGCGTGTATACATATTTCTAATAAACTGTTCTGTTTAAAAATCAAAACAAGGTCTACTAGATAATTTTTACTATATTATTATATTGATTATTTAATTGGATATATGTAAAGAAATGCTATACAAAAACATTATACGATATTGAAAGAGCTTGTTTGGGGACCAAAAGTATTGTCGGTTAATTTTGATACATTTATACGTGGCATATTACTTGTTTCATCATATAAATTTAAATTATGTTTAAGCATTTATTAACAATATACCCTTTTATACTATCAATTTTATTGTATCGTAAGTATGTGGTTTAGTTACTGGTTAAATCAGTTCAAACTTATTTACAAACTAATTGTAACTAATCAATTTTCTTAACCAGTTATTGTTTCATTTCAATTTGGCTTACATATGTAGTATGGCTTGACTTCGGATGTTTGCTAAGGAGTAGGTAAAATGCTACTGAAGTAATTAGTAAGAGGTCTAACCTGCTAGGTAAGTGTTGACTATAAATTGTTGTTCATTCGATATTTTGTATTAAGCGTTAATTGGAGAAAATGATGATATCTTTTATATATAAGTTTTGATAACTGTAATATAAGTTCTCATTTTCTTCTTTTCCTTTTTTTTCTTTTATAAAATGAGTTTGGAAAATATATCGTAACTTAATTAAGTTAGAAGCAGATTGGTCCATAATTAGAATGAAGTCTTACTTGTTGAGGTAAAAAGATTTGTAATAAACAGATATTTTGTTATAAACAAATAAAATAAAATATATTTTATCCAATTAAATATGTTATCATGATATCATTCATTTCCTATGTTTAGTGTTTGACTTGGTAATCCTAGCAATAATTAATGGCAAAAATCCAAAACTTCTGTTCATACGAAAATAATAGAAACAAAATTGTGAATCATGTCAGGAAGGAATGAAATAGAAAAGGACATCTCATTATATTTCTTATTTTAATTAACAGATATAACATCGATATAAATAACTTCGGTAGGTTCAAATGAAAACAAATTATTGATTAGAACGTGAGGATAGTTGAGAATATGACACGTGTCTCATTCGGTTTGAATAATACAAATTATTCAGATTGAATGTTCATGGTTTGCTATTCATAAATAATACAATATTCAATATTATTCAGTCTTAATGTTGTGTTATTCATCGTGAATAATGTATGACATTCAGTTTGAATAATCTTGTATCATCCGGACTGAATATGACACATGGTGCGTTCTCAAATTTCCCCACGTCGTCAATACGCCAATACAAAATGAGTTTGCAGCTGGACTTTTGTCGACAAAAGTACATTATGCATCTGTACATAAAACACATATGCATATCACAAGTTACGTTTATATACAAGTATATATATAGTTACGAGGTAGGCTTTTCAAAGGTCGTTTTCATTATTACTTTCTTTTTTAGATTTTCTTTTTAACCGAACCCTATATATATATCTTACGAAATACATTCAAGAACAAAATAAAAAACAAGGATTCTATAAGAATTCACTCAACTTAAAAACCTCTATATAATCAATATAACTGAAAGTGCTAATTTAATTAAACCAAAAGAATATTTGCAGCAGCAGCTACAAAGTTTCTTAACAAAATTCAACGATTCTAAATTATAATGACTTTCGTCCACAAATCCCATGTCCCCATTTTAATGTTTTACTAACTAGTTCTCACAATTTCTTACAAATTTATTCTATATTTTTATACTTGTTTGGTATAACCTAACGAGTATTTGAAAGTGCTTATGATCAAAAGTGTTTATTTGTATTTTTAAAAAAACTGCTTATTGTTTTTTCACGAATGAGAAACTTGTAAGCAGTTTACCAAAACACTTAAAAACAACTTTTTATTTTTTCAGAAAGATGATAAGTTGTTATAATCACCTTCAAATAAGCACTTCCGAACACCCCTAATACTTATCTTATTTTGATTGACATTAATAATTATCCGAGTTCGGGTTTTCGTCCCCATTTTCCACCGGCACGATATCCGGGTAGTCCGTCTCCGGAAAATTGGTCTTCGCCCTCTTTCCCCGATACCTAATGGCGGCGACGTCATACGCCCTAGCGGCCTCCGCCGCCGTCGGAAACGTCCCCAGCCACTTCCGCTCCTTTTTCCCGGGAACCATTATCTCCGCCGCCCACTTCCCCGACGGCCGCCGATTAACCCTCGAAACTCCCTCTCCCGCTTCCTCCTCCGCCGCTCACCGCCGCCATCCGCCGCAGCGAACATCTGGCACCCGAGACAGTCCGGGACCGCATTCCGCAATCGCGGCAGGCCGCCCCCGGTGACGGTGGCGGAATACCGTAGCATTTTCCGGTGGTGGTGCCGCCGGAGATGACGTAACGGAGTGCTGAAACGATGATGGAGTCTTCGTCGTCAAAATCAACGGCGGCTGATGTCGAGATAACGGAGAAATTTTTATCCATTTTGTTTTTTGGGGGGATGAGATAGCGATTTCGGGTTGGATTCAGCCGTCATCGGTATATATATAATGAGGACGGCGGAAGGAAACGCACATGGCGATTTCCGGCACGCGAGTTAGACCCGGAATGACAGTTAACGTTTGATAACTACATAACGATAATGGCATTCTGTCGTTACTCGGTTCTTGGCTGTCTGTACTATTAAAAAAATTTACACTTTCAGTCCCTGTACTTTTGATGTTGACTTTTCTTTTTAAAAGTTTGTTTTTTAGTTTTGTCACTGAGCTTTCGACTTTTTGGATATTTTATTTATTTATTTATATAAACCATAGTGAGGGTGTGTTTACTTACAGCTTAATGAGCTTAATGGCTGAAATGGCTTATTCGCACAGCCATTTATTGTTGTTTACTTGTGACTTATTCATTAATCAACCAGCTTATTCGCACAGCAGCAAGGGGGCTGTTGTCCCCATTAAGCTGATTTTTTTACTATTATACCCCTGTTAGAAAAGGAATTGTTCTTTAAAAAAAACTCACGCCTCTGTATGTGCCTCCTTCCTTACTTCTTCGAACCCTAGCTACAAACGCCGTCTCCTTCATCAGTCGTCCCAATCGCTACTACTCATCTCCGACAATGAAAGCTGCGCCGTCTCTGCTACTCATCTCCAGCTACGAACGGTGCACTGACGCTGCTACCCGTCTCCGGCGACGAACGTTGTACCGCTGTTGCTACTTTTCTCCGGCGAAGAACGGGTCACCGATGCTGCTACTCATCTCTGGCGATGAGCACTGCACCGCCACTACTACTTATATCCGGTGATGAGTGCTGCTTATCTCCGACGAAGAGTGGTGCACCGCCGCTGCTACTCATCTCCGGTAAACGTTGCACCTTGCTCCTCCTACGTTGCACGGGGTCGATTTCTGTGATTTTTCCCCTATCTTTGTATATTTCTTGTTCGATGCTACCTCGTCCCCCAGTTGGAGAAGAACAAAAATGGAGTACCAGGACTTTGTGTATTTTTTTTTTACTATATAGTTACATGTAGCAGATTGCAATTTTCATGTGATTATATGAATTTTTGGTTGATTATACCAACAAGATAGATTTCTTTTTGTTCAATTTTATATTGATTATATAAACTTTTGTTGGTTGATTGCAAAATAGCTTTTGTTGGTTTATAACTCAGGATAGATTGGCCATTTGTTGGTTTATAATTCATACTTGGGGTGGGGTAGATTGATTATTTGTATCATTCTAATATTTGATTAAGGTAAAAAAGTAAACAACAATACTAATTTATCCAAACAAACGAATTTATGTGAGAAATTTGTTCATACAGAACTTAATTGGTCAGGGGTAAATTGGTCATTCCAGACATTCAGACTGTTGATTCAGATAAAAAGGTAAACACCAGCATCAATTTATCCAAACAGACAAATTTATCCAGACAGACAAATTTATCCATACAGACAGACAGACAGGATTTGGTAAACAGCCCCTGACTCAGTGTTTTAAGATACGTAATAACCACTTACATTTTATTAAAAGATACGATTCTATTTTTAGAAGCTTCTATAAAAACTATGCATTCTATATTGGGTGATGTCAAATACACCCAAAAATTTGCCAAATTCATCATTTTTTTTTTCACATGCATCACCATCATAAACTGCTTTTTACATTCTGAATGCTAGAATTGATCGATGTTGACATAAAGTAAGGTGCATATAGCAATTCCCTACTATTTACACCATTTGACTTACCATCTACACTCTAAAAAATGAATTGCTCTCTCATACCTATTAACATCAAATATCCTTTTTACATTCTTAATGCTTGCTTTTTCAATTCTCGATACATCACATCCTTATTAAAATAATACAAATAGTAACCCTCTGTTAAAAAAAGTGCAAATAACAACCCGATATGGTGATGAAAGAAAAGTAAAACACACTCTCATGGAAACATTTAATGATGTTATAGGGTTGTAGGGTTCATGGCCCCCCCACTTCACACCTCACTGCCTCATAGCCAGGCCCACAAAATAGTTTGAGGTTTGGACGGTTGGACCCTGTAAATAGCTATTTTCGTTTTATTTATTTTATATATGTATATACAGAAAGTACTTTTGTAAACCAGTTGTATGTACATTAACAAATGCATCATACATAATTAGATAATTTACACTTTTGGTCTATTCAGTCGCCTCTTATTATTAACTTTCGTCCCACATTTTAAATTAATTATAGTTTTAATTACTATTTATTGTCATTTTATTTCAATTTTAATCTTTCAAACTAACTTCTATTAAAATCGTCCTTTATCTACAATACAATGGTATCTTTTTAGTAGTTCTTTGCTTTCAACTAGAAAAACAAATAGAGACACTTATATGGTTATGTTAGGCGTGATCACGAAGAATTGACACTTATATGGTTATGGTTATGGTTATGGTAGGTTCAAATAAAAACTTATCTATCATTGCAAACGTGAGTATAGACGAAAGCGCATCACATGTCTCAGTCAGTCAGTCTGAATAATGCATTATTGAGACTGAATGTTGTATTATTAATCATGAATGACACCTTTGAAGTAATCGTGTATTATTCAAATTGAATGGGCATGTGAAGCATTATCGGTTGTCATAACGTTCTCTTGGGATTGGATTTGAATTTAGATTTCTTATATGTTGTACGTGTTCTTGGAATTAGATTTGGATTGTGGTTTGATATAAGATTTTTTATTTAAAGTTTGATTTCTGTTGGTTCTTTTATTTAATTTTTATCATTTTATCGTCAAATGTTCTTTTGGTTTTCATCATGACGTTCTTATATATTCATATTATTGTATAATAATATTATACTTATTTTTAACTAAAAACAAAGAAGTATAGAGACGACCAAAATCTCTTTGGAATTAAAAGACATGTTTAATAGAAATTAGTCTTAGGGACCAATGAAATAAAATGACAATCAAGGTAACTAAAACAGTAATTAATTTAAAAGAGGAACGAGAGTTGATAGTGGACGGTACCTAGAGGGAACAAAAGTGTATTTTACTCTATTTCTTGAGGTGTAAAATGGTGATGGATAGTGTAATTGATTTGTATTGTAATAATGAATATAGAAGAACTTTTTTTATAAGGTTCATCTGAGTACTACATCCTTGGTAATTTTATCGAGAGCTAAAATATGCATATTTGGTATTAATACTCAGTGGCCCCTGTTTGCTCACCCCAAATTCGAACTTGGGTTGGTTGTTACACATTCCACAAGCCTTAACCAGTAGGTTGTTCCATTGAGGTTACTTTGATCATATAAGGCATTGTTTAGTAAAAATAAGGTCAAGCTTAAAAGTTAGTTTATTTTCTGTGTACATGTTTGGTAAAATCAAAAGTAGCTTATAAGTTAGCTTATAAGCTAGCTTTTTTATAAGCTACTTTGACAGCTTAAGAAGAGATTTTTATGACTTTTTTCAATTATACCCATTATTAATATTAACTATTATTAATTAAAATTACATACTAACTATTAATAAATAATAATTATTTATTATTAATAAATATTAATTTCTAGAGACTAATATTAATTATTAATTAAATTAACTTATACATTATATTATTTATTTTCAAATATTAATTATATTAGATACTATTTAATATGTTTTAATTATTAAAAAATAAATATAACAAATTTTAAAATGTTACATAGTTAAAACATATTAAATACTTTAATAAGAAAGTATTATATCTAATTCTTAATTATATATATTTTTAAAATTATTAATTATGTAAGATACGTGAAGTTGATCAATTTTATTTTTATTTTTATTATATTTTATATTAATTTAAATTATATATTAATGTAAATTTTTTCTAAAATTTGTTTTAACAAATTCTAAATTTACAATGTGTATATATAATCATAATAATCAATTATATATTATTTCAATGTATTATATAATTTTGTTATTGTTTGTATTATTTAACATATTATATTATTAGAAATTTATTTTAATTGTATTATTAGAAATTTGTCTTAATTATATTATAAAATACTTATAATTGATTATTTAATAAAGATGACGTTTTTGGTTATTTTACATACTCATAAGCTAGTTTTTGCCAAACATAATTCGTTGATAAGCTAGCTTATCAGTCACCTGCTAGCTTATCAGCTATCAGCTAACTTATCAGCTAGTTTGCCAAACATAGCCTAAAACAAGTTTACGGGCAATGAATTTTGTCCTTCTCTCCGGCCTCTCTCTGAATACGACCATGTTTTCTTAATTGTGAGGGTTAGTCTAATTCACACAAAACTAATCTATTTATACCCATTACAATAAAAACCCAATTATATAAACAAAACCCAATAACTAATTACACGATAAGCCGAACATAGTTTGACTTGGACTTCCATCTCTGACCTTTAACATTGTTCCCTCACCTTGTGGATATCGGATGCCATAATATTTGGATCTAACATTCTCCTCTTTTGGATTCGAGATCACATACAAAAATATTGTTGACGTCCTTAGCTCTAAGACAATCTTCCCCTTTTGAAAAACCTTTAGTTATAATCTTCTTTTCAGCAAATCTTTTTCAGTGTTCTCGCTTGAAAACAAAATCTTCACTTTCAATCAAACTTTGAATTTCTGATCAGACCATCTTCATTGATGTTTCCCCCTTTTTGGTGATTATGGACATTATGATCATCAAAACCCTGCAAATTCTAAACATCATCATTTTTTTACTAAGTAGAACATATGAACCATCCGCCAGTTAAACTGTTTGTAACCCTGATTCAACAAATATCACATGTTGAAATTGCCAGTAAGTAACACAGAGCCGTTTAGTACAACAAATGTACTTTGGACAAAGATTTATGTGTGCATTGTGTAGAAAGAATTAATCACAATATTCAACATAGAGCCACTCCACAAGACTTCCATTCAACCATCGAAATAACGGTCTATTTCTATTAATGTCCCGACAGAAAAACAAAATTTATGTATGCATTGTGTTAAAAGAATTACTCACAATATGCTTTTTAAGGCTCAAAATGTGAAAAACATGTTCCACAAACTCAATGTGAATGAATGAAGTTCGAAGGTGGGGCAAACTTCCTTCTGTTTTAATATCTAAATCTTCCGAATGGAGATTAGATAACTTATGTGTTGCGTCCCCATAAAAAAATGTACACATTACTTTGTTAAGAACATGATAAGTGGCTAGTGGGGTTAAAGCAAGATTGTTAAGCTTAACATCAGATTTCTCTCCTTAGTCAGAGTACCTTCAAGATCAGAAATTTTTATTGATAGCTCAATGATCTTCAAATCAAAATCACTTCTTTCTCTTTCGATCTTCTTGGTTTTAACTTTAAATTGCTTCATCTATGTCTCGAAAATTTTTCTTTCCTTTAGAATTTCATAGATCTTCCTTTTAAATTCAAAATTCTCCTTTCCTATAACCTCTTTTCCATTCTTCACATTCTTTTGATAAACAAATAGAATATTTTCTTAAACTCAACATTTTCCGTTTCCAAAGCTTTTTCTTTCTTTCAAAATCAGCTAATTTGAAATTCATCAGATAAATTTGATCTTCGAAATCTTAGTTTTTTCTAACAAATAGGCTTTTGCCATATCTTTTTTCATTAAAGTTTCAATATCAACAAGCATCTCAAACAAACCTATAAAAAAATAAACACAAAGAATAGACCTAGTAAACACAAAAAAAAATAAAATGAAAATGTTGTTACTTGAATATAGGATCGTCAACAGAAACTTCGATTAGAACTTGAAATTGTACACAGACGATTTGTAACGATCAAAATAAGAAAACACGAAAAACTTACTAAAATACTACAAAAATCTAAAACTTATGATTTTATGAAAAAGACGTTTATACTAAATAAAAAACCCAAAAAAATATGCAAAAAACTCTAATTTAAAATAGACCCGTATCGAGCGTTAGCAAGGGATTTTTTTTAATGGAAGGAAACGTGCTCGGAAGAACAAGGGAATTTGGCATCAAAAGCTGTGAAACCGAAGAAACCTCACCAAATAATTTACCGTTTAAAACTCTATTTATAGTTACGTAACTCTAAAATATTTTAATTTTAAATATTCATGATTCCAAAATAATCAATTTTATTTATAAAACTATGATATGATTCATTGGTGATGTTCTGTTTGTTTAAATCTAATAAAAGGAAAAATAGATATTGCAGGGTCAAACTCTAAATTATTCCGTTGACTTGAAAGAGTAAAAACTGGGACATACGAAGATGTGAACATGCGATCTCTACGCTCTTCGAGATTTTGATTTGGACGATTATCTTGTATCGTTTGAAAAACACTGGGGCCAAATTGAAGCAAATACACACGAGGTCATAGGCCCTACAATCCCCCCTTGAATGTTTCTTCTATAATTGTAATGAAGTTTGTTTTAGAATCTGTTTAGTATAATGACAATTTTTTTTCTTAATTAGTTAACAATTAAATGTTTAACTCGTTTTATTTCATATAGTATTTGATTAGAGTTCTATTATAGGGTCAATTGCGTATTTGGTCCCTTAAATTTATCATTTTTACGAAGTTGGTCATTTATCTTCACTTATTACGAAGGAACCTTCCATCTATATAATTTGTATAGGATTTGGTTCTTTGCATTAATGTCTGTTTATCATCTTCTTTAATTATGGGGGTATTTTTTGTTCTTTTATCATGTTCTTTTATTCTAATGATTTTTTTTCCTTTTATTGAATCTTCATCTTCACCGGAAACATCCAAAAGAGAACAACAAAAAACATCAAATATAATCCAAATTTCCAGGACAAATGAACAACATCAAATGATTCCAACAAAAACCAAAAGATCATTTAATCGTTGACGAATGAAGAACGTCTAAGAATATATCCAACAAGAAAACACCAACATACCACATAAAGATGATTTCAAGAATATGTCAACAAGTAAGTGAAACGGTCTTACAAACCCTAAAATCTAAGATATAGTTTAAAGATTAAACGAAAAACCTTAAGAAAAGCACAACCCAATACAAATCCATAACCAAATGGACTAATAAAACATAAG
Source organism: Centaurea solstitialis (assembly GCA_030169165.1). Taxonomy (NCBI): domain Eukaryota; kingdom Viridiplantae; phylum Streptophyta; class Magnoliopsida; order Asterales; family Asteraceae; genus Centaurea; species Centaurea solstitialis. Next base: position 73,802,248 of record CM058041.1, read on the forward strand.
TGATATACATATATCTAATATAGAGGGAAAATCAAATACACACCAATTAATTTGTAACAACCCAATTCACAAAATAAAGAATTAAAGATAATAAGTAAAAATTCAACGACTTTTTTTGATAATTCAAACCGTAAACCAAGCCCAAATTGGCCTTTTACAAGCATTTCCTTAACAACGTTTGGTAACTCAATCCGAATACAGGGTCGTTCTACATTCAAGGCAGGAGCTAACCTATTACAACTGAGAATTTAACGGAAACTGAACTATAGGTGAATCACGGTCTAACTCAACATTCTCTTGCTTGCTTTAGAACTTCCTTTTACTAGGTACATGCCTGAAAGTGTTAAAAGGTTTGAAAGAAAACGTGGGTTAGACCGAATGGTCTAGTGAATTCCCTTGAAAACAATCGAAATCCAATATCACTTTATAGAAAGTCATTCATAAGTGAAAATTATCATTTTCAGAATATAACACATAATGAGTTCAAAATGTTAGTATAAAACATTTATCTTGCAAACAATTCCATAAAACGAACAAGGTATGAGCTCATGACCTCCAACTTTACTTTAGAGATTGCCATTCAAGGTAGGACGTTTCCCCATCGCCTCCCCTTCGCGATGAAACATAAGCCACTCCAAAGGAGCACCCCTAGATCATATACACTCCTCCATGATCTAGACATTCATTTACCTTCCCAAGATGTCATACTACCTTAAGGTACTCTACCTTGAAGGCTCACTCAAAAACTTGAACATTTAAACATAAAAGCATCTAACCCCACCATAATCCATAAATCAATTCATTAACATTTGTATAAGCATTTGTGAGTGAAACACGTTTCAAAGCATTTAAACATCATTAATTAAAAAGATTTAAGGGTAGGGAACTCACCTGGCGCTCGACAATTCAATAAATGCCCAAAAACGACAACTTTATCCAAACCGAAACCTGAATTGTACACACATTAAAAGGTGTTAAAACCCCTCTAATTACCCTCAATATTTCCCTAATAATGTCCTTAGATAATTCCCTAAGCTTGGCCTCGAATTCAGCGCAAAACGAAGAAAACGAAAATTTTCAAAAGCTGAAACAGTCAAAACGGCGGGTTAGCCTGTGGCTCCGACCCGCGGCTGACCCGCGGTCGCACCAAAACTGAACGCCGACGGGTTGCCCGGCGACTCCAACCCGCGCCGGGACCCGCGGACGCGACTGGACACCTTTCAGCTCGATTTTTCTTCAGTTTTTCTCAATTCCATGGTTTTTCTAAGTGTCTAAACACCATTTATGCACAAAGTAGCTACCGACTAATCCCAAATGCAAATCTAACATAAATTATATCATCTATAATCCAAATCCTACGATTACTTGATCCAATGAATTCAAATCTAAGGAACTCATACCCAAAAAGAAACATCAAATGGGTTTTTACTCAACTCCAATAAACTAACAAGGGGGAAATCTCAAATCCCCAATGAAAAGTATGACTAACCTTTAACAAAAATAAAAGAAGAAGAAGATGATGCTTTGCCTCATTGTTGCTTCCTCCAATCACTTGAATCCCCAAATGCTCTCCTTCCTCTAATCTCTTTCTCTCCCCTTTGATTTCTCACTAAAACACACACTACACCAATGCTTCTTGCAATCCCCCAAAAGATAAAAAGCCCTAATTCTTATTTATCAAGGTTTGAGCCCAAATTCACTAGTTGGGCCCCCAATTGCACATTAGTCCTTGGAATTTCACCATTTAATTAATTGACCACCAAACTTCTTAAATACGAAAACAAGGCAAGAGTGGGGTGTTACATAATTCATAAACACTTACACACCAATCATAGCCCTTGAAAATCAAATCTAATGGTGCATAATATTAGAGTCTAAAATGTTAAGTTTAGAAATTAGCTTCTAATTAGTTGCATAATTTGGAAGGAATTCGAAAATACAAAATTTCTATTGATTTTCAAGGACTATGATTGGTGTGTAAGTGTGTATGAATTAATTGATGTGTATTTTATTATCCCTCTATCTAACAAACAGTAAAGCAACAAAAGAGATTTACTAGCAAGGAAAAGTATTACTACAACAAGTATAACAAGAAACAAGTATAAATTAAAATACTGCTAAAACAAACAGCAAATGGCAAACAAAAAGAATAAATTTCTATAAACCAGATATTTAGACAGCAAAAGACAAAAGACAAATTTGTTTTTTTTGACAAAAGACAAAAACAAACATTCGATTCCATTAGAAGAACATAATAATATATAGATGACAAAAGTAAAATTAATGTCTAAAATCTCAACAATAGTCAATAAGAAATAATAATAAGAGTTAGAATGATTAGTAAAATTTGAAACTAAGAAAAAGATAGAATACAAAAATGAAATAAAAAACTCTAAAATTCCAAGAAAAGCAAAAAAAAAATGAATATCTAAATCAACCTTTTTGAAATAAATCTGGAAATTAAAAACACTCATTGAAAAAGAACATATTCATACTTGTTGATGCTATATCATGTCAGATTGTAAAACTTAAGTGCAAGATATGATTATCGAACCGTTGTTGTCATCAAATCTTTAAAACTGTCGTCAAGAACAAACTTCTGATTCCGTTAGAAAAAACATAATTATATAATATAGAAGACATGTAAAGATAAACTCTAAAATATCAACAATAACCAATAAGAAAAATACTCGGATTAGTACTCTTAAAGTAAAATTTGAAAAAACGATTTTATTGAAAAATAACATATCAAATGATTGACATGAAAGAAGAAAAAGCAGGTTACCTAACATGTTTTGTTGAAGAATAATAATAGTTAGGAAATGAATAATACATCAAATGTGGAGAAGAAGAAGACAATTAGTGATGAACAAATTTTGATGAATGGATGGGTTTGTAGGTTTCACCCTGAAGAATGGAGATGATAAGATATAGAAGTTTCATCTCCAAATAATGAGGTGACATTTAAGAATGAAGATGAAAAGATTTGAAGGTTACTATCTTAAAATTACTAAAACACCCATATCCTAATAGACTTCATGTTTTTGGTATAGGGGGTATATTAGTCTTTAACATATTCAACATTAAAAAAACTCAAAAAATTGAAAAAAAAAAAGATAGAGGTCTCCAAGCATTAGGATGTGCCAAATCATTCTTGGTGGTTCTTACTTTTATAGATATAAAGATAGTAGATAGTAGATATATATATATATATATAGAGAGAGAGAGAGAGTCAAGTTCATTTAAAAACCAAAACATTAGTAAAAACCGAAAAAACTCATGGTTTCATAGCTTAAATCAATAAAAACTCTTCATGGAGTTGTTTAATATGATGCAAATGTTTCATATAATTCATTTTTTTGAGTTCCTTTTTGGAAAAATGACAAGGTTTCATAGGATTAAAAAAAATACTTGAAACAGTTTATAAGAATAAAAAAAATGTATGAAACATTTTCATTTTACATATAAAACACCGAAATATGACACAATTTCTCTCTCTCTCTCTCTCTCTCTCTCTCTCTCTCTTATATATATATATATATATATAGGGTTAGGTTCAAATGAAAACTCAATTTTCAATTTTTCATTGCGAACGTGAGGATAGCGGAAAGCGCGCCATGTGACATATTCATTCTGAGTAATCATGTATTGTTCAGAGTGACTAACACAACATTAATGTACAATTTTGATTCAATCCCTAACCATATTATTAATCTATCAAGCATAATTGAGCTTGGGTGGAATTTTAATTTTTGAAGAATTGACGTTTGATGACCTTTCTTTTAGCTAAAAACATGATGAAGAAAGATATAAATGCGTCCACAATTAGATTTGGTTTTATTCTTAATTTTCTAGAATTAGATTTTTTTTTAAATCGTTAACTTGATCAATGAAGGTATGGGTCGGGAAAACACAAGGAGGAGGTCGGAAACACAGAATGAGGAAGGTTTCTGGGAACTGGACGACGACATGTCTTTTGGATATCCCGAGAACTAGATGACGATGGGTGTTTTGGATGTCGTTGGGAACTAGACGTGATGGGTGTTTTGGATATCACCGGAACTAGACGATGAAGTTTTTTGGGGTGTTCAAGATGAAATGTGTAGGTTAATTGATAATTTAAGTTTAATTTTATTTAATGTTTCATAATAACAATTGGTAATAAAAGTAAAGAGACCGAAATACCCTCCACCTAACAGAGAACACTAATAGAATTAGTGATGAGAGACCACTTTGGACTCTCGAGTAAAATGAAAACAAGGATGCTTTATAGACTTATCAAAGTTTAAGTCTCATTTTCAAAATTTTTACCAAACCACAAGAATCAAAATTAGAGTTTACTCGTTAATATATGTGAATGCTAAAATATACTTCATCTATAATTCTATATTATATATGTAATACTTAATGAATATACAACAGGTTAATTTTTCATAGAAAACTTATACACAACAATATTTTCTCTGATTATTAATTGATTAGATATTCAATATTTACTAGCAAAAATCATTTCAAACACTTTATCATCTTTTGAAAATGCTATTTCCATTCTAAAATAAAAGGGTTTTTTTTATCTCTAAATAAAATTTGCTTATTAAAAATTGAGGAGAATTGTATTGTAAACTAAATTCTGATGTTATATGTGTAGATAACTAAAAATATATTAAATATAATTTCGCAATGTTAAAAAAGTGTTAAATAAATAAACATCAAATGACTAGAAATTGGATAAAGTTATGTTGCCTTATTTTTAGCCAAAAGAGCAAATAAAAATTGATAACAACTTCACTCTTAATCATTGTTGGACCCTGATTTGGACTTTAGAGTATGTATTGTCGACCGTGTGGACGTCAATTTAATATATAGATAGTGACTGTAATATCTATATCCTAATACATAAGAGTAAATTATAGGTATGGTCCTTATGTTATGCTGAAAATCATGGTTTTCGTTTCCAACTTTGTTTATTTAGAAACGCTTGTGGTATGTGTTTTGTCTTAGTTTGTAGCCCTTTTTAGCAACTTCATCAATCTTCATCCATACTTGATTAATTGCATCCATTTCTGTTCCACTTCATACCACATGGTCCTTCGGCTTGATTGCATGTGATGTTGTTGTTCTCGTTTAAACTTCCTATATACATATACACATAATGAAGTCAAAAGTCAACAGTAAACAAGTTAGAAACTCATGGTATCAATCCAATCTTTCAATAAGTTCAATTATGAGTCATGATTCAAGTTGTTTCACATGTTCTTTTAGTGTGTTTCATATATGAAACGTATCTATGCGCTTTTTTACATACAAAATAGTACTGAATGTTTCATGAAATAACATTAACAGTATACATCTCACATGCATTGTTTCAATGTGAAACAATTCACACTGGTTCGTACTGTTTTTACAGTTTGCTAATTCACCTTTTAAACTTCCCATCTTAACTTTTCTTCTAACACGATCCTTCGTTTATTAACAATTCTTTAATCTCATCCACACAACAAAAATTGCATATTTGCAGTGTCATATGGTACACATACATCTTTGACAATTGTCTTGAAATGAGCTTTTAATATTTCTTTGTTTTCCTCTGTTTCTATATGCACCACGATCGCAATAATCAGGTGTATCAATTCATGATACTACCATATAAATGAGTTTATATGACGCCGAAATTATTTAAGTATCATAATATAATAATATTTTGTAGGACATAAGTTTATATAATTAATCAGTCTAACCCAAGTACGAGCTTGGGCAACAAGAGTCCAAGGGCATCGAAGCCCAGAGCTGATCCAAAGCCCACGGGTATCAAATACTGGGCCATAAAGGGGGAGGGGGGGGGGGATGCTTGCTTGCTAGTTGCTACTACTAAAAAAATTAACCATTTATTTTTCGGGAAAATGTTCATCTAGGATTTTCATCAAGGTAAAATCGAAGGTACAATCTTGATTATAGACCTAGAATATGATGTTGCCACTCAAACGAAGCGGTTTTCCATATTACTTTGCGTTCACATTTATTTTTATACTTTAACTTATATTTTCTCAGAAAATCTTTTTTCTCTAATTTAATACAAAAACATATTTTTGTTGAAATAAAAATTCAAACAAAATTAATCAGATTAACATTTTACATAAGTTTTTGTCTTAGAAGCCTTATGATTATATTTGAAAAACTTATTATTATATTATGTGAGACATGAAATTAATATAATATTACTCTTTTAACTTTTGTTTGAGAATTGGTTTCAAAAATCAAAGGTCAGATTACAGGTAATTAAAAAAGAAAAAGAATGTTTATTTAGAATGAACATTTCTAAGCTCTATTATATGTTAACTGTTAGATATAACTTTTAAAATATATTTTATATGGTTTCTCGACAACATCGTTGTAACTTTGTATTTATATGAGAATTCTAACAATTAGAAATCTTTAAGCAAAATTTTTAACGTTGTCCTCGGTGTATATGTTGTGTAGATTTATTCACTAATAGCACAATGTTCAACACTATTACAACTTACAATTCATTTTTAGTGTTTTATTAAAGGGACAATTACAAAAAAGTGTATCCAACTTGGTACGAAAAGCTATTGTATGTATTGTACTTCGATTTTTACCTTTTGACGTATCAAACTTTTAAAAACAATCTATTGTGTGTATCCAACCTGTTATAGCAGGTTAGATGATGACGTGGCACCGGTGACCCTTTTCCAGCGCCTCCTATCCTTCCGGCGATCCTTTTCCGACACCTCCCGTACTCCGACGACCATTTTCAGACGTATCTCTCTCTCTTTACACCCTCTCCTCTCGATATGGAAGTGGGTCTTGGTGAAAATGGTGGTGTGGCCGGAGATGGTTGTGGTGCAGGTGTGGCTGGAGATGGTGGTGATGGAGGCTGGGTGGTGGGGTGAAGATGGTGGTGGTGGCCGAAGATGGTGGAGATGGTGGTGTGGCCGGAGATGGTGGTGTGGCCAGAGATGGTTGTGGTGCAGGTGTGGCTGGAGATGGTGGTGATGGAGGCTGGGTGGTGTGGTGAAGATGGTGGTGGTGGCCGAAGATGGTGGTGGTGGCCGAAGATTGTGGAGATGGTGGTGTGGCCGGAGATGGTGGATTTGCAGGTTTGGCCGGAGATGGTGGTGTTGTCGGAGATGGTGGTGTCGCCGGAGATGGTGGTATGGCCGGAGATGGTGGTGGTGGCCGAAGATGGTGGAGATGGTGGTCTGGCCGGAGAAGATGGTGGTGTGGCCGAAGATGGTGGTGGTGGCCGGAAATTGTGGCCGGAGATGGTCGCCGGAGTTTCTTACCGGTTACCTGCTAAGCAGGTAGCAGGTAACCAGATACATACGATAGAGTTTTTTTTACAAGTTTGATACGTCAAAAGGTAAAAATCGAAGTACAATACATACAATAGCTTTTCGTGCCAAGTTAGATACACTTTTTTGTAATTGTCCCTTTATTAAAAGGGCATTTTTTGGATGTTTTTGCCGAAGGCGTCAAAACTCTTAGGACCGGATAACCGGTCCATAAAGTTAACCTTCATATCTAAAAGTATTACAACAAGGTTAAAGGAAGTTTTTGCAACTTTTAACAAACTTTTCAAGACTCTTATAAAACAAAGTACCATATTATCATATTAGCCCATTTATAGGACACTTTTGTGATGTGCACCATGAAGCATAGTCATCTTTTGTGAGACATGATTCCAAATAGTGTTATATAAAGTTTTCTTTCAAAAGTGTCATAAAAAGTAAAACCAAGATGCCCAAAATCACGTTCAGATAGGACACACCGGTGTCTGGTTCAGTGTCCTTAAGTCATATAAAGTAGGCAGTTATGATGCATGCTCAGATTTATCGTCCTATACATATTCAAAAAGCCGAAAACTAAACCGAACAGTTTGATCCAAAAACGAAAAAACCAAAAGCAGAAAAAATCGAAAAATCAAGTATTCACGAGTCGGTTTCGGTTTTAAATTATAGGTATCCATAGGTAACCACTACGAACCGACATATATAGTACTATTAATAATATTATATTTAATATTAACTATTTAGTTTATAAATAGTCCTCAACCAAATAGTGGCTATATTTAAACAACAAAACTTATTTTAATTTCTCGTTCTTGGAATTTTGTATGTATATGTTATGTAACTGAATTTTCTTATTTTACATTATTTTCATATTGCAAATAATATTTTTCTATAAACTTGGTAACCATAAACCAAACTGAGGGTAACCGACTAACTTCGGTTCAGATCAGATTGGTTCATCATATGGTTTAGTTTCAGTTTGGTAACCAGATATCTACCTCATGCATTTGGTTCACATTTTGCAGAAAACTGAAACTGAACATCAAACACCCCTAGTCCTAGTGTGAGTTACATAATGTGCATGGCTTCCGCAAGACGATAACTCTTGTTAAATCAAATTTCGCAATACGAAATCAATTTGGTTCAGATGGCACATCGACTATCTTTATATGGTCTTCGATCCCTATCGAAGTCGGTAGCATATCTACCATTCATCAATAAGCAAAAACATCAAAAGTTAGGAATTTGATCCTTAATTTGGATATAGGATCACCAAATAATCCTTGTTGACGATCCAAAAAATTGCTAAAAGACATCCAGATTTACAGAATCATAAAGAACATCACAAAACAAAGTAAGGATCAGGATCTGCATCGATTGAAATCGTCAAACCACACCACATCGTGGTTCAAAACTTTCACAAGGCTGTTTACGAATTGCATTTTATCAAATTGTACTTTGCAGTTCGGTTAATGTTTTAAACAACACCAAACCATATATTTTAGGGGATAGTTCTCCGAAATGTATTGAACTATCCCCAAAAATCTATTGTGTGTATCTAACTACAAAAAATGCTATTGTGTGTATCAAATTTTATTTTTTTTGCTATTGTGTTACAAAATGACTTGTAATTTTGGTAAACTGATACACACAATAGAAGAAGAAATAAAGTTTGATACATTAAAAAAAAGTTTGATACACACAATAGCAAAAAAAATAAACTTTGATACACACAATAACATTTTTGGTAGTTGGATACACACAATAGATTTTTGGGGATAGTTCAATACATTTCGGAAAACTATCCCCTATATTTTAATATATTTTTAAGTGTATATTTTACAAAAGAAAATACTTAAATACATTTATTAGTTATTCATAAATTTTTCAGTTTTTATTTTAAGTTTTACTTCACAAGTTTCTTATTTGATTTTTTTGTCAAACATTATGATAGGAATTATTTTGAAGGCAACTTTTTAATTGTATATGCATTAATTACCGAACTTTCTAATCTGCGACTATTTTTCAAATTAACGTTTCTAATCTATTGGAACAATTTTTTTATATGGATGACTCAAATCTTATCATGTTGAAATTATTTTAAATTCTTTTTATGATTCAAATCTAAAAAACTCAAAACTAACTTTGAACCCACAATTAAGAATCATAATAAGTTCATTTGATATAAATCTGAAAGAAAATTTACCATCAATTAGAAGAGATAGTTGGAATGGTAGCATAAAGTTTAGAGATGGAAGTGTATCATAGAGAATGATGGATGGTAAGCAACGGTGTGTAGGTGGATGGTAGATATACCATCACATCTGTACTTCGATGGTGGTGGTGCAACAGAGTAGGAGAAGCGACATATTCATGAAGAAGGCAAGGTGGCAAAAGTGAGCGCCAACGATGGCCATGATCACCACTTTATTCCCGTTAGAAACTCCAAAACTGTAACTGAAACTAGAGATAATAAAAAAATGACTATCTTGACCAAAATGTATCCAACTTTACCCTTATTCCTATTGTGTGTATCCAACTTCAAAATGTGATATTGTATGTATTATACTTTCAAAATGTGCTATTGTATGTAATATTGTACTTTATTTACTGTTGAAATGGTACATGCAATAACATATTTTTGAAAAGTATAGTACATACAATAACACATTTTTAAAAGTATAGTACATGCAATATCACATTTTGAAGTTGGATACACACAATAAGAATAAGGGTAAAGTTGGATACATTTTGGTGAATATAGTCCTAAAAAAAATAAGTCCCGGGACTCCAACAATTTCCTTATTGCAACCGGTCATGCCCAAAAACCACTTTGTAACTTCCCTAGGATTAGTTCCAATCCCCCCCCCCCCCCCCCCCCCCCGCCCCCTCTCAAAATCAATTTTGAAAACTTTTTGTAGACAATGTCTTATCATAATTCACTTTAAGTCTTTAATTGAGCCATACAAATACATTTTTTAAATCTTTTTACACAAAAATGTCATGTAATTTTTTGAGATTTAACATTGAAACACTTACAAAAGGTTGAAAAAGATCAGATAGAATTTGAAAAACTTAAAAAAACTAAGTTTTAGATAAAAACTTGAAAATATTGTAGAGATATTGAAAAAACATTATATATAATTTGATAAAAGAAATTACTTAAAAAAAAATCATTACCTATGTATAAGGTCCAATATAGTATTTGGAGCGTTTCATCATTCTACCTGGCCCATTAATGAGTTGATTTGAGGCCCACCAATATGGGTTTATTGGCCCATTTTATAACTCAATTTAGTTTTTTTTGTTATTTCTTACAAGTTTTTATACATTGACGTCCAAAATTATATAATAAACGAATATATTTAAAATTGGTAAAATTACAAAAATAGCCCTCTCTCGAGGGTACATAAAGATTTTACAAGCGCATATCTTCTTTCGAACGACAAGAAAGGGAACTCAAGAACTAGAGCTTCGGCAAACAAATACTAAAACGAAAGAATTTATTAAAACTTTAGCATGGAACTAAAACGAAAAACAAATACTCTAAGAAAGAGGACCCAACAACAGACAACCCGCAAAGAAGAAAAGCAAAAGGAAAAAAAAAGGCCCTAGAGAATAACTATAACAGGAGACCCACTACACAACCAGACCCACCAACAACCCTTGAGGCACTAATCTTCGCCTTAAGAGACACATATCTAATGATACTAGAAACAAAGATCTTATCAAAAGGGGAATCATAACGATTACACACATATAATAGATTCAAATATTCAATTAGGGTTACCAATTTGTAACTTCTAATTACCGTGAATTATTTTATTTACTCAAAAAATAAATCTCTTAGTAACTAAAATGTAAAAGACATTAGTTTAATTAATCAAAAAAAATATCCTATAAGCATATGAAGTCCATAAAATTTTAATATATGAACTTATCTACCAAAATTTATAAAACTAATATCTAACTTTCTATAAATTCAACAAACTCATGATTTAAATTCCACTAAATTGTTTTTTACGTCCTAGATTATCCCCTACCACCATCGACAACACAAAAGTGCCGAGGTTTTTACCTCACAAAAACAATCATCAAAATTATGATTATAAAGGGTAGTGGTCGTCTTTATTTTCATTTCTATTAATATTCTTTTATAAAGTTTAGTAATTTATTATATATTTTGAAAATATGAAACCTACGTGTTATTAATTTAAACTTAAAAAAAGAATAACCATCATAGAATCACATTAAATATGACTATGACTTAAATATTAATAATCTCTTTAAAATGGTAATTAGCGTCATGTTAGAGCATCTCCAACAGCTACTCTATATTTTCTGTAAAATAGGGATTCAATTGTCAAAATCTCTAAAAATATTTATATTTAACTCTAACAGATTCTCTATTTTAGAGATTTCCACATCTATTATGTTATTAAAATATTCTATAAATTTATCATCCCAATACACTTTTACAAATAATTAACATAAAATAGTAATGATGCAATCTCATTAGTGGAATTAAATAAAAAAATAATTTCTCTCTCCATACATCCAATTTAGAGAATTCTCTAAACTTGGAGTTTTTTCAAGTTTTCTCTATTTTAAAGAACCTTTTAGAGAATCTGTTGGAGCTATTTAGAGAACAAAAGTACTATTTTCTCTATTTTAGAGAAGTTGTTGGAGATGCTCTTATAATTGTAACTTTATTAAAACAAGTATACAATCCATTCAAATACAATAAATTTCTTAAGAAATTAGAAATCTACCATTTCATTAGTTACTTATGATGAAAATCATGTAATGTTCATGTTAATCATGAATATTGTCAATGAAGAATATAACACTCATGCAACGACCTTCATTGACACAATGCTATTGGTTTTTCGAGATGATAAAGAGAGATTCATGGTTTTTCGAACATCTATTCTTGGAGGGATGCCACTAGTAAAGGAATGTAGTCTTTGCGACTCTTGAAGCAGTGTCTTGGAAAATTGAACTTACCTTCCAGGATGTTATTTTTCTGTTTGATATCTACCAAGTTATGAGGCCATCCGCTGTGGTAAGCGGGTAGGCCATGGGGTAGGGATGAAGCCGACGGCTTCATGATTTATGAGGCCATCGGGTAAGCGGGTAGGCCATCGGGTAGGGACACCGCCGCGGATGGGTATCGGGTAGGCCAAAGCGGTTTGATGAAGCCGATGTTGGAAAGAGACGTTATACCCCTCCCCCCACCCCCCCAACAGTAACAAAAAAACGGCTCTTTTTTTTTTCAATTTTCAATACTATATATACTATACTATATTCAAACATTTCCTACACACAACTCATATTCTTCTACACATTCATATATATACTATCCTATATTCAAACATTTCCTACACAACTCATATTCTTCTACACATTCTACACATTATTCATCCAAATGGATTCACAAAAGACTCCGAAACAAACGAAACGTTCAAGCCGACAAACCCAAACCCAACCGATGCTGACAAACCCAAACCAAACTTTGAGTTCCGCCGGTTCATATATACCACAAATGCCGAGTCCCACATATCTCGCCCGCAATACGGATTGGGTCATCCCGCCATCCGCCGCCGTATACGATCCGAATTTTTTTAACACCAACGTTCCGCAATACGGAATGAGCCATGGTAATCTTTTACCGTTGATGGCTGAATCCTTTACGGGAATGCTCACTCATTCGAGTCCCATGGCGAGGGTGACTCTGACTGGTTAACAAAGGCTCGCTTCCGTTACCAAGAAGAGCACAAGAAGCCTTTTCATTACGAACATGTTTGGGATGTGCTCAAGGGTCCGAGAAATACATGCGCACACCTCTCATAGGTGCCACCTCTCGTCCCAAATGATCAAAGACTTCCGAATCCGCGACGCCCACCACCGATGCTTCTGACGCACACGGTCATTTCAATGTCGATGACGAGGACGAAAACGAAGACGAAGACAAAGAGGAGCGTCCACGACCCATCGGAAGAAATGCGGCAAGGGCTTCGGCATCGGGTTCTACGGGAGGCGCCTCGAGCGAACACGTCTCCGGGTTGTTTCGCGAGTTAAGCACGCTCAACACGACATCTCGAGAATTACTCGATCAAAAACGAAGGGATTTGGACTTGCGCGAAAGAGATTTGAGGTTTCGTGAATCGGAGGCGGAGGATAAGAAGCAACGGCGAGACTATAGGTTTTACATATCGTCGCATGCGCATCTTTCGGGCGGTGCGTTATATACAACGTTGGAAATGAAATAGAAGCTACGACAAAAATACGGATGGCCGCCTCTCGATTGATTTTTAGTTTTTAATTTTTTAGATTTAACGCAATTTTTAGTTTTTCATGTTAAGTATCGCAATTTTAATTTTAATTTTATTGTAACGTTTTTATTTTAATTTTTAATGTTAGTATTATTTTTATTAAAATTTTTAAATGTAATTTTTTTAATTTTTATTATTAATATTAGAATTGTTTTTTAAAATTAATTAAATGAATTTTGATGGAGTGGGTTGCAATGGGTCGACATTGGATGAAATGGGTAGTTTTGGGTAGTTTTGTGGAAAGCTGATGTGGCAGCTGAAACCATTGGGTTGCAGCGGGTCGACAGTGGATGACCTGAGAGCTATTAAATCACTCAAACGCATAATTTGATGACATAATCTCAAGGTATTGCAAGTTGCTCTCCCAACATGACTCCTATAGCCCTACTATGTCCGTTTCACTACATGGCGAGCAACCAAAGTGGCTCACTCTCTTGCTCAGACTTCTTGTATCACGTCTTGTCCTTTTTCTGTATTAATCTGGCAAGTTTTCAGACATACTTTATGACTAATGCTTGTCTTTTGGGATCCTATTTTGTTTTTTCAAAAAGAAAATTATGATACAACTTAATTACTTGTGATTAATAATGCTTAAATATATCAAAGCATTAGTAGCCTAGTAGTCGGTAACATCTTTGGGATGGACAGTGGATGGCATTCCAGACCATGGGTTGGCTTTCGGTCGGTCCATGGTTGCCGAAGATTAGTCGGGTTCCCGTATTTATCCCGAAGAGCTCATAGACTTCGTGCTGGAACGTGTGCATAGGTTATCTATCGTTAAATAAAATAATGCTTAAATATTATTTATGATATTCATTAAATGGTTCTAATTTTAATATGCCTTCAACAAATAAGACAACAAAAACATTATTTTTTATTATTCCATTATGTGAGAAAAATGCTTTATTAATGTTTTCAGATAATGATTAAAGTTAGCCTTAGAAATGGAAAAAAAAAAAAAAAAAGAACATCAACAAAGATAATATCTGTTTCAACACCACTACTTTACAGTTTTGAAAGTTTCCAACTTACATAATTTATTTTTGACACTAATAACTTAAAATATATATAGAGAGAGAGAGAAACAGTACCCAAAAATAGAGAAAATGCCAAAAATACATAACATACGACTTTTATGTATGAATACCTTGACATTTTATAACATTTTGAATTTAAAAACTAGGACCCACCGACCACGTGGCATGTTTCTATTCCTCAGTAGCACACCTTGGTTGACTGTCCAGTTGTAGAATATGGATTCATCCTAGAAGCATCATCCATCTTCATATCTTTCCTTTGGGCCCCAAAAGAAATGTCTTTTTCATTTCTACCCCTCTTTTTCTTGTCTTCTTTCAAAAACACCCCAAACAACTTAAAACATTCCCCCTTTTCTTCTTCTTCTTCGTCATCATCCTCCTTGTCGTCCTCGGCCGTCGCCATCTCACCAACCCCAACGTCGCCACCACCCAAGATTCGATCAATCTGATCCGGCGCCACCTTCACGTTCTGGGTCAGGAACGCCACGAGGTCGTCGCACTGCTTCTTCATCTGCGCCAGTTCCGACGATAGCGCCTGCTTCTCTTTCTTCAGTTTCTCGTTTTCGTCCGACAGGTTCTCCAGCTTCTCCACCGTCGGAGTGTCGACCGACCCCGGATTCTTTGAATCCGGCGAGGAGGTCGAGCTGGATCCCAGGTCGTCGCCCGAACTGGTCGGCGACGGCGCAGGACCACCCTCACCGACGGTCGTCTTCCCGTTCCCATGAACTTGTGCCGACGTCACCGTCTTCCGACGACGGATCTCAATCAAAAGCGCTCTCTCCCCACGCTTAAAGTTATCATTCGCAAACTCCCATTTATCCGGAACAGTTTTCCGAAACCCCTATAGAAACAAAAAAACATTAATCATCATCAAATTTGTTCCTTCCCCTAAAGAAATAAAGACACCAATAATTTCTTTTTCATATTAAGACATCCATATAGACCCCTATGTTTAACAAGTTTTCATGAACAAAAGTAACTATCGGTTGGTAAATAGGTATTACTAATAATAAAAAAAGTAACATCATTTTCACGTGTGAGAAGATAAAAAATAAGTTTGGTGGGATAAAAGGTGGATATGGCATGCAAGTCAAGATAACTTATTTTGGATGACAAAAGAATCTATGGAAATCGAGAACTTTCGATTGTTTTTTGATTTTGCTGTTTTGGGGACCCACTAAAAACAGACCCGATGCGTGTTTCACTACTTGTTTTTAGGTGGTATCCAATTATGCATTGCCCATCCTAATGGAAAACATGTATCCTATAGCTTTTTACTTTTATAGGTTTTTTACTTTGTTTTTGTTTATATTATTTTTACTACTTATATCAAAAGAATGAAGTTGAATCATAAATTCTAGATACGTAAAACAAGTTTGTTACATGGTAAGTGTTTATCGAGTCAATTTATCTTATGGGACGATCATGAAAATGACTAGAATCTTATTCAATAAGTGAGATTGACAACTCTTATCCGGTAAATTGTTGCGTATGATACAGATTTGAGAGACTAAAATATTATCCGATAATGGAGATGATAGTGTTCAATTTCAACGTAAGCACTTACCGGGTAAGTGTTTAAGTAAAAGGCCCCTTACTATGTATTCTCAAATCTTTTTTCATAATGAAAAACGGAAGAAAAGTGAAATCCTGTCTATTTTTTTTAGGAGAGAAACAGAAAGAAAATAATGATAAATTTACTCGCAAATGCATTTCTACTTATTAATCTACTTTTTACAAATATCAACATCAATATCTACGATTCAACTAACTATGACGTAAAAAAAAACGATGCGTATAGCAAATTAGTAATGCCCTCAATCCATCATGCTACATGTTATAGGCAAACAAAAAGTAGTTGATAAATTAATTGCCATGTGAATGATTAATTAGTTTTTTTATTTTTAACAACAAAAAGGATATAAGGCAAGAGTTTCGGCAAAGCCATCAGTCAAGCCGAACAGCCCAAAAAAAAAAATTTATTAATAAGATATCTAAATTTAATTATTTGATAGGATAGATGATAATGTGAAATGATTTAAAAATATATTGTTGAAAATTTATTTAACAAATAAGTGTGAGTTAGATTTAGAAAGCATAACAGAAACATTATTTGAGGTGTGAAAGCATTTTATCACAAAACTTATAAATTTGCTTAAAAGCATCTCCAACAATATTTCATATAAATCAACGTCTATGAAGAATTCAAAAAATAAATTAATTATTTATTCTATTTTCTAATGATAGTTTTGTAGGAATCGTTGAGCTCAAAAAAGACGAATTACTTTTTCTTCATTTTGAATAAGCCCGTGGAACATAATCTTAGAAGCAACATCTCTCTATACAGAATTTCCATGGCATAATTTCAGCAAATAATCAAAGTATTTTAGATAGATGAACAAAACAAACACCAATGGTATAAGGCTATTTTTGACAAACTAGCTCATAAGCTAAGCAGATAACTCATAAACTATCTAATAAGGTAACTTATAACTGTAAAACGCCAAAAAACTGGTAGCGTAAAACTAAGTATGGGTATATTTAAAACAAAAAAATAATAATTCCCATAAATCATCAAAACGCAAGTGAAAAGCTACCTTTTAGCCTAGGTTATGGTCCGTTCAAACATGTATCTGACTTGTAAGGTAGCTTATAAGTTAACGTATATGAATAAAAAACGAGAGAGAACGTACATAAGTATTAAGCTGACGAACAAAGCTGGAGAAATTGTTGTGTTTGAAGGAATTCGGCAACAAATCCCTAGCGAAATCCGCCGTCTTCCAAACGATGAACGTATTGCCACCGTCGTTCCACGATATCACATCGTCCGTTGCCGGATCATCCACCAGCTGATACGTCTTCGTAAGAAACGGAGCTGGAACCGATCGATTCGACATTTTACTCACACCTACCCACAAATCCAATCTCACCTAAAAAAATCTCTAAAATATCTACCTTAATTAACCAACCGCTAAAATGTCTAATAAGATCAAACTTAAAAAATCAGCAACTAAAAAGCAGCAAAGCGGTGAGAAACTCCCAATCCCAACAGTAAAAACCAGAAGGAAACAAACGAGATCGAGCCAGATCGTTATTCGAACGGTTAACCGTGGCTAATGATGACTTTTTAGTATTTTCCATTAACATCTTCTTCGTGTAGTTTTTGAATTGGATGAAATGAAACGAACATAACTTCTCCGACAAGTTAGGTGTCTTTCGGCCGACGGCGACGTTTACCGATCAACACAAAAAGGAGGAGGAGAAGAAAAGGAGAAGAAGATAAGTGATGATGGAATAAATTAAGAGGATGTTAAGAGGGTTCGTGCACGAAAACACTTAAGATGGTTTTATAGAAATGGGAAGGGGGGTAGGAATGGAATTTGGGGGAGGAGGAGAAGGAAGAAGAAGGAAGAAGGGGTGGGTGGTTCTAGAAAGTATTGGAAAAACAAGTGTTTGATTGCAAGTGGGTGGGACCAATTTTTATATTTGACAAAACAGAAGTAATGGTTTGTTTTTTTGTTATCAATTTTCAAGAAACTACGGCGGTAGAAAAAAAAAAGAAATTAATTCATAAGTATATCCGATTTCTTTGCTTGTTTCTTTGTTGGTACAAAGTATTCAAAATGAAATATTCACTTTTTTTTATTACGTTAAAAATAAATTATTGGAGAAATGATGAAATTGAAAGATAAGATTAACGCTATGTTTGTATAAAAAAAAATAGCTTATTATGTATTCTATTAAAATATGTATTATAAGGTATAAGGTAGTTTATCGAAATATTATATTTAAGTAGCGCTTTAAAAGTTTTTTGTAGGTTTTTCATTTATATTCTTATTAAAGTTAACTTTTAAATTCAAAGATACTCTTTTTGGTCGTTTTACTTACTCATAAACTAGTTAATGACCCGTATATTATACGGGTATTTGAAACATGTTATTTTAATTTTTAATAAGAATAGACAATTACATGACAATTGTCATTACCATTTAAAATACTTATGTAAATTATATGTTATACGACAATTGCCATTATAATTGCTTATTACAATAGATATTTTAGTTATCTAATAGCTGTTAAAATTTTAAAAATTGGAAATTTATTATTCTTTTATCAAAAGATTTGAATTTCGTGAATGATTTTAAAACTGGGCGGATTCAGAAATAAAATATGTGTAGTGTTTTGATTTGTAGGATTTTAAATAAAATAAAATATAATTATTAATAAATAATCTACAAAAATAGTTAGATTAAAAAGATGGAAACTTTAAATTTGAATAATATTACCAATTGAGTTTTAAATAAAATAATATTTAGTTACTTATAAATAATATATAAAAATAATTAGGTTAAAAAGATGAAATCTTTAAGTTTCAAGAATATGAAGAATAAAATTGTAATAAAATCTAAACAAATTAATTTATATCTATTTTTATAACTGGAGAGATTCAAAAATAAAATATGTAGTGTTTTTATTTGTATAATTTTAAATAAAAAATTAATTACTTATAAATAATTTATAAAAATAGTTAGATTAAAAAGATATAATCTTTAAATTTCAAGAATATCAACAATAGAGTTTTAAATAAAATAAATTTTAATTACTTATAAATAATCTATAAAAATACGTAGGTTAAAAAGATAAAATATTTAAATATCAAGAATATCAAGAATAGAATTGTAATAAAATCTAAACAAACTAATTTATATCTAATTTTAATAATGTAGTTAAATTAAAAAAAATATTCAATATTAAACTCATTTTGAAGGTATTGTCGAGACGATTATAATGGTATAATTTATTAAAAAGAAAAATCAAAAATTTTAATACATTTTAATTAATAGATATTATTATCTTAAAATGATAGAGATGTAAAGTGAAAGATGAGAAACTAATGGATAAAAAGTAATATTAATCAAATAATTCTAAGGATAATAATGTAAATTATAAAGATAATTATGGTATTAAAATAATAAGAATAATTGATGACATCATCATTTGATTATTTCTTTTTTAATTGGCCAATCAAATGACTCAATTTCATAATTATCACATCAGCAAAAACTTTTCTTTAATATATATATATATATATATATAGATAGGGATGTTCAAAAAGAAAACGAAAAACGGAACTGAATCGAACCGTAAAGATCCGAAACCGAGAAAACCAATATTTGAGCAACCCGTGACCCAAAAAACCAGAAAATCAGGGTGCCCATTGAGTCACGGGTCGGGTTCGGTTTTCTAAATTTATTACCCGCAGATACCTCGTCTCCCTCGTATATATTTAGTTTATTAAGAAAAACATGTTTATTAATACTTCATTATAAAAAATTACTAATCTTAAGAAAATTTTCATCACATGTCGTATTTTCTTCATTCACCCCATTGCCATTGGTTTGTCGGTCAGATTTAGTCTAGATCGTTTTTACACACTCGTATTGACGGCAATCATCTATACTCTTATTTTCATATTCTAATTTTTTTAGTGTTAGTTTTTTTAGTTTTTCACAAATAATTTCATTTTCTAATATATATGTCGTGTACATCAAAACACTCAACAAAATACGGGTAACCGTGAATCGAACCGTGGGTACCCGCTCCTTTTCAGTTCATTTCGGTGCGGATACTCGTCCCATGCAGTTCGGTTACATATAGTAAAATTAGGTACTTGCCCCATACATATGGTTCTCAAAATTTTCACTACTCGCCCCGCCCGTCCCGTAAACACCCCTACTCAAGCTAGTTTTTGTCAAACATAATTTGTTGATAAGCCTAGCTTATCAATCAACAGCTAGCTTATCAGCTACCGGTTATCTTATCAACTATCTTGCCAAACACAACCTAAAAGAAAGGGGAACTACTTAATTCGTTTTTCAAGGTTGGTTTTACTTTTCCTAAAATTGGTTTTAGGTCCGCCGTTTTTTAAAGGCAAATAACATTATTTCTAACCAAAACAAAGTATACATGCAGTCGGAACAATATTCCCAACGACCGAACAACATAACCACAGTACACGCAAAACACAAGCTCGAACCCACTAACAGAACTCAAGAATATGCAATGCAACAATACAACAAGCACACAAGAGCAAAGGTGACCGTTAACAAGACGTAAACTCGCCTCCCTCTAGTCCTATTGACCGACCGAACCTAAGCAAAATTTAGGTCCACAATTATAGAGAATGTAAATTTTTTTACCAACGCACGTAAAAAATTAAGTTTTTGAGGATTGAAATTAATATATTTTTTGTTTTTTTTTTTGTTAAAAGGTGAGAAAAAAATGATTATAAGGTAAAAGGTTGAGCCCTCAACCGTTTACCATTTTACCTTTCGTAGCATAAAAGGTTGAACCTTCAATCTTTCACTATCATATTAGCGTGATAGCGTCACATCAACTTTCCACTTTTTTACCCTCAAACTCTCACCAAATTTTCAAATCTCATACCACCAACCTTTGATACCCTTTATACCCTTATCATTTTTTATTATTTTAAGTATATATAGAAGAGAGAGAAAGAGAGAGAGAGAGAGAGAGAGAGAGAGAGAGAGAGAGAGAGAGAGCGGGTTGGATGGGTTCATAAATCCTCAACTAAGCTCGTGGCTTCAACCCGCTAGAAGCGTACCACATACGGGCTTGAGCCTGCTGATCTGTACCAGGAACCCGCCCTCGAACCCGGGCATGGTACAAAAATAAAAAAATTGAGTGAGTGTCAATAAAAGGGTCTTGACAAATAATAGAAATAATCAGGTAAGCCATAACATCTCATGATAGTAAACAGTAGCCGAATAATAGCCAAACCTTAATATAAAAAACAAACAAACACTTATTAGTTGGTTACTAATTATTGAATAAACCTTTAGTTGGTCGTGAACAAGTTGGTTATTACATCCATTGCATTGATAAGGTAAAAATCAAAATTACTCTTATTTATATCATCAATTACACTTTAAACAAATCCATATCTAATTAAAAATCAATAACTCTATCTACGACCAATTCCTGACTTTTCTTTTACTTAGAGTTTGAGTTAATTTATTTCAAGTTCTCTATTAATATTTAAATATATAAATTAGATTAGAGTAGTAGTTTCTAAGAAAGTAGTATGAGTTGAAAAGTATAAAGAGTTGGCATTTATTTCCAAAACGCGGTGTTACTTTGAAGAACATTCTATAACCTATAGAAATAATGTCTTCTTAAACTATTTTGACTTCTTGCTAGTCAACAACATATTCTTTAACACGTTAGACTCATCTTTTAATGTGATAAGTTGCATGTTGAATTCACTTAATTTTATTTTACTTTTTTTGTGATTAAAATAATTGGGTTTTGGATTACAAATTGCAATTAAAACATTTTTAGAAGTCATATAGAGTTATAACCAATTTATTGTAGCTAATTATTTGATTCAATTTATTGTTATTAAAACGTCATAATAATCTATTTTTAGATACTTAATTATTTGACAATTTGGCTTAAAAGTGATGTTAGAGCATAAAATAGATCTTTCAATCATGAGTCCATATTTTTAGAACATGACATACACATGTGATAGATAATATGGAGGGAGAGAGTCGGTTGAAACGAGAATATTACTTATTTAACATAATACAAAAATTAATAAAATCATATATGGTTTTACATTAATTTTTAATAAAGCACTTGTAAAGTCACATGAATGACGTATGGTTTTGTACATAAATCATATATGATTTGTTGGTTCCCGTGTTCTTTTAAATATATATTATTCTCGTTTGATCTTCTCTTATATGTATATATAGCAATATAGCATAGGTTCAAAAGAGAAATGTCAAAAAAATATGAGAAGTAGACAAATGATCTTAGGCTATCCTTAGCCGGCCGGTACGTAGGCCGGTAACACCAACAATGTTGGCCGGTAGAGATGAGGCGGTAGATCCATCGGTGCCCAGCTGCCGATCCCATTTCTTCTTTCTCTCTCTCTTTTTTTTTATTTTTTTAGTTAATTAATTAGAGGAGGGGTATAAGGGGTATGGTTAAGGATGGATTGGTATGGTGTTGGTAAGGTGTTGGTAAAGCTGATGTGGCATTGATGTGGCAACAAAAATGATGGGTATGAGGGGTACGGTTAAGGATTGCCTTAGTCTTTCATACAACTAAGATCAAATTTCACAAGCCAAAAATTGTGCTTTGACTGGATAATAGTTACAACTTTGACTGGTTAATAATTACGTCTTTGACTAGTCAAAATTTACGTCTATGTAAAAAATAAATCGTAGTTTCGTAACTTTTACAAACAGGTGGAAAACTGTTTTATATATGAATAAGTGTGACTTACATGTGATTTACATATAAACTATATGTGAGCCAATGTAATTCATATACTAACTATTTTTAAATGATTAATACATTAACTATATGTTTATATGTGAACCTTTGTAATTCATACGTTAATTATTGTAAACTGATTTATATACAAACTATCGATTGTTTTGGTAGAGAGAGAGAGAGAGAGAGAGAGAGAGAGAGAGAGACCCTCAAAAGATGGAAAATTGAGGAACACCCTCGTAAACCCCTCATCTAGACCTTATTCACTTGTGTATAGAAATAAATCAAGTTGTTGTTTGGTAACTATGCACGTGTGAATATTACAAATTACTTATGTGCCTAGGTCTAGAATCTAGATGAAGGGTTATGAGAGTGTTTCTCACTTTTCATTTTTTGAGGTTTTTACTTTGAACTTGACTCTTCTCTCTCTCTCTCTCTCTCTCTCTCCTCTCTCTCTCTCTCTCTCTCTCTCTCTCTCTCTCTCTCTTTGTGTATGTATGTAGGGGAGGAATCTAATACAAACCATCCTAATTTGTGCAAACCGTCGATTTTATTGATTATTTTGATGAAATTGTTTCAAGATATGGTTAAATATGATGAAAGTTTTTCATTGAATTTCTTTTTTTATAAAATTGGTTGATATAATGAAATTGTTTCGTGTAATTTTGTTAAAATTTGTTAACTTAAATTAGTAAATTTAATTTTGATCCTTCATCAACTACATCAATGGTAGGAAAGTGGGTTGCACGGTTTGTTATTTGGGTGGTTTGAAAATGAAACCACTCTTATATGTGTGTATCAAATGAAACCACTCTTATATATGTGCTTTTGCACTATAATTGTACGTGGTTGCGAAACATGGTCAACATATTGGTGCACACAGGGGCCTTGGCCCGCAACCTAGGTCGTGTCTAATCACATGTGATTTTACACGAATATTTAAAGTAAAGTTAATGTGACCTGACCGTTATCATGTTTCCTTATTTGGTTACTTTGTTTGTTTAAACGTGACTCTCTCTACCTCTCTTTCCTTTTCTATATTTATTTTATATGAACATGTCAAATACAAATTATGTAATTGTTATAAACTATATTTTTTACCAAAGATGATTAGATTTAATTAATTGTGATCAACACTTTACATAAAAAAGACAAAGATATCATGAACCACATATTCATAAAAGGAATTGCGTCCCCCCCCCCCCCCCCCCATACATTGAACATACATATATAGAGGGAGGTTAAGGGGAAATAATCTCAAAAAAGAAAAAAAAAAAAAAACAAATCCGAGGAACACTCTTGTATCCCTTCATCTAGATCGCATGTATTTGTATACAAAAGTAATTTAGTTGTTTTTTCTTGGTTTTTATGTACATATGTATATTATATATTACTTTTATCCATAAGTGTATATGGTTCAGATGAAGAGCTACGATAATGTTCCTCAATTTTTCGTTTGTTCTTTTTTACGTTTTCTTAAACTTGACTCTACTATCTGTGTGTGTGGGTGTGAGAGAGATATATACAGAAAAACATAAAAAGATATGAAAACTAGTATCATATTAAAAAATAAAATACATAATATTTTTGAAGTAGTTTGTTTCCTTCCATTTTCAATCATATTTCATCTTAATAACAATCTATCCTATATGAGAGTATATGTATATAACAAACAAACACAACTAGTAAATGGGACCCACATCCATAAGAAATTTTCGGTTGTGGAAGCCATCCAAAATGGGAAACGTTTTCCCATTCAGATTTGGAAGATTACCATGTTGTGAATACACCTTTGACTTTTTTTTTATTACATTTACACACAATCCACTGCTCGTTTTTCAATTCGGAAATTCATACTAGTCCTGTACTTATTTATCTGTCTGTCTTTATTCAAATATTATTACGTTTGTATATTACAGATCTAGTTAAAACATATAAAAAACGAACCTGGTCAGTTTTTAAAAGAATATGATTATATCCTGCAAACGTAGGTCTGTAATTCTATTTAAAGTAAAATTGACCAAATTCGTTTACTTTTTGTTCATCTTTTTAGCTACGTCTCCATAATAGATATGGCGAATGTATTAGCATTTGAATAAAAATGAGAAAAAATGACTAAAAGGATCAATGTTATTGTTTACTTTTGTTGTTTATATGCTATACTAGTAGATAATAGGTTACAAAATGTTTTCTAGAAAACCAAAATAAAGAAAATCGTTAAATTTAAGAGATAAGTCTTTATAAGAATTTATTATTTCAAACACAATATTTAGATAAACATAATATTTAAATAATAATGTGATCATTTGAAAAATCTATTTGAATTTAATGAAATAAAACAAAACAAAGAATAATATAATATTTTTGTAACACGTGACCAATTTCAACTTGTATCATTTATCACCTCAACATTATTTTAAGGTATTCATATTACCAAAATATGAAGGCAAACAATGGGAACCAAACCAAAAGCCTGATTAACTAAGCTAGGTACAACTCTTATACAATCCCAAGTGCAAATTATGAGTTAATAAAAAAAATCCATGACCTTAATACAAATGCTATCAAACAACGAATGTGAAAAGACTTTAAATACTCATACGATAATTCTCAAATCGAGCATGAGAAAAAATATTGAATGGGATTTGAAGACTTCTTTTATATAATAACTCGGTCATATGAATTCGGGGTATAAAATTCAAAGTTGTTATCTTCTTTTTCCACAAACCCAACTACAACATGTTGCATTTTAATAACAACACGACACTAGTAAGATTGTATTATAATGTCAAACATATAAGCTCAACATTGACTAATTAAATTCGATTATATAAATGATTTTTGTTTGTTATCGATGTTAATAATACATCTAGCTTGTTTTTTATAACCCAGTTGATTGAAGGATTGACGAATTATGACGCAAACACTGATGAACGATTGACGAACAAACTAACAAAATCTAGTTGGTTGAAAATGTATCATTAGAATAAAGTTCTATTTTAAATTAAAAAATATTAAATATAACTATTTATATGTATAAAAAGACCATGGATCATAATCAATCCATCAACAATGCTCAATTAAGTTTTATTATCCGTTGATTATTAGGTAGTTGTTAGATATAGATCATTTTAATATAAAGTCGTTCGTAGTTATAGTCATTGTATTTAATTTTGATTCTAAAATACATGTTGTAGTTGGAGTGTCAAAAACACATTATATTTTTAACCTTAATTCAGTAATTTTGATAATTTAGAAAGAAACTAAAAGAAAATATACTAACCATAATTAAGTTTTATTCTTTTATGAATTGACCGTTCATCATTTCACCTTCGGATGTTATTCCCTGCCGACCGAAAAAGTATTATAATTATGATTATGATCTATTGAATGATATTTATGTGTTCATAAATGGTTTGTATTTGATGCTTGAAGTTCAATTATTCACATCCCACCAACTTTTTTAACATTCCTTTTCCAAATTCCACAATTCTCAATCATAGTTACTTTGCATCATTATAGAAATCGACTAAACTAGTCATTTTGGAATAACCTCCTCACTTTTAGTCCAAATTTTCTATTATTTAAATTAAAATAGATTTCACAATTGTTCATTTTACAACTTGTAAAATGAATATTTTATAAATAAAATATGATTTTGGGGGATTGTTTTAAGAAGATTTTGCAAACTATAAGATCCAATCTACAAATAAATTCCACTAAAATCATATTTATTTCAAAAAAATTATATATGAAATAAACGATTGAAAATATTAACTATTTTGGTACAATTGAAAAAAGAAAGTTAGTTTACGAAGTAGACACTATTTGTGAAATGAGGGTATTTCCCACCAACTTTTGTAGCATTCTTTTTTCAAACTGCACAACTCACTATCATAGTTACTTTGCATTATCTTTGCAACTTCTCCATCACATAATTTAATTGTAAATTTGTAATAAAGTGTAATGCAGAAGAAAGTGTTTGGAAGGTGATTTAAATTGATTAACAAAGTAGCAATTGTTTTTTTTTATATTAAAATATCGAGTGTTTTTTGAAACTATGTAACAGCTTGTCTAACACGGATAGAAATTGGTGGTGAGTTCTTTATAAGGCTCAAGTTGTAGACTAACAATAACTTTCACCATGTTTTTAGTTGGATTCGAAGTTAATGAGTCAACTTGTTTTGGATTTTGAGGTATTTCAAATGGTATTAGGCCATATATCCACTATGGTATCTGTGGTACCTGTTGCCACATCAGCTTTCCACTACCTTTACCACTACTTACCAACTCCATACCTTTCATCCACTATCATACCCTTCATTTTATTTTTTTAATTTTCATTTCATACCCTTCATTTTATTTTATTTTTAATTCATACCCTTAATTTTATTTTTTTAAATAAATATTAGAATTAAATTAAATAAACAATAAAGTTTAAAATTATATTAAATAACTAACATTAAAATTAAAATTACATTAAAATTAAAATTACGTTAAAATTAAAACTAAAAAAATACAATAAAATTAGTTATTGGCGTGTGACGAAGAGTTTCACACGTGTATAGATAAATTGTGGCGAAGGTTGGCGTGCCTCTCTCGGTTTTTCACTAGGTTGACGTTTCTTGCTCGGTCTTCTTCGGAGATAGTTGTTTCAATTACTCCCGGTAAAACCTCCGTCGGATCAAAAGGATAATGTGAGAAGCCTTCGTCTTCACGAATCATGTTGCTTGAAAAAATCAACCTCTCTTTCTAGATCGTTAACTATCCGTAAGAATAGTCGTCGACTCATACGAAACCGGCGGTCAAAGTCGACGTCGTTGTACACCGGGTGTTCGGCAAAGTAGTCGGCGACAAGTTTATTGTGTCCCTCTTCACGACCTCTATCTTTACGCGGCCCTCTCGGTATTTTCGACGTTTCTCCAACCTCGTCTTGGAGAAGGTTGTTATCGAACAATTCCTTAACCAACTCCGTCGCTTTAACGGTGTTCATAATAATCTGATTTACGACGAGATCTATATCATCGTTATCAGAATCCGAATCCGACATTTTTTCGGTGTGGAGAAGAATATAGAAGAAGAAAAAGAAGAATGAGAATGAGTATGTGGAGAAGATAATATGGCGAATGAGAATGAGAGAGGTAAAATATATATAGAAGGTTAAAAATAAAAAAAATAAAAAATATATATATTTAAAACCCCCAACGGCTATATGACCGTTGGCGGGTATTTTTGCCAAACTTGTAAAACAAAGGGGGTCAATACACACCGGCATGCACACACCGTTCGCACCGGTACCGGTCTCCCTACCGGTCACCCACGGCGTGTGTTACCGCCGGTACCGGTAGGGTACCGGACACGGTAGCGGATGGCCTTAGAGCCGATTCTTGTAATATCTGGAAGGTGGGCAAACCTCATTGGGTATGATGAGTCATCAAAAGGGATATTTGTATCATCTTAGGAGGATTCCACATTGTCAGTTACAAGGAGAAAGATTTTGTGCAACATGATAAAATGTGAGTAGTTTAAATGGGAGAGTTTGTAACAATCTGTCGAACTTGGATAGAAAAGTGATCTTGTTATAAACATCAAACTATAGGATACCAATAACTTTTGTCATGGTTTTAAATTTGATTCGAAATTATAAGATCAACTTGTTGATTTGGACTTTAAGATGTTAAAAGTTTAATAGTTTAAAACCTTATAAATAAAATCAGCGAAACAGATATACATTATGTAAATTTACTTTTACCTATTGATAATTATTTTTACTTCAATTTACATCAAACTAATAACTCGCTTTAAAGATTTCTATAACTTTAAGGTTTTGATATTAACAACCATAATATTATAATTTATGTATGCTGTCTTTTAAAATGATTTTGAGTTCTATTAACTCTTTTGCAACTTTTATATTATTATTTTACGTTTTTGTAAAAGTAATATATAAAATAACATTATCTCATAAGTGCTTCTTATCTTGTTTGTTTATTTATTTGTAAACTTATCATAAACCAATAAAATTATCATTTTTGTGGTCGTTCATCTTGGACTAAGCATCTAAATTCACAAAATTAGTATTAGCTTGTTAATTGTTATCCAAACGCTTACAGACTATTTTTAACGATTGTTGGATGAACATAACAATAGATGAGAATCTTAATAGTAAGAATGACAAGGTTTAAAGGTCTTACCTAGCAAGTGAGACTGACAATCTTTACCTGATAAAGCACTTAATAAATATAAATGTTACACATAATACGGTTTTAATACACTAAATCTTATTCGGTAAGTTAATATGAGTACTGATTCTTATCGGTAAACAATATATACCGATAAGAATTAATGGAATAAACGACCCCTAAATTTCCCAAAAAAAGGTTTAGAACGGCGGGGAAAAACCCTGTCCCCATGGCCCTTTGGACCCAGTTAACCCTCCACCAAGGACCAACCTCAGACAATGTTTCCATATCCTTGTGCCTAGCACAAGGAGTGAGCCCAGATTCGAACCATGGACTTGTTTCCCAATAATCCCTCATTGACTAGATCAACAGAGCGTGTGCCGGAGTGACTATGTGTCGTTGGACCAAAGGCCCGTTGGCAATAAACAATCCCTAAATTTGAAATCGATACTTTGGATAAATACATCATTATACTTATTAAACCGAAACTTTCTTTTGATAAGGTTCACCTGGGTTTACCCAGACTACATCCTTGGTAATTTTTACCGAGAGCTAAAGCGTGCTCACCTGGGATTAACACTCAGTGGCCCCTGGTTGCTCACCCCCGGATTCGAACTTGGATGGGTTTTTCCCCAACACCAAGTCTTAACCGGTAGGCTGCCCCATTGGGGTTATTAAACCGAAACTTTCAACCAATAAAATAAATTTGATTCAAAATTTAAAATCAAAACCATAAAAAACAACATAATTAAAACATTATATAACTTTGTGGAATAATTTTATGCACTAACTGAAATTCGACAAATTGATCATTTTGATTTGAAAACCATCTTTTAAAACATATTGGCATATACCTAAATAATTTTATCAATGAAATTATTAAATAGCTTAAGTGGACAATCTATTTGCTAATGGTTTTCAATTTGTTCAATTTTGATAAGTGAAAGGGTTTATACTTTATACAATAAATGTTTAAGATTAAGAATTCAAATCCTTAAAATATAAAAGTCTACGGGCATACCTTGAAATGATTTGTCAAATCAATTACTAACATTTTTAATTTATATAATTAAACAATGTATTTCCTAAGTCTTCGCAATGGACATCTTTTATGTTTTAAGTTAGGGAAAAGTACAAAAAAACCCAACGAACTATTCAGTTTTGAATGGTTAAGTACTTAAACTATTTTTTTGAATGAAAAAACCATTAAACTTTTACATTTTGTATGATTAAGTCATTGAACTATGTTTTTTAATGAAAAAACCATTAAACTTTTTCATTTCGAATGATTAAGTCCCTGAATAATTTTTTCAATAAAATAAATTATGGATTTTTTAGAAATTGACTAGTTATATTCGTTTAACTTAATCTAATATATTTATATTTTTACTATAAAACATTTTTAGTTGGTTACCGGTAATTTTTTTATTTTTGTTAAGAGGATATAAGTAACCAATTTTTGAGAGTTTGATGGTTTATTTATTCAAAAAAAATTGTTTAGGGGTTTAATCATTCGAATTGAAAAGGTTTAATGGTTTTTTTCATTCAAAATGATAGTTTAGTGACTTAATCAATCAAAATATGAAAGTTTAATGGTATTTTCATTCAAAAAAATAGTTTAGGGACTTAACCATTCAAAACTGGATAGTTCGTTGGGTTTTTTTGTACTTTTCCCTTTAAGTTATGCTTGTAAAAGTACTATTGTAATTTCCTGCAACTTTACATCCATTCAATTGACTTGAAAAAAATGAAAGTATTTAATTAAAATTGACTATGATTTTCTAAATATAGCAAAGTGTGATGCATTAATCTTGAAATGGTCAAATCTCTCGTAATAAATTAGAATATTTATTTTGTTTTGGATAAATAACAGTTTACTAATTCAACGACAAGAAACGTCATTTATGAACCATACAAGAAAGAAAATAATCAATGATGAAAGTTCAAGAGAAGATATGGTTAACGAGGGATACACGATATTTAACGTCATTGATTATCTTGCACCATTTAAGATTCTAACCCAGTCAACGACTCAACGTTTTGAATGTTCAATGAAACGTCATGGAAGGAGTTGGTTGTTGTCACAGAGTTAGTTGGCAGATGGTTGTGGAATACTTTCATTACTTTTTCTTATTGTTGAAAAAATCAATTAAATGATAAATGCATATATTTTTTTTCTAAGGTTCGAATTGATAGGAAGCTTAACACATTTAGTAGGAAGAGGTATATATTTGATCTATGCCTTGATGAAATGTGTGTAGATGAGTTGTGTTTATCATCTGAAACAAAAATAATTGGAATCATCTTAGAAAACAGCTTTCGACAATAAGTAACATCAATGTATTTATGATGTTGAATAACATAAATCCCAAATCATTTCCAACAACAATCGATAATGACATGAACAAAAGAGTATAGATTAAGGTTTTGCTCTCGGTTCTCAACAAACTGAATTCCTGTGAGATTGAAGCAACGTTGTTTCAAACCATGTGAACTTGGTCCACATGCTCACTATGTGTTCTCCATCACAAGTCCACATTCGATGTGAAATAGATTGTCAATTGCTGAATAATTAAACATACATTGTCTCTTACCAGGTATAGACGCTCACTCCACCAGAGATGATACTGACATTCTTATCGTGTCATTTTTGTTTACTAAAAGTTTACCCAACCAATAAGGGCGGCGACATTTACCCAATTAGTAGTTACCAGATAAAAAACACTTTAAAAGCAAGAATCTTATCCTCGGATAAATAACTGCAGTGACCCTTATCATGTAAGTGAAGACAAAAACCTTTGATCGGATTTGGGACAAATAAACGGAGTAGTTTAGTTTGCTACGCTTGAACATAAATCCGATATTCGTGGTCTAACGGTAAAATTTATAATGAAGTCTTTTCAATTTTAGTCTTTTCAATTTTAGCCTTTTCACATCCTTTTAAAAAAGGAATATCTCTTCAAAATGTATTAAATTATCCCCAATATATTATTGTGTGTATCAACCTAAAAAAAATTCTTTTTGTATATATGAAACATTATTTTTTTAGTCTTTTGTGTTACAAAATGACCGGTAACCGGGTTAGCCGGTAAATTCCGTCCATCTTCTCCAGCGGTCTTCTCCGGTTATCTTCTCCGGCCTTCTTCTCTCTGGCCACCTCCAACCTCCACCGCAACCCACCTTCACCATCGTTCACACCATTACCGCCGACCTCCACCGCTGCCCACATCTACCATCGTTTACCACCACCACCACCGTTGACCTCCTTCACAGCCTACCTCCACCATCATTCACTCCATCACCGCTGATCTCCACTGCCGCCCACCTCTACCATCATCTCCACCACCACCACCATCGTCGATGTAGTAAAATCACCCAAAATCGACATTACATAACCCAAAACCACCCAGAAGTGTCATCCCGTCGCAAACACCTCCGACCACCATCCCAACTGCCTGTAACCGACTGATGACCGGTTGAGCAGGTCACCGTACACACAAAAGGCTCAAATATAATGTTTGATACATACAAAATGAACTTTTTTAGGTTGATATACACAATAGTATATTGGGGATAGTTTAATACATTTAGGAGAAGTATTCCCTATTAAGAATACTCGTATTTATAAATATGATGTCTCATATTACGTATTCCTTACATTTCATAGAACTACGACCATATTTAGGAAATATTAAGTTTCTTTTGTTCTACTAGGACCATGGTTCTAAATAACTCGTTATGGCGCGTTATGGCGTCAAGGCTTGGGGTCGCCGCCACGTTAACCCCTATGCCTTCACTCTAAGGCTTGACTTGCATTGTAACGCGTTATGGCACATTACAACGAGTTATTTTGTAAGGCTTGGGTTTATTTTTTATATATACCTTAAGGGATTAATGATAACAATGTATAAGACTTAAGACTTAAATAACATAAAAATAGAACATTAGGACTAAAACCATAAATAGGTAAATATTTAATCTCCATTGCGTACATGGATAATCGAACATGAATATTTTAAAATTGAAGAAAGTAGTGACTACATATTCATGACATTTAATTCCGATTTTGCACTGTTGATATCATTTTTTATAAGTTCTATATATTTTGTATCAATGATAACTATGTACGAGTATGTGTGATCCCGCCTTAAGGCACAACTTTAAAAACGCCGTGGCTTCGCCATAACTCGTAAGGCTTGAGGCTTGACCCCGCCGCCACGTCACGCCTCACGTCTTTTAGAACCTTGACTAGGACACACATTTTTAGTTATTATTGTTTATTATTTTCAAATTTGCATTTATGCATATTTTAAAAGTCAAATGATCCATTTAACAGTTTTTTCAAAACACTAGTAAGCCATTTTAATTCAAAATATTAGTAACATTTGGATGGATGATCTTTCTTAAATAGTTTAGTGATAAAATTAAAATGTTCCTTAACTAGAGAGGGAAATTCTTGTAACAATTAGACTTTGTTTATAATAAGTTCAAACCATTTCTAATTATAAAGTTTATAAACATAACCCAATAAGAAGGTGTGTTCTCAACAACTAATAAATGAGTGAATCTTCATAATGTTTATTGAGAAAAATATAGAAAAACCCCTTATTTTAAAGGATCAAGTTGTTGAAATTTTTAATAAATAAATAATTAAACTTTTTTTTTTTGAATTATCAACTTCTTGAACATTTTTTATTAAATAAACCGCTAAACTTTAAAAAAATAGATTAGCTGGATCCTTTTTAGCCAAAAAGCTACATGAACTGGCTATAAAGATTTTTAAGTAAAAAACTAAATCATTTTCACTGTTCTCAAACAACTCACATCCAGATAGTGGTGTGGAACATTTCAACTAATCCAACTAAAACTAATCGGTCCAATTAGAATCGACCGATGATGGTTGGGTATTATATTCAATTGTACATGGATCGGATTGGATAAAAAATTTCAACATCCAAATTGGATCAGTTGGTCCTTGGATGACAGTCTAGAACCAACCAAAAACCGATCAAACCAATCCAATTATCCATTTATTATCATCTCACTACTCAGTGAAGATAACTAATTCGCTAAAAGTTCAATGGTTTAATTAAAAAGTTTAATAGTTTATTTCAAAAAATAATCAAAAACTTAATTGTTCAAAATTAAAATTTTATTTGGCTTTTATGA
Organism: Centaurea solstitialis; assembly: GCA_030169165.1. Taxonomy (NCBI): domain Eukaryota; kingdom Viridiplantae; phylum Streptophyta; class Magnoliopsida; order Asterales; family Asteraceae; genus Centaurea; species Centaurea solstitialis. The sequence goes on from CM058041.1 coordinate 73,836,588, forward strand.
ACCTTTTATGTTATCTATTTCTCAGAATATGTTGAAGCCCAATAGGCCAATACTCTACAGTTTTTATTAATAAGCTTTGTTAACATATTCTTGAGGCCCACATAAGTGTAACCAAATAGGCAAATACGAATTGCTGAATTAGAGTATAACTTAATTTGGGCCTAGAAGCGTTGTTTTTTTGGATGAGTTATTTATTTGACCCAATCATTTTTAAAAACCAATAATATGCACACTAGAACAAAGCTTACTTTTTGACTTTATTATTTAGTTTAGTTTATTATTTATTTATATAAATTTTAGTAAAATACTGAAAATAAGAAATGTAACATAATATAAGTTTAAACAATAAATAGAATATAAAAATATAAAAATTCGAATAAACATAAATATAGTATAATACGTTAATAATAAAAAAAGTTTAGTAATTAAACTAAAGGTTTATTTGTTAGTAATTTAATAGGCTTAACGGGTTTACTACTTATCGGTCAAATATATATAACAATTTGGTAGTGGCTTAATGATATGACTTGTTGAATAAACTTTTAGGTAGAAGCTTTATGTAGAAAAGTGTTTACAAAATTACTCTTTTAAATTTAAAATATGCTTAGTCTTTTTTATGAAAACCTCTTCCTTCTAAAAGCCTCTTAAGTTATATATAGGCATATTAATTTATATAGACAACTATATTTATAGAAGACTTAATAAAAAAACTAACCAAACAATCCCTAAAAGCATTTCCAGTACACTTGTATTATAATGTTATTTCAATAATAAGAAAAAACTGATGAAATGTTTTTACCTGAAGGAAAATAGAATGTAAGAGGTATAAGAACTTTATAAATTCAATGACAGATTCATAATTTTTTTTCAAACGAACGTATTTTTAAGATGTATTTTCCTTGATTTTTTTCTTTTTTATTTAATTTTGATATACTTTTTCGGTTTATGTGACTGACTTCGAAGAAAAGTTTTCGACTGATTTCACTTATATTTTTTAATATCCTACGGTGCTACTCAAATTCTTTTGTGTGCACTTTTCATATCCTAAAAACTTCTACTTGTGATGTGTCATTTAATTTAGTGGCATTTGATGGAATTGAAATGGTTGTTGTCAACTTCCATTCACATGTTTGCTTTATTTTATGAGTTTTAATATACAATTCGAGTTACATATATGATGTAATTTAAACTCATTGGGTTTTGATAAAGAGCTTGAATTCAATTTCATCAAATCTTTTAAAAAATATTATTATATGGGTATATTTGCTCTAATGTATTTCATTTTTCGGTTTGCTGAGGAATTTCATATGCATTGTATTGGGCTTCAATCCAAAAAGATATTCGTTTTCATAAGTCGGATCAATACAATTGATTATGTAATGTTGTCATGTTGTGGCACGAATAAGAAATAATGGTTCATAGAGAATTTCCAAGTTATATTCAAGTTGGAGCTTTGAAGAATCCAACCTAGCTAAAAGAAATGACATAACTTGAATTGGGTTCATAGCTCAAATCAGGATACAAGAAGGTATAGGACGGACACAAACACATAACGGTGTAAGAGACACTATTCAAAAAAACTACGAGATTCAAGAATGAATGATTACAAGATTGATTTATTTTTGGTGAGGGGAAAAAATCAAGATATTTAAAAGCAATAATTATATTTTCTAGTTAGATAAGGTACGTCGTAAACATACCCCCCCCCCCCCCCCCCCCCCCACCCCTCCTCAAACCCTCTTTAGAGCTCGAATGCATAAATTAAAGGTTAGAAGAACATACTCTTTTCACAACCTCAAGTACAATATATCTAAGCGAACAAACTGACACTGAATGCCACACATCTGGGACCAAGGTTAAAAATTAGATTGGAAAATCACCTTAGTAATCATTCATTACACTTATGCGACTTTAGAGATGGATACCATTACAAAACGAGTTAGGGGTATGATATTCGAATTCAGGCACCACTTATTTTCCTATGAGATAGACAATTTACCTATCCATGATGGTCGTGGGACCGATAAATGTGGGAGGTCATTATCATTTTACAAAATCATTAATTGCGACAGATATGAAGTTAAGATGCACGATCAAATAATTATATTAGAAGTTAAAAGTTTTTAAATTTAATATTTAAATACGAAAAGAAAGCGTAACAAAAGTTGAGTTACAACCCTTTCATTAAAACTTTCAGAAAAGAAATTATGTTCCAAACTACAACGACATGTGAAACACAATAATCACAACATTTTACCTTAAGAGACTAAATCAATTCACCAATTACATTATAATCACATAAAGACATTTGAAATTTCGTTTTACAAGAAACACAGTCGAAAAAGATACTTTAATACAGTCAACGAGACCCCACTTACTCAGTAGTAAAACAGTCACAATTCAACCGCTACGAAACAACAAAACAGGAATCACAAATTTAACCAAATACACACAAAACATAATGATACAAAATAAGCAAAATTTTACATTGAAATTGAGACACAATAGAGACATGATGATGATGTGTTCACATCATCATTTATCATCAAATCAAGAAAAATATCTCAAGGAAATCAAACATAGATATGATTTGGTTGGTCTCAACTCTCATTTTCTTTTTAACTACAGTCATGAGTTTACTTGATCTAACCATGGTTTGCCTTTGATTATATTCATTTCTTTTTTTCATTTTGTTTATGATGATGATGAAGAAGATGATGTTGATAGCCGAACCGAACAAGCAACAACTTGAGCCCATTGTCTCAATCTCGTCTTCACCGTATGTGGATTATCTCCTTCATCCATAAAACAACAACAATTTCAGAAATCGGAAGACGAAATTATCGTAAAAATCACGAAATCGAAACAACATTCATCTCGAATGTATCGAAATTTTGATTGATGAAAGCCAGTTTGAATACGAACGAATTCAATTTCAGTTTGAATATACAAAAATTGAGAAATCGGAAGATGAAATTATCATAAAAATCTCGAAAACAAAAACAAAATTCAACTCGAATGTGTCGAAATTTGAAGCAATTCTGGTGTAGAAAACAATTTTGATTTCGGTCAAAATCAGTTTGAATAAGATTCAGACAAAATCAGTTTGAATACTAACGAATTCGAACAATTTCAGACAAAATCAGTTTGAATTAGAACGAATTTGATCAATTTCGTGTATCGTAATTCAGATTTGGACAAAAAATCAGTTTGATTACGAACGAATTCAATCCGGTTTACAATTTAGGTCTATGAACATATAAAAACCTGAAATCATCAATTTCAGATTTAAAATTTTGCAGATCCAGATCGAGATTACTAGAATATGAGCTCAAAATCAATTAACAGTTAGAAGGAGAGCTTACCGCGGTTGATTATGGAGTGAGGACTGCTCCATGGAGAAGAAGATAAATCAGGCTCGGAGACGGCAGAAGAGTACGAAATCGACGAAGAAGAAGAGGAAGAAGACGACATGGATGAAGATTTGGAGATCGTATCGTGATACTGCTTGTTAACGGCGTAATAGAAACCTAACGCCGGTAGAGTAGTCGAGAGTCGGTCGTCGAGATCTGGAGAACGATCGAATCCGAAGCCGAGCTCGACGCAAGCTTTGAGTTCATCGATGTCTTCATCGGTGACGCTTTTGGTCATGCGGCGGCGGAGGCGGTGGTGGTGGTTACCCTTGCGACGGATCCATTCCTCGTCTCGGTGGAGGTCCGGCGACCATGACTTCTGCTTGTAGAGAGGCATGGACGGTGATGGTGATGGTGATGGAGCGGTGGCGTAAGGCGGAGGCATGCCCGAACCGAACCCCCTGCCCGGGTACGGGTTGGAGAGCCCCAATTCGGGTCCTGGAATCGGAGCTGCTTAGTTGGACAAGGAAATGGTTTATAAAGGAAAGAAGGGACGTTGGCTTGGCCCACCCAATTTATTAATTACATATTTACGTACTATTTTTTATTTAATTTGTATATGTTCGTTCTGCGAAGATACGAGAACACTTTTATCAAATGCGATGATACGTGTGTGTGGGTGGTGGGGGGGGGGGGGGGGGGGGGGGGGGGGGGGCACTTGTTGGTGTGGAGATGACGTACCCTGCGACTTGGGTCAGGGCTAAGATTGTATGCATCTCTAATTTGGTGTCACGTGTGATTGGTTATACATATCATATCGAGAACACGTTTATCACATGCGATAATGCAGGTGAGGGAGCATAGTAGTGTAATGGAGAGGTGGTTTGCAACCTAAGGCACGTCAAAGGTCATTTACATCTTTGATTAGTATCATATGTAAATGTGATCGAATGTATTATCATTTCATTGACTATATTAAGGTTGTTATCACCTTCTCGGAAAATGATGTTGTTCTCGTTTAAGCTCTTCCATGTATGTATAATATATTAATATATATATATATATATGTGTGTGTGTGTGTGTGTGCGCATATATAATATATAAGGAAGGATTTAAATACCTTCTAAAATATAAACCATGCAACCCACTTAATCACCTTAGATTAAGAAAATCAATGACCAAGATTAACCTAAGCAAAATTTGGTATATGAATTTTCAATACCAAATATAGCCATGAAATAATCTTAACCATTGATTTTCTTAATCTAAGGTAATTAAGTTGATTGCATGGTTTGTATTCTAAATGTAGTTTGTAAATGAAACAACCCCTCTATATATGATACATAGATTTGTCGCCGATTACACCTCAAAATAACGTCATGGACTCATTACGGCTCCTAATGCTTGAGGGTTCACTTTGCCATCATGTCACACCTCACATCATTTAGAACTTTGATTTTTATTAAATGTTACTTAAATCATGTAACATTATTTGTTGGTAATAGCAACTTTTAGATAAACTATCTGATATTTGAGCAAAGATTGATCATTCAGCTCCAACTGGCTCCACACAAAATTTATCTTTCAAAAACATTGAGGACGATTACCAAAGGAGTGTTAGCCTATTGGTAAGGCTTGGGCACTACATAGTGGTGAACCCGAGTTCGAGCCCTGAGGGACGCATTCTGGAGGTACAGGGGCTTCGACCCCGGGCTGCATGCTTTAGCAGTCGGGCTTCAGCCCAAAAATTGCCGAGGATTAGTCTGGGCCCAATGTGGTCTGGGATACCTCTTCCAAAAAAACCATTGAGGACGATTTCAAACACGTCCCTCGCATGATTAGAACGTGAACCCATTTGCATTTGAGTATAGTCCTTCCACCGCTTTGTCAACTCAGTTACACCTCCAAGGTTAAATTATCTAATATTATTGTAAGAAGTATAATAATCTAAATGAACTCATTTCTTATCTGTCTTTAAACAAATTGTATTTGAAGTATTAAAATCCAACCTTCTTTTTTTGTACCATACTCTCAAATTTGATGTATAAGATTCATATCTCAAATATCTAATTATCTCATTCGCATACAAGAATGTGTAAATTCAATGAATTTTGATCCGATTTATATTTTATTAACAATTTAACATACATTGCTATGAACCTGAGATATTAAAAAGAAAGTCTTAAACGTCACAAGAAAACGAATCAAAATAAAATATTAGATCGTTATACAACATGTCATTTGTATGTATATGGATCACGTTATTTATATTATATTTATTTAAATAAAAAACCATTATTATATTTGTTTTGTTACATCAAAAAGTGTGTAGTTATACGGTTGCTATCACAAGTTTAATAAAAAAATCAAATTAAACAAAATAAAATAATATTTAAAAGGAAAAAGGGTCCATAAATGGATATCCGGAAACTAAAGGTGAAAAATCCATACCCGGATATTCTGGGAATATGGAGAATGCTTCTTTTTTTCGACCAACCCGATATTTAATCCAATGGCTACTTTTGTCAACTTGCGAATAAATAAACAATCATATGTTTAGTTTATTAATTAAACAAAAATAATCATTACTTTAAATCATTGAGGTTATTTTATCTTTGTTATCGTCATGCTCGTGTTTATCATGGGTGACTGGATAAGACTGGATTAGGTTCGGTTCCAACCAATCCATTAAATAGGTTGAAAATTTTAATTCATTTTAACTTGTTATAATTTTGTTAAACTCAATATGTTAGATAAATTGGTTGAATCTGAATTGACTTATTTAAATTTATATAATAACACAACCATAAATACAAATAAGTTGTTTGAAGCTTTGTTGTCGCCAGAAAGAATGGTTGTTGTTGTCGGTTACTTTAGTCGTCGTTGTGGTTGCTATAAAACATACAACGGCTATGTTTTTTCAATATAAAATATAAGTATGATTATGAAATGGTTAATGGTCCGTATGGAGAGGAGACAATGCTGTTAGGGTTTCATTTCATATATAGGGCTAAGTTTTGTTGTTAACCACAAATAATGTGTTAACTTTGTTAACCCATCACAACCATTGATGATCTGAATCTAGGGTCAAGATTAAATCCCTATAATTATGGAATTTTGAATAATTCAAAATTTAAAAATACAACAAACACACGTGCACAAGGGTATTTTGGGAAAGCCACATTCCTCCTCCTCCACCCGGTGAACACATGTGCACCGCTGTCGCCTTCCTCCTCCACCCGGTAAACATATGTGCACAGCCACCACCATCACAACCACCACCACCACACCCACCACCACCACTAGTCTACCACCAGTGCCACCACCACTACAGCCACCACCACCACCACAGCCACCACCACCACAGCCGCCACCACCACAGCCGCCACCACTACAACCACCACCATCACAGCCACCACCACCACAGCCACAACCACAACCACATGTGCACATGTGCACAGCCACCATACCCACCCGGTAAACACATGTGCACAACCATCACCATCACAACCACAACCACCACCACCACACCCACCACCACCACTAGTCCACTACCAGTGCCACCACCACTACAGCCACTACCACGACAGCCGCCACCACTACAACCACCACCACCACCACAGCCACAACCACCATTTCCAAACCACCACCACTAGTCCACCACCACCACCACACCCACCACCACTAGTTTACCACCACCACAACCACCACCACAACCACCATCTTCAAACCACCACCAAACTACCACCACCATCAAAACCCTAAATTGACTATCTCATATCTGCAATCCACCAAAACCCTAAATTGACGGCGGCGATTCAAACGGCGTAGGAGGGTTATGTCGGCGACGATGTAGAGGTGGTGTAAGGAGAGGCCGGTAGAGGTGGTGGTGGAGGCTGCACATCCGGCGGATCTGGTGGTGGCGACGGTGGAACACGTAGGCAGATCTGGTGGTGGCAGCGGTGGAAGACGTGGGCGGATCTGGTGGTGGTGGCGGTGGAAGGCGTCGGATCTGGTGGTGGTGTGTCTAGGTTAGGTTTTTCAACGGAGAAAGAGAAATGAATGGTATTAATGGAAGGAGAGAGATGGAAAGGTGTTTATTTTTAAATTCCAAAAATGTCCCTAGCTTTAATTGAGTTAACATGGTTAACACACTATTTGTGGTTAACAACGGAACTCCCCTCTATAATATTATTTACATAATGATATTTAATTAAAAATAAGATTAAATTATATGATATTTTAATGACTTGAAAACAGGTAAAAAAATTCATGAAAATCTAATATATTTAGACAAATGGGTTGGACAGGCAGATTCGTATACTTGGGTTAAAAATCTTAACCAAACCTACTAATTTTGGATTTGACTCAGGTTTGGTTGACGGATTGGATCACTTTTGTCACCCTTATTACTTAATATATGGGATTGAATTAAATGTATTGTTGTCTATTTACTCATTTTTCAACATTTTTGTATTGAATATAATAGTGTAAAATGGATGGAATTGAAAGCATATACAAATATACAACTATACATGTGGATATCGTTTTTGATTGAGGCATGGACAATATTATAATGGATGTCGTTTTTGATTGAGGCATGGACAAAATTACAATAGATAGGAGAGCAATGGTGTATAATTTTCGAACTCATTGCCATCCTAGATTGCCAATGCGGTCGATTTTAGTATATTTCTTTTGTTTGTTTTATGCAACCCTTTTGGGGCTTGTTTGTGTGAGTTTGTATATGTATATATTTACTATAAGAAACTAAGTTTTTGATTGAGGATTTGTAAAATAATTGTTACTGCTCTTTCATTTGTGTAACAACTTGAAATGAAAAATATTACAAAGTGCTAACATTGAAAATGATTTTCTAAGCATAATTTAAAGATTTGTGCCAAAATCATATGAACATATGAATAGATCATATTTCGAGGATGATTTTGTAATTTACCATTCACTTAAATTAGAGTTTGATCATTTGCGGGTTCTAGCCAAACACAACTGGACCCGACCTACTTTTTATATTACGGACATAACCCAATGTCTTTTTGTGGTTTAATTACCTGTCTTTATCTGCCAAATGAATAAGGCAGACTTGCCAACTAGCTAACAAACCTAAAAGATTTGTTACGTTTTAAAAACCATAATGAGAAATCTAAGAACGGAATTCTTTTTTCAACTTAAATAAACTTATTACCTACGTAGTTTTGAAAAAGCAGTTTCATAAATTCATATGAAAATTATGTCAAATAGTCAATTATATAGAAAATAGGAATTGAATGGATGTTAAAAAATTTAAATATAAAATTTAATTATTTATGAAAAAACAAATTGATTCGTTGAGCCTCTTTAAATTCTTTTGCATTATCCATGTCTGCCAATCAGTTATTAGGACAATTCAGTGATGCTAATTTTTCGTGACTCGCTATCTGATCTCTATTTTTTGTTGGCTGGATTATTCGGGTTCAACTGACTAATTAATATAGAAAAAACCATTATGTACTAAAGCAAAGATCAAAACCAATCTTAAAATGTGTGGATCTTCAAAACAACCATATAAAGTAACCAACAAAATTGTAACTTTTTGAAAGGAAAAAAACGCATAAAATCAACCAAGATATGTATATTATAGAAGATTTATTTAAGTAATGTTAAAAACATGTCTTGATAACCGTTATTTACTTAATGAATTAATAATATAAAACCTCAACACCAAAGGTTAAATAAAGCAAGCGTTAAAGCAATAAGTGTGAACCATAATTTTTTGTATAAAATGAAATGAAACAACATTATTATAAAATAAAGTACATTTTTTATTTGGTCCGTGATGTTTGTTATTTGAAAAGAAAATCGTCCCTAATCTCTCTTTATAATGCATTTATCTTCCGAGGTATGCAAAATTGCTCTTTTCACTTCCACCATTAAGGGTTGTTGATTTTTCCAGTTAAACTCAGTTAATGAAGAGTATACTTGTTATTTATTCAATTTCTTAATTTTCTATTTCAAATTAAAATGGAAATTATATTATACACACAAAAATCAAAAACCAATTACCATCAACGCATCTTCATCATCACCCCCATCTTTATTGGTGAAAATGTTGTAATCTTTTATGCATAAACTATAATAATAAACCACAAGGGTGGTGGTGTATTGATAAAAGGTCTAGGAAGATATGGAGGAATCTTCCATCTAACCCGGATTCGAGTCCAGGGGCTAACATCATGTGGTCAGGCTTAGTATCATATGGCTACAACTTGCCAAAAATGTAGTCTAGACAAAGTGTAGATGAACCTTAAAAACGATAACAAAACAAAATAATATTACTTCTTTTGCAAAATAATGGAACAAGAGCCGATTAAACAAAGAAAAAACAAGATGTAAGCCATATTGGGAAACAAGGACACCCCACAACTTATGTATCCATCCCCATATGGTCGATTTAATTTACTTGTTTTTGTATGCATGTAAGTTGTTAAAGATGGAGGCCAGATGTTTCCAAAGTTGAGTAGGACTTGGGGAAAGAATAAGGGTAAAGCATTCACCAACAACATGATGTTTGATGGAGAGCAAATGTTTGGCCTCTTCAAATCAAAACCAAAAGAAAAAGATTTTTTATGAAGATATCATCAATTTGTTACCTACTTATTGGGGTTTCTATACATTTTTTTGGAAGAGGTATCTCAGACCACATTGGGCCCAAACTAATTCTCGACAATTTTGGACCGAAGCCCGACTGCTAAAGCATGCAGTCCGGGGTCGAAGCCCCCCGTACCTCCAGAATGCGTCCTCCAGGGCTCGAACTCGGGTTCACTACTATGTAGTGCCCAAGCCTTACCACTAGGCTAACACTCCTTTGGTGTTTCTATACATTTTTCTTAAAAGACAACTAGAGTTTATTATGCAAAAAGATAAGGAATACGAAATAGACAAGTGTGGATTGTGAAGTTCCATATACAATATTTTTCATGTCATTTATATAGTATTTACTAAAAAGATGAAAATTTTTAATTGATAAAATTATCTCTTCTTTAACAGAAAAACTTAAGAGGTGTTAAGTGTTAACATGGGGGGTCTAAAATAAAGATTTTGCAAATGTCATAAAATAAATACTTTGATAGTGATTATTAATTTTATAAAAATATTTTAATAATTGATTTTGTATTTAATATAATAAGTCAATTATAGGTGATCCACCCATAAGGGAAGTGGTGAAGTATGGAGTAGCAATTAAGGTTATGGGCCCTTTTCTTCCGCGTGCCATTCGATTGCTTCTCAAATTTCAAAAGCATTTAATGTAATAATTATTGTTATCAAATATGTTATATTTTTCTAAAAGTTAACCCAAATGTCTTTACTAGAATTTTTCTTTTTGAAAGTTAACTAATTATTATTGGTAAGTAAAAGAATGTTTGATTAAAAACTAGGGATGCATGAATTTGTTTAAACCCAAAACCTGTTTCAAGTCTTGATTTCTGATAATTGAATTTCAGTTTTACTGTTTTACATCAATGACTTATTAACGTGGGGATCGACTTAGAGTCTTAGACCTTGTTCTAAAATAAGTTGGTCCCCATTTAACAACCAATTTGTTTTCTTTTACGTGTAGTTATGTTCTATGTAGTTTATTGTGTCATTACAACAAATTGTGTTCATAGGACACCAATAGGGTGCTCAAAAACCTGATCAACCCAACCCGATGTCAAATCAACTTGTAAAATCTTCAAATCATACGTATTGGATTGAAATCGGGTTATCATCATATGAACCCAAATCCAACCCGATAAACCCGATATCCTTTTATTTCTTGATTAAATATGATTGTTAAGTTCCTAGTTATTTATAGATCAGACAATAAGACCATCATGTATGCTCTGCAATACATGTAGTTTTAATCAAACCCGTCCCTTGACTAGTTAAATATGTGTTTTAGAACAGGGGTCCTCAAACTTTTGGGGCCCAATTTTTATATTTGTTTAGGGCACTCTTCCCTTAATCGGCTATTCAAATGAGTCATATCAAAACAAAGACCGTTGATTTCTTAATTACTTCTATTCCCGATTCTTCAACGATTGAAACCCCGAAGGTCTCGAAAAGCAAAGATGTCTATTGCTTGTTGCTTGATGAATATTAGTTCATATTTCAATTTATAAAAATTGAGAAAGCTAGGTCTTAGATATAAATAAATCAAAATACAACCGGTTTAAAGGATTTTGGTTCAACAATTATTATCAACAATACAACATCTAATGTTTGCTATCTAAGTATCACTAGAAGTTACATGTTCTTCGAGTTCTAACAGTAGAGAAAGAGTACAGGTGCAGGTGCAGGACAACAACCATCACCGAGCAGTAAGGCAAATCTAATTTTTATCAAGTTCTTTGTTTCTCATGTTGATTACTATCATAGCAGTTAGCACTAGTCTGTAAAGAAAGTTTGAAATTTCAAACTTCAAGAACTTTAGCTACTAATTGGATCCAACAATATCTCTAGAACTGATTCACCATCCCTTTTTAGTTTTCATTCTATGTAATTTAAGCTTGGATGACTTTTTATCATGTTGAAATTCTAAGGTTAAAGTTCTCAAATCGTTAAGATTTAAGTTTAAACCGTTAAACTTTAAGTTCAGATTATTAGTTGTTCAAGTTTTATATAGACTTGAGATTGTTTAGGTCCAAATTCTTAATATATCTATAAATGTTATCTTTTAAAGGATAATCAACCCAAACTTTAGGGAGAATTTCTTCTACGTCCTTCTAAAATTCCTAAATTACTTCTATATCCTTCTAAACTTTTAAATTACTTCTATATCCTTTCAAACTTTTAAAAATATCATATATATCCAAATACCTATTTTAATATTTATTAAATCATTTAAATATCAATAAAAATTCAATTATTTATAAAATTACTATGTTACCCTTCATATATCTTTTAAATATCTATCTTTATCATCCTATGAATAAACATTAATCATAGATTAAAAACCTAAATCTAAAACCTCAAATCAACACAAATTTAAAACCTAAGTATCTATCAAAATTAAAAAACTGCAGGTAAATTAGATAAAATCAAACTCATCAAATATTAAAAGAAATAGAAAAAAGAAAAGCTTGGTATCAATTCAAGATATGTATTATTCTGAGTATGTATTGTGCACAGGGGATGAACCACTTTATTCAACAAACCATTTGGGATAGGGGACGAAGCATTTTTAATTGACAAAACCTCCTTTCCTCACAAAATGATATAATCCCCACAAATTAAGATCCTCCCTCTTGAAATTGAGCATCAATTTACAAAAATCCCCCACATGGAATTGAATGCCTCTTCGTTTACTCACACCATCAGCAACTTCATTTTCCAAGTTTACATCCTCAAGCAAAATTTCTTCCCATGTTGTTTTTTCTTGCTCTAAAATTTGATTCATTTCAGCTTGATTAGAATCGACGCCCACCAATGGCTCTTCGACTGGAGTTGGATTTCAAACTCAGATTTCTTAGGGTTTTTAGATTTTTTTTTTGTTTCTTCTTTTTAATAGCAGACGACGACAAAGAGGGTAATTTTCAATGGGTTTGATTTGATTTCTCCAACAATAATTTTCAATGGGTTTGATTTGATTTCTCCATCAATATTGTAAGATTGATTTACCTGCATTTTTTGAAGTTGGATTGATATTTAGGTTTTTAAATCTAGGTTGATTTAGGGTTCTATACTTTGGGGTTCATAAATTATGATTAGGGTTTATTCTCATGATGATGAAGATAGATATTTATGAAAAATGAAAAAGATTTAGATAATATTAAGGATAATATAGTAATTTTACAAATAATTGAATTTTTATTGATATTTAAATGATTTAATAAATATTAAAATAGGCATTTGGATATATATGATATTTTTAAAAGTTTGGAAGGATATAGAAGTAATTTAAAAGTTTAGAAGGATATAGAAGTAATTTAGGAATTTTAGAAGGACGTAGAAGAAATTCTCCCAATTTATAACTTGAGATTATTTTCTTTATAGTCCAATAGCCTTATAAATTTGAAATTGATGTAACAGGCCTCCATAAAAATTGGAATGACCTTATTTTCAATCCAAAAAGATGAGAGGTTTTAATGGAAGGGAAAAGGTTCAATGACAAAATTGGCCCAGGTTTAGAAGCCCATTTATATTAGCTTATGACGCAAGTCCAAAAAAGAACATATTAGTTGAAACGTAAAGTATTTTTATTTCGGAAATATCATAGGTTCATACTTTATAAGAATTGGGTAATTGGCATCATTTTTTAATTTGAATTATAAAATTTGTAACAAAACCTATTAAACTCAAAACCCAAGCCGATGAACTCTACTACTCTCAAAGGTGCTAGTAGTATATGTAAGCAACGATACTACGATTGAAAGTCGAGGAATAAAAATAACTACGTGTTGTATGTTAATTAATAGAAACTAGTAACTTAAATCGATTTTACCCAAAAAGATACCTATAACCCCTTGGGAAGGTTTTGGAGTAGGAAAAAGAAACTAAAGTAGTTCTTATGCCAACCCCATCGTCATCCGATGTTATCGCCACCCATCATCGCCATTGAACTCAGTATATGGATTTCCCTCTTTTATTTATTTATTTATAGTTCTTCCTATTGTTTGAATTTATATCATTTAGTCCATTAAATTGTTATAAAAGATGGAGAATTGGAAAACAAAAATCAAATCAAAGATAGAGATTGATGGTAGGTGACAACTATGAACTTTGTAATACAGATTGATTCAGGTTTTAATTTTATTTAAAACTTTCTTAGCCAACTATATATAATTTTTTTTGCTTAAACATGTAGGTCTTATTTTTATTTAAAACTTTCTTAGCCAACTATATATAGGTTTTTTTTAAACATGTAGGTAACCAATTTCTAAATATAGTATATTTATTTTAAAAAATGTTTAAAAACTTAATCAGAATAAAAAATATAGTTTGACAACTTCGATTTAAAATGAAAAACCTCATTGCTGTTAAAGGAGAAACGAAATAGAACAACAAGAAAGAATAGAGAGAATGAAGTCTGTTATTTCTCATTAATCATAAGCCCTTTAAATAGGGATGATTACATAATGATAATGATAACATGGAAGGAGATTTACTCCATAAATAACTCTTAATGTTTATATCTATCTCTATCTATATCTCTATCGTCAGATCCTTTAGACGATGGCACATTTATCCTACAACACTCCCCCTTGTGCCGAGTCAAAGGAGTGGTGGTGCACAATCGTTGCCTCGTTAAAACCTTACGCCAAAATAAAAACCCATTGGGAAAAAAATAAAAATATGACGAAGGAAAGAGTACAACGCACCAGTTTTCTTTGCAGTATAGATTTTTCCTTTAGTCTAATGTATTCTTTGATATGTACATTAATCATGAGAATTAAGAAAGCAATATGGTATATATAGTGTTGCCTCACTAAAACCTTACCCCAAAGAACAAAACCCAAAGGGAAAAATAAAACCTTGGGTGAAGGAAAGAGCACAACTTACTAATATCATATACATAGTAGACTCCCCCTTTTGTCTACTACTCCCCCTGATTCGTGCATTAATCAAGGGAGTTATGGAAACATTAGTATTTTAATATGTTTCCCAAATATGGTTTTACATAATAATTTGGTAAAATGTGTCACATTCTTCTGACATCTTACTTGATTTACTTGAATCTAATGAAGAGTTTGTTATAGCTGATAGTATAATCACTTAAGCAGAATATGCTTTGTGTTATTACCCTTGATGTATTTTAATTTCATTAAATGATACATGATGCATTAGTTCCATATATGCGGGTAGGGTATTGGTAGAATCCAAAATACTAACTCCTCTAATATGTGTAATGATAGTTCTTAACCATGTACACCCTTAAACAATCTAATATAGAATAATATTGTCGGAGTAGTTTGAATGGGTAGTTACATAAGATTCGCTTAGTTTACTTTCAAGCAATTGGTATGTTCCCGATGGTAATTCCTTGTCCAATTTGGGAATAACCTTTATATGGTCAGATAGATACCTAATATCAGCAAATAATTACTAAGACTATTACATTAGTCACCCATAGATATGTATTGAAATTCCATTATCAACCTCAACCCTCTTTCTTTAGGAAAATTATAGGCCCATGTCAGTGGTTCCAAAATACTAATTTGATATCATTCCAATGACATTGCGTAGGCGCTTAGCTAAATCTAGCTAACAAGTTCATTGAGAGATATATTATACGGTCAAGTGTATTATCTGAAATACAATAATGCGCCTATTGTACTTAGGTACAGAATTCCAGCTCCAAACACCTCTTCGTCATCATCCTTTAGACGGAATAGATATTTCCTTATATCCAACACTTTGACCGATCATGGGAGTGCTAGCCATATACGCTTTGTCCATATTAAATCGCCTGATCATTTAGGGACATATGCGTATTGGTGGATTAATATTCCACAAACTCGATGCGATAACTCAAAAATCGAGTTTTCCCAAGATCTTTCATCTCAAATACAGATTTCAAGTAGCCTGTGGTTTCTCTTATTTCATCAAGAGTGCTATTATGTTCATAACATCGACATATAAAGCTACACTGACAATCTGAAACTTGTTTTTCTAAATACATACGCAAGGGCACAGTTCATCGTTATAAGAATGTTTTAGTTCTAATAAAACGCACTTTGTGGTTTAGAATTATTTAATTTGGTCAATCTAATTCTATCAGTTACTTTTATATATCTCTTAATCTAGATCCCCATAGATATATATATTAACCACATTAGTGAGCTGCATTTTCCAATTCTTCGGAAACTATTATGCTAAAATATTTAGCAGAACGTTTTAACGTTTATCACATGAGAGTAATTCTCGTTGTCAATCCAGGGCGTTGTGAGAAACCTTGCGCCAAAGGGAAGTCTTATACATTACGACTTAATTATTCTCATAACGCTAACAAATGATTTATCTATGTCCTACAGGCTTTACACTTGGTGGGTTAGCACTACCAAACCAAATACCTGTTCATTTGTTAAATATTATAATTATCCTGGATTGCTTATTTAGGCCAATTTTCTCTTGTTGACATTGTTCAACTGAGCATGGTTCGATATCATCGTGCTTTATCATTTCATAAGCAACGATATATGCAAATATATCATCATTAAGTATGTATGATCTGTCCAGTGACTCATATTCGTTTGAGATTTATTTTATCTCTGGAATCAATATTAACTTCGGAGCGTCCTCCAGTAATGATTCATGGACATAGTTTATAATCAGAGATAATTTCATAAAATGTTGATGATATACAGGTCGTGCCTTACTCTTCTCTTCCATTAGATGAGTATCTATCGAACCGAGTAGCTTCCCCCATTTCCTTTTGGGAGCTACGGCCTCAACCACACCTCCACCATGTGTGATTGCAACGCTCTTTCCAGCGGCGTTGTTCCCTTGTTTAGGGACCTTTTGACTTTACGGGTATATTTGCAGCATCTATATATTATGTTGTCACTTTTTGTATAACTTTAAACGTATCAGGTATCGAGTCTGATTCGTTTGACTTCAACTTTACTTTATGAAGTTTGGGATCAAAATAAAATAGAATGAAAATATTTCATGACAGTTCCCGTCGTTCATCTGGAAAATACTTTTTCCTATCTCCCCCTAACGACGGGAAGACTGTCATCAAAGTGACAATCCGCAAATCATGCGGTAGAAAAAACACCCGTTAAAGATTTTTAATAGCGGATAATTGCGGGTAATTGTTGGAAATCCATAACCAACATAGATACTTCATTGTTTTCAATGACCCATTTTGGTGCGCTGGTGGGGCGCAATTGGCACATATACTGCACAACCAAACATGCATAAATGTAAAAGATCAGGCTTATATCCAGTTACCAACTGGTATGCATGATATTGGTTAGCTAGTAGTGGGTCTAAAAACAAATTGGTAAAGTTGCATTTAATATTGCAAAAACCATGTATATGTATGTAAATTGGTGCGCATAACCAATGTTATAGTTATTATCTACATTCCTTTGATGACAATTTATACTACTGTATGAGACCATTTTATATCTACACATGGGGTATAGGAAACGTATATATGCAATAATCATCAAATCCTTATGATGTAAATTCTCTAGCATTTTAAGTCATGTAGACTTATGAGACAATCAGGGTGGTGAGCCCTTAAACATACAACTAGTGCTAGGAGTGCAACAATTAATGTGGACAATAATATGACATGCGTTCATCTTGTCGAAACCAGAACCATAAAGTACTTTAAATGGTCCACATTCTGGTTGTTTATGTCCATAAATATAACCTTGTATTCGTTGTAAGAATGGAAGATTTAAGAATTGTGTTCTTAGCTTTAGGATGGTCCCGTTCCTTCAATGGCTAAGGATTAGGGTATATAAAGTTATCAGTATTCGATATGGCATATAGGGGGTTGCTTCTTGTGCTGCAGAAGTCAACAGTTGTGTTTCCATTTTTCCTTTCAATCGAATAATGTGTCTATGTGTATCTTTAATACACGGATCTCTATGTCATGACCATGGTGCATATATGGTTATGTTGAAACATGTATGTGTTCATTGTCCCAAAGTTCTTTATTGGTGACAAGATATGATTTAATAACTTAGATAATACACACATTAATTTCTCTAATATATATTCCTTTCATATCATTAGAGTTGATGTATATACCCATTTCTATTCGTATAATTTTTAATTGATACAAGTATCTTAACAAGGTTTTTATTAATATGACAGTTCATAGTCTAATTATTATGTTGGGGGAAATTAATATTAATCTATTACTTTAGATTATGTGGGAGGTCCTACAAACTCAAGTTCTCCTCACTACATTCCTACACGGAACGGAGAATTTTGGAGTTTTGTATTTATCTTAATGTATTTCTTTACATCCACAATAGTTATAGTCAATTTTATATATGCATCTACATTTAATTTGATACTACAGAATTAAAAAAAATAATACAATTCGTAAGAGATCTTTAAATAGCTAGTATTCAGTGTTAGCGTATATATAGCAATGTTTATTTTAACTTGTCCATTATCACCTAAGGCAATAGTTGTATATTTGCTCTAGGTTTGAAAAATCCTATCTGACTCTGACGTTGACCCTGACCCTTTAAGAATCTCATCCACATGGCTCATAAATGTCACATGTATGAAATTATATTAAACTCACAATTCTTTGGAGTTGTTTCCACCTCTAACGCTTTCATTATTGGTGACGGGAGTTTCCTTTGTCCCGAAATGTCTAGTCTTGTTACTAAAAAAATATTGTTATGTATGTCAACCACTTGCAGTAAGTTGATGATTTTCTCTAAATATTATATTTCAGCTTATACTTGTACATTAGTAGTATGATTGCTGATATATATATATATATATATATAAAAGACGAGAATTATGTTATGAATCATGTCATCTTCTGTGAGGTACTTACCACGAAGATTGATATGTATTTAAAACACAACATTTCTTTGTTGAAATCAATCACATTGTAATCGAATGAGCGGGTTTCATTCCACTGTACGATTAGTTAGGGAAGTATATATTCATGAATACTATTAATTCAACTTTTAAGGGTATCCCACAGTTCTTTGGAGGTTTCTAGTTGAATGTATTTCTTATGAAAGGTAAGGTTGACATGCGGTCTCAAAACATGATAGTAATTGCTTGTACCATTTTACGAGGTTGGTTTTAGGGTCAATATGGAATTGATGGGTTTTAGATATATTCTTCTATCTTTTCAACACAGAGTCTTTATATTGGATTTTTATATTTGTACTCAAGTTCTTTTGAGTTTAGGACATTGAATCCAAGATATCAAATTCGGGATGAGTTGGTTCGGTCAACTACATAAACAAGAAATAAGGTATTGTAATTTATGAAGACGAAATTTATGGTGCTCATGAAATCCCGTTATCAAGGCATTATATGATTTAAGAATTTGGTATTTTCAAACATTTCTTTTGTTGAAAAAATGTTATACTAGTATTTCATTATTTGATAAGTATATCGCAAAAAACACTTTTGGACTTCCAGGTAAGAAGGGGAATCACGTGGATTGCTTGAGTCCCTACAAACCTTAGGCTATTTACACCCGTTTGACAAAATCCATTAGATATCTTGCATCACTTTGATTATGAAATACATTAATAACAATAATAGTATTGTTGATTTTGGCATGAGGCCAAAGTGTGAGATTGAATTAATACCATGGTGGCATTTTTGTAGGTTTTTGGCAAGGAGCCAAAAGATGTGCGTTTGGCATATGAAGCCAATTTCAATGTATTTGATATCTTAATAATATTTTGCGAGATTTTGTCAGGAGACAAATAAATATTGGTTTTGACTTAAAGTCAAATTCAAACCTTTAATATCTTAATAGCATTTGTAGCTTTTGGTAAAATATAAAAGTATATAGGGTTGGAAGTGTAACTTCCAAAATTGTGGAATTATAAGTAGAAACTTATAGTAAGGTATTTGAAGCTTTTGGTACCAAAAAGACCAAAATATATGAAGGACGGAAGTGTAACTTCCATGAGTTATTGTGAGATTGATGATTATGATTAGAATTCACAATCAAAGATAAACATTTAAAAAATAGTTAAGATAAATATCACCAAATCATCAATATCAACATAAATAAATAAACAAATATCATAAGATATGAATGATTATATGACTTTTAATCATAAATATGGTAAGAAATAAATGACTTAAAAAAAATATGTATTTATATTTAAATATTCACATCGGCAAATATCATTTCCTAAATAAACTTTGAGATATCATGTCTTAATTTAAACAAATGAGGATAGTAACATATAAGGCCACGAATAAAATTATATTAATCCAAATAGATTAACAAACGGAATATGGTAAAAGTAAATTAATCTAGTTTACTATTGTCATATAATTTATATTGTTAAAATAACGAATCCAATAAAATAAGTTGATGTTGGTTTAAGTGGAATAAAATATATTAAACGAAGAGGGTGCATGCTCTTCTACTTCTAAACTCTAAAGCAACATAAGTGTTTATTTTTTAGCCATCAAAAACTATTCTATGAAGCAATAGGCCGATAACTATTTATCAGTATTTATTAATATCAAAGTCATATAACAGTGCAATCCATTGTGGTTTTAATATTTCTTCAATAGTTATTTAACATAAATTCAACATAAATCAACATGTTTAACAGAATATAAGAAACAGAAGAAATCGTGTACCTGATAGATGACAATCCATGAAGTATCACAAATATAAAATAAAGATTAGCATGGATTGCCTAACTAATTCATTGAGATGCTAATAACCGAAAATTTTCAACATCTTGTGAGATTACGAGTCAGACGCATATATTATCAATAAAATAGACTAATAAAAATTATACAAGAATTATAATAGATCAATTACAATTATGCAACTAAAATAATAATAACATGATAAAGATATATAAAAAAAGTCAATAAATAACTAATAAAGAGAACAAACTTAATTAATCATCATTTAGTTAACAAGTAAAAAAAAACTCATTTATTTGATCCTTAATCAACGGAGATGCAAATCCTTTTTTTTAAGGTTTAAGAATAAAAACTAAAACTAAATCATATAACTATAAAATATAGATAAATATTATAATAAAAAAGTACTGATTTTAGTTTCTGCCTTTTTCTACCTCTGATTCCAGCGTGATTCTCCACGAGATGGAAAAAAAAATTCTTCTATTTTGTAAATCAATTTCGCAAGGTGATGAATAACAAAGTAAATTTTATATGATATTAATTGAACATATGTATAAAACATGAAGGTGTAAATTTATAATAACATAATTTTGATTGACATCAACATATCAAAGTTCATTAAGGTATCAAAAGTAAAAGAATGAAAACCATACCTGATTTGCTTGATGGAAGAATAATGTGAATGGGTAATATCTTTGATTTTTTCATACCGGAGATAATTTCGTAGAACGTACGTGCTGATAACGTGTTAAAGGAGAAACGAAATAGAACAACAAGAAAGAATAGAGAGAATGAAGTCTGTTATTTCTCATTAATCATAAGCCCTTTAAATAGGGATGATTACATAATGATAATGATAAAATGGAAGGAGATTTACTCCATAAATAACTCTTAATGTTTATATCTATCTCTATCTATATCTCTATCGTCAGATCCTTTAGACGATGGCACATTTATCCTACAACAATTGCATCATTTTTAAAATTATTCCTTAAGAAAATATACATTAATTAAAATGAATTACGTCACGGGTATAATGTCACACCCTAATTTCAAAGTAGGGGTGTAAACGAGTCAACCCGAGCTCGAGCTCGACTCGAGACTTTATGTTAAGTTCGAGTTCGACTCGAGAGCTCGACGAGCTTTCATACTTCAAGCTCGAGCTCAAGATCGAGCTCGTGAAAGATACATTATAGCTCGAGCTCGGCTCGAAAAGCTCAAAATTACATAAAGAGTAGGTTATTTAGGTTATAGCTCGAGCTCGGCTTAAAAAGATCGAAAGATTCATATTTAGGTTATTTTGAAACATAACCCTTATATATACATAATATATAATAATATAAATATATGTTATACAAGGCTCGAAATGCTCGATAAGAACTTGAGTCGAACTCTTAAAAACTTGAGCTCGGCTCGTTAAATTTTTGAGCTTGTTTTTGGGCTTGAGTTCGAACTCGAACTCGATAAAGTTTGACTCGAACGAGCCGAGCTAGAGCTCGAGTTACTCGATAAAAGCTCGACTCGTTTACACCTCTATTTCAAAGGGTACAACAACTTAGTAGTCATAACATCCATCATATCTTAAAATAAAATAGGGTTAATTACATGGGAGTGTATCGAACTTGTCACGTTTTATCATTGTATATACTCAACTTCTAAACTTACCATTGTATGTATAAAACTTGCTAGAGTTGCCATTGTGTGTATCGATTTACTTGTTACCTACAAAAATGCTGACATGTACAAGTTATATCTGATGTGGAATTTCTTTTCTTTTTTTTCAAAATGAGTAAACTACAAATTTGGTCCCTGAGGTTTTCTCTAACAAAAATAAAAGTATAAGGGTTAAATTGTAATAACCCTTATATATATATATATATATATATATAGAGGAAAAATCAAATACAAACCACTTTTTTTGTAAAAACTATAGGACCAATCTCAACCATCTATCTATTTTAATCTAAGGGATGAGATTGGATTCTTGTTTTACAAAGAAAGGGTATGCTGGTCATTTAACATATAACTAAATATAATTAATATGTTTTTATATTGTTTTTTAATTATTAATTTAGTTATATAATTAATAAATTAGTTTCAATAAATAGAAACTGAATCTTCCGAATTTTGGTTGCAGTATCTTCTCGAATTTCAGTATAAATAGCTTCTTTGATTCTTTTTCATTCATTCTTCTTCAATCTTTCTTCTTCATTCTTTCTTCTTCATTCTTTCTTCTCTCTCAAGCTTCTGTTAGGGTTTCAAATCTGAATTTCTTCTTTCTATGGATTCTCCTGATTCGTTTGCTTTTTTGAATGAAGATCCATTGCCTGATGTTGAGGATGATACTCAGTTGCTGGATGATGAAGAATCCTTGCTCGAATTGATTAATAGAGACATCACAGATCGTCTTCAGGATGAAGATCGATTGCTAATGGAGTTCATTAATGTCGATAATAATGATTCTTTAGCCTCTAATTCAGGTTCGTAAATCACTTAATTTCGTCGTTTATGCTTTGTTTTTTTTTTTTTTGATTTGTGTTTCTAAAGTCAGTTTGATTTAGGTTAGTTATTTAGGTTTGTTAATTAATTAAATCTACACTTTCAATTTTGTTATTTAGGCTTAATTTAAGCTTGATTGAAGTTTGTGTATGAATGATCATAATATAGAATTATCATATGTTTATTTAGGTTTAAACCTAATAATTTGTGTATGAATGATCATAATTACTCTGTTTAGGCTTAATTTACACTTTCAATTTTGTTATTTAGGCTTAATTTAAGCTTGATTGAAGTTTGTGTATGAATGATCATAATATAAAATTATCTTATGTTTATTTAGGTTTAAACCTAATAATTTGTGTATGAATGATCATAATTACTCTGTTTAGGTATATAATGTTTGTTTAGGTTTGTAAATTAGTTTGATTTACACTTTCAATTTTGTTATTTAGGCTTAATTTAAGCTTGTTTTAAGTTTGTAAAGTACTTTTATATGTGTTTGATTTACACTTTCAATTTTGTATATTCTTCGATGATAAGAATATGTGTGTATAAAGTTTAATTAGTGAACACATATATCTAAACAATCATTTATTCACATGATGAATATACATATATGAATATGTATATCAATTGGTTTTGTTATTGTATTTTGGATGATTCACCTAATGAATAAATTATTTGTCATACTGTTAATTTACATATATTTAAAACACATATGCTCAAATATTCATAATGTGAAAGTCATATGCTAATATATTAGTTGAATTAGGTGAGTTTGAAAATAATCATAATACGAATATTTATCATAATGAATGCTTACGATAAATATATAACAATCTCATAAGATGAATTTTTGTACAATCATAAGTTGAATAATTACCTCAACTATATCATCTTCAGTTAGTTCCCTAAGTAGTTTTCCAAGGCCAAAACAACTTAATTCTGTTTCCTCTTTTTCATGCCTACTAAGAAGGTCTGAATTCCGAGATTGTGAAGGTCTTTGCCTTGGAACCGGTAGTGTTGGTAATGAAACATAATCTACATAGAGCAGATGTATTTAAGTATAAACATACAGTTCCATTAGGTGAATTATTATATTGAATGTAAATACATTTAAATTTGTTTATAGAACTTACTATCAAAATTGTCATTTTGCCTGAATAGTATTTGACGTCTCTTGTGTCTGTGACTTGATATATGCTTGTTTTGAGGAGTCAATGATAACTTTGCACCAGTCTATGGTTTTAAAGTATGTCTCTTTTCACAAGATATTTTAGAAATGAAATATATACCTAAACAGAGTTATATGCATATGTCAAGTTCATTAGCCTAATGTCATATATTCATCATGTAAATATACACATGTTCACATAATATGAATATATACCTAAACAGAGTTATATTCATACAATGAATATATTAATATTTTAAGTATGCTTGTTCTCAGTTTCATAATGTTATGAATGTAGTTTCATACTTTATTTATATTTTTTTTATTGCAGGAATTCAAATTGGTGAAAATAATAATGAAATTTGTTCTAGTCAAGTTTTGGAATCTCCAAATGGAAGTAAAAGCTGGATTCCTGTTGTGGATGTCTCATTGAAACCTGTTTTGAAAACTTGTTTTGATAGTCTTGATCATGCTATAACAATGTATCTGAAACAGTAACATCTTTGTCTCGATTTTTGTCAGATTCCTCAACCCCATGATCTTTTTCATGTGTTTCTTCAAGAATGTTTTGACAAACATTGTTAACAACTTTATTAATTTCCACATTATCTGAAAGAGAAAGAGAAACATGTCTATATAAGTTGAATATTCAAATATTCAAAGTTAAAAATATATACATACAGAGCTATATTGATAAGATGAATATACAGATATGCATAAGTAACATTGTTGTCAAGTTTATAAAGTTTTTAATGTGTATGTTCATTATGTTAATATTATAAAAATGAATTTTTTTATATTCAAATTATGAATATGAATATTCATACTCATGCATATGAGAAGAATCATATACATATGAGTAATATTTCATAATAAGAATAAAAACTTATTCATAACCTTATTAAGTTTATTAGTTTTTTAATGTGTATATATTAAATATGTGAACATTATAAAAACCTATTTTTATTTTTGTATATTCATATTATCACTATGTGAATATTCATAGCCGTATTCACATAATGAACTTGTCAGCGCCGTTCCTGACATTTTATAGGCCCTGGGCGAGATGTTAAAAAAGGCCCTCGCCAAGTGCGAAAAAGGACTTTAATATATCGTCTTTATAATAAAAAGTAATATACTCTTGAATTTTAAGTATACTAGTTCATATAAAACCATTCTCCGAGTATTTTCAAACATATAACCAATCATTAACTATTTTTTAATTAATACTATCTACTATATCATTTTTACATAGCATCGCCATTAGTTTTACCATAAAAGACATCATATGATAAAAAGATACATTTATAAGATATGTCTAAAATATCTAAGTGTATGAATAAAGACAGCTTATATGGTCAGCCTATAAAACGTCTTATTTTATAGGACACGTTTGAAAGAGCCCAACAATTTTATGGGACACTTGTGATTAAATGATAACTTTTCAAATAGTGTCATAAATATTAGTTAATATGACAATTTGTTTAAAAGTATCTGTAAAAACTTGTAAAATGTCAAAGAAATGTCCTAAAAACATATTATAACACTTTTAGATCAAACGCTTTTGGTATGCTTCTATAAGCTCGAGTCTTATAATTTATAAAGTATTTTATTATGAAGCTTAGACATTTTAGGTGTCTTATAAAACCAATTTAATACTAAATATATCAAAGAATAATCAATTAAGTAGTTTTAGACTTTGGCTCTAAATAAAAAAACTTAGAAAAACAATAACGAATACTATAAAGTGAACGACCAATAAGTTTCTTTTGCATATTTTATTTGACAATGTAATTAATTATGTTTTGGGCCTTAATATAATCCCAAAAAATGTCCTATTAGATAACAAAACATTTGTGTCACTTTTATTTACAATTTTTTTTTATTACTACTATATGTATATATATAAAATTTTGGGCCCTTACTTTTTGTGGGCCCTGGGCGTACGCCCGGCCCGCCCCCCTCCAGGCACGGCACTGGAACTTGTATTAATCAAAATACAAGTTCATTAAACAGAAAATATTATTAAGTCTCTGTTTTATTACCTGTAACAAGTTGTTCCTTTGGATGATCATCAACTTCTTTATCTTTATCCTTTTCATTTAGCAAAGGTTTATCTACGAAAAAAAGAATATTCACAATATGAAATTTTTATATTAAAAAACATAATACTTTAATCTTCATCCTATCAATACACAAATGTTTAGACAAGATAACCAATACACACATCATCATAACATAATGAATATTCAGATTATGAAGTTAACATAATGAATAACTCTTATACACATTATGAAGTTAAAATACTCATAAGTAATATTGTTGTCCTGCTTATAAGCTAATGAATGTATATATTCATTATGTGAATAGAGTAAACATGTATTGTTATAATTCTGTATTCATATTATGAATATACACATTCATAGTCTTATGTATATGAGAACACTTTTATACTTATAAGTTTCTGCATATTCATTATATGAATAGATCCATAATCATGAATATTCACATTAAAATAACATAATGATTATGGATCTATTCATATAATGAATATGAAAATATTGTTAAAAGCATTATATGAATATCAGTATATTGAACCAAACCAAACAAGCTTTAATATATTCATAATATGAATGTACAATATATACCAAAACAGGTTTAATATTTTTCCAAACAACAAGTAAAATATATTCATAAAATTTACATTTTATAAGTTGAATATATTTGTAAACAGAGTAATATACATTCATCCATATAAGCACATTCTTATTATCAATATACACATGATCATATCAACAATATTAACCTAATCACAATTAATTTTTTATAATTTGAAACATAATTAAACTAGATTATATATTTGCATCAAATAAATATTTGCATTCATCTAATGAAGTTAAGTTACATATTGATTTACAGTACCTTTCCTTCTCATCTTCGCTAACATCATTTGAAGTGTCATTGCGTTATCATCATCTTATGAATATGAACTTCTTTGTTTTATAAAATGAATGTTAATCTGATTAGTTATATATTATGGACATTAGTATATGTATATTCATAATATGAATTTGTGAAGGTATGTATTGTTTTCTTAATCATATATATTCATGACATAAATACGGATATACATATGATTATATTCACTAGATGAATAAGAGATAAGTCAACATTTCTGTATTCATCTTACGTTTATGTTTATGACTTTGCAGTTTAGTACTGAATTGCTGAATGGAACAAGTTTCCGTAAAGAAATGAATAAAATAGTTTGGGATGTTCAACTTGATCCTGAAGAGTTTGAGCATAAATGGAATGTGCTGATGGAGGAATACTCACTTTCTGGTGACAAATGGCTGCAAGCTTTGTTTAACATTCGAAGAAGTTGGATTCCAGCATACTTTAAGCATCTTCCAATGTGTTCTCTGATGAAAACAACATCCCGTTCAGAGAGTATCAACTCGTTTTTCAATTCTTTCTCCCATTATGGGAACACCCTTGTTTTTTTGTTAACTGTTTTGATGCTGCGTTGGACAAGCAACGTTTCACTCAAAGAAGCCTTGATCATCTTACAAAGTCCACATTTCCGAAGTTTTTGACTCCTTGCAAAATCGAGAGGCATGCAAGTGACATTTACACTCGTGTTGTTTTCAATGTTGTTCAAATGGAAATATATAAGGCAGCATGGAATTGTTCAATTGAAAATGTTGACTCTGAAGGTGATGTAAATTCCTACAAGATTGCACATAAAGATAAAGCTTCAAATGTCAAATGTCATCATAAGGTATTGTAATTAACTTTTATTGTTTGTATTTGTTTTTTGGTGTTTAAATACGTTAAAATTATTATAAATGTGCAAGTATTCATTGAATCTGATAAATGTTCTATTCTAATTTCAGGTTGTTGAAGATAAGAAGCAATCAATTATATTTTGTAGTTGCAACAACTTCATTCGATGTGGATTGCTTTGTAGGCATATTTTCAAGGTGTTACTCAACATAAATGTTGAGAAGATTCCTGAGAAGTATATACTTCGTAGGTGGCGAAGAGATTTAATTCCTCGTGACTTGCAGCATACTCGTCTAAGGTAAACACATTAGAAGAATTGAAATTGAGATTTAATTCCTCATGATTTAATTCTTATGTATTCATTTTATGAATAATTGAAATTGCATCTTTGCAGTAGTACAAACTTATGTATAAATTATAAATATTAGAAGAATAATATAGGAATCATACTTATGTATAATTTTGAATATTATGAATATTAATCTGAAAATACTTATTAACATCTTAGGTATGGTGATTTAGACGAGGAACAAGAAAAAATGTTCAATGAAGTTCTATGTACAGTTGAGAATTGCCTTGGGAGATTGAGGTGTCATAAGGAGGAACTCGCTCGTTTTACCGAAAGTGTTCGAATTTTGAAGAAACAGGTTGATGTTTCTTTTCCAAATGAGAATGCTTCAAGTTCAAAAGTTGACACTATCGTTGATCTAATTGGTGTTTCTCAACCGGACAATGTGGAAATCTATCCTCCTACTGGGATTAGAAACAAGGGCTGTGGTAAAGGTAAACGTTTGGTTGGTGCTGGTGAAGTTGCATCTAATAAGGCTTCAAGACACAAGAGGCTCTGCAGGAGTTGCGGCAAGCTTGTGAACCATGACTCCAGGAACTGCCCGAACAAAGTCACTCAGTAGCTGAATGATGAAGACAGATTATGCTGGAAGTTTTTGTTGGAAGTTTTTGATTTTGCTGAATGATGAAGAGGTTCTGAATGATGAAGAAGTTCTGAATTTTGCTGGAAGTTTTTGATTCGCTCGTAGTTTTTCTTATAGGTGCTAAATGTTTTGAATCATAGTATGATGTTGATACCTTTTACAACAAATTCTGTTTGGATTGATTTTTGAAAATCTGAATTTGGTACTTTGATGGTATAATAAAGTTTGATAAGTCGTTCTAGTATTTTGATGTTTTAATCCCATTACAATAATTACATATCTTTATGAGTAAGTGAACTTTCATCTTTCCGGTTGGTGCATGTTAGCTGATGAGTTTGTAACTCATTTATATCTGGAATTGATTGAATAAAACTCAGTTTACATGTATATTCATAATATGAATATATTTTAAATATGTGAATTCATAATATGAATATATGTTTTAAATATTCATAATATGAATATGAATATATGTTTTAAATATTCAATCAATAATTGAATATTCACAATAAAAAAATTAGATTTTTAATAATGTGAATATTTAGTATTCATCTTATGAATATTTGAACTATCAACTTATAAATCTTTATATATTTACCTTATAATTATGGGAGTTGCTATATATTATCAATTTTTTGTACCATCTTTTAAAAATCATTGTGGTGAATATTCACTTTATTAATATTCCATTTTGTACCTTATTCTTATACTACTACTAAGATAATATATTCATAATATGAATATTCTTAGTATTATTAAAAAATATATCATGAGTTTATAAATATTTGCTATATGAAATTTGAAATATTTTAATACCCTATGTCTATGTTTTGATATACAAATATGCAAATGAATAGAAACATATTCATTATAAAATATTCATAAGTGAAATTGTTGTCATCTTCATAAGGTTATGAGTGTGCATATTCATTATATGAATATAGTAAACATGTACTTTTATTTTTGTATATTCACATTATGAATATATGCATTCATAGTCTCATGTATATTCATATTATGAATAGAAACATATTCATATTATGAAAAAAATTTATTATAACATTTTCATTATAAAATATGAAAATAAAAAAGATAAGGTATAGACAATTATAGTAAAATGAAATGTATTAGTAAAACAAGATTGTTAGAAAACATAACCAAAAGAGGATCATGCATGTCATAAGCGTATGAAAAGGCCAAAAAGCAATTTTTCCTTTCCGAAAATACCCTCGAGACTGAATAAAAAAAATTATTAGGATTGAAGTTCGGATGTGGCATTCCCGGCTGGATGGTTTAGGCGTGTGTTGTTATCATGGTGGTGCAGGTTCGAATCATGCAAACCTCATTTTTTTTACTTGAAAGTTGAAACCCTCGAGACTGAATAAAAAGAAATTATTAGGATTATTGTTTGGATGTGACATTCCCGGCTGGATGGTTTAGGCGTGTGTTGTTATCATGGTGGTGCAGGTTTGAATCCTGCAAACCACATTTTTTTTACTTGAAAGTTGAAACCCTCGAGACTGAATAAAAAGAAATTATTAGGATTGTTGTTCGGATGTGGCATTCCCGGCTGGATGGTTTAGGCGTGTGTTGTTATCATGGTGGTGCAGGTTCGAATCCTGCAAACCACATTTTTAGAAGTTGAAACTTTTTTTTTGTTTTTTTCCGAAAATACCCTCCACCAAAAACAAAAAGAAAAAGACACACTGAAAGTGAATGAGTTATATGAATATTCATTATATGAATATTGTATTTTAATATTCATTGTATGAATATTATATGAATATTCATTATTTTAATATTGTATTTTTTTTGGGATCATCGATCGAATGGAGGGAGGGAGGGAGGTAGTAATACGTTTTTCATATAAGTATCAATATACAAATACTGATAAGTATGATTGTTCTGATATAGACAATTTTAGGTGAATTCACATAATGAATACATACACATTCATAACATTATGATACTGAGAACAAACATACTTTTGTGTATTTATATATTCATTATATGAATATAACTCTGTTTAGGTCTATATTGATGATGTGAGCATGTGTATATTCACACTATGAATATTTTAATTTATAGTTATGAACATGTTTGTATTCATATAATGAATATGCAAATACTCAAAAGTATTACCA
The DNA here is from genome assembly GCA_030169165.1 of Centaurea solstitialis. Taxonomy (NCBI): domain Eukaryota; kingdom Viridiplantae; phylum Streptophyta; class Magnoliopsida; order Asterales; family Asteraceae; genus Centaurea; species Centaurea solstitialis. The sequence continues at coordinate 73,867,798 of CM058041.1, forward strand.
AAACAAGAAAATTGCCAAAACATAACCAAAAGAAAATCATGCATGTCATAAGCATATTTAAATGCCAAAAAGCAGTTAGTGTTTAGTTCATAAGCATTGTCTAAAGTTTCCCAAAACCAATTGTTTTTCTGTTCTGATGCATTTAAACTCCAAGCAGTCTGAAATTCTTCAGTCTTACTGTCCTTGATTTTGAAGAAATATCATACTGTATGGCCTGCTGCTCGTCACCTTTATCTTCGAAGTCCATGCTTTGCTGTACAACCACTTTATCCTTCGTGTTTACCTCTGAGAGCAGAATCTTCACCGTGTACTTCAACCTTAAATTGTGAAGTTGGGATTGTAGCCTTGTTGAAGTCTCTTTGTGTATGCCACATTTCCACTTATTTGGTTGTTCACCTTTATAAGTTTCCATGTGACGCATAGTGTAGATTCCACTTTCTGTGCTCTTTACATTCTTTGTACAGCAAAGAACTTCGATTTCCTCGATAATGGCTCTAGATATTGCTTCCCAAGAAGGATGGTTTACCTCCTTCAAATACCTAACCATTATCTCATGCTGCATTTTAATATAACAGTTTATTATATCATAAACATGAAAATTTATAATATGATAATTATTAACAGAATTGAGACACATACAAGAACATTTGGTACTTTGTTGTATCTGTTCGGCTTATGTTTGTCACTTATATCATTGTCAATGATAACAACTACACCTTTCTTCAGATTGAACACAACAAGGTAGAAGTTGATGCCACGATAAAGTGCAAAAAACAACTACAAATAATTATTGTATTAGTCAGTATTATATGATAAGTGTTCATTGAGAAATTTTTTATTAATAATTTGTTAATAAGAGGATAAACGTACCAGATCATGATGCCTGAATTTCATATTCTCCGATGACAAGTAATCATTCAAGTTGGACTTGAATCGGTTGTATCGCTGTTCCTTGTCAACATTGAAGTTTGTAACCCCAATCTGTTTTTATTAAATTTTAGTTAATAAAAATTCCATGAGTTTATTTATACTTCAGCTATACTAAAATTATTGAGGGACTAGAAAAAACCTACAACATTAACAAAAAGATAAACACATTGGAAGAATTGTTATGAACCCTTGGTCCATTATCAAAGTTCAACCATTATATTTTAGGCCAACCTCAATCAGTGATCGACCTTGGGAAGTATATACCCAGCTTCCTAACTCTTTTATCCTAGTCCTTATAACTAACTTAAAACTCAAAGGATAATGCAAAAATCTTATTTAAACAAGACAATGCGATAGTAAACTAATTTACTGTTATCTGAAAAGGCTATCTAACTGACCAAAATCCTGAAACTGTAGGAAAATGCTATTTGAAATCAAAGGCATTTAAAATTCATACTCATATGATGCTATATATATTCATATATATATATATATATATATATATATATTCAAACATTCTTATGAATATATTCATGTTATGAATATATATATTCATAACATGAATATGTAAATACAAAAAAACATTTTTATAGTGTTAAGTGAATAACAAATATATTTAATGTTATGAAATGCAGGTCCATTTATTATACTACTGTTAACTTAAATAAAAACAGGCATATTTATAGCATACCGTCACTGCAGTTCGCAAGTAAAGTCTTCTTGGGGCTTCATCACTTTTGTACTTTTCACAATCGTTCAAAACATGAACCCAAGCATCTATTATTCTGTTTTGAAGTCCATAGCCAGATACCAACATCTCCATATATCCACGACATAATTTGAAGTCATTTGCTTCGAAAAGAACATCGCTACATAAAAAATTAGTGTCAGAGTATATTTGATATTGAAACTTTATATATGAAACATATTATAACTATTTTATAATATTTTAAATATACTTACTCGCATTTTCCTAAGCCAGCAATAATCATATTGCTAACCAGCTTCTCTTCTTTTTTCAGCAAAACAGAGATGTCGACAACTCTTTCTTTATATGGTGACCGAAGTTGTGGTCCAAGATTTAGTTGTCTTTTAACTGGCTTCTGAACTTCATCTTCTTCGTTTGCTGGCTTTTTCATCTCAAGGTCAAGGGGACTGTATCCAAGACTGTAACTTGGTGCTCCATCTGCAGTCACCCGAGTATAACGTTCAACAGTCTTGTCGCACAACTGATGGAATGTTGGGCTATTGAAAATCTGGGTCATCTGACCATCAGACTTTTCTTTATCTCCAACATTTGATCCTGAGTTTGCATCATTTATGTTACTATGTTCTTTTTCTTTAGAAGCACTATGATGCGTTTTGTCCCTCTCATCATTAACATCGGTCTTTTCTCCATCACCATCTTTCTTTCCGCTGTCGTCATTCTTCTCCTCTTCATTGCCATGAGCATCCTCGTCCTCTTTATCTTCATCGACATTCTTGTCCTCCTTATCTTCATCTCCATCCTTCTTCTCTCTTTCTCCATCATCATCATTTTCCTCTTTATCTCCATCACCATCGTTGGCCTGCTTATCTCCTTCATTGTTATCTCCATCGTTCTTATCAACATCATCATCGTTATTCTTCCCAGCACCATCCTCATGATGATCATCATCATCATCGTCGTCATCATTCTTATCACCATCCTCATGATCACCATCATCATCATCATTGTCGTCATCATTCTTATCACCATCCTCATCTTTTCTATCTTCTTTCCTCTTTCCAAAAAATTCTTCAAAGTTAATTTGGAATTCACCAAAGAAATCCACTGATGGATACTTTGATTTACAATCTTCAATGATTTTCTCGATTGTAACCTTCTCCGCCATCATCCATTCAAATTTCTCATTGAGAGTATTTTTAAATCCCTGCCAAAATATAAAGAAATAATACCATTAATAATGCATAAATATTTTGTTTAAATCAAAGAAGTAATAATTGTGTATAATATTAATACACAGATATCATATTCATAAAACTGAATATAATGAATATATGAATATTATGAAATCATAATATGAATATGTATAATTTAATTATATGAACACATATATAAAATATAATAATGCATTCATATGATGAATATTAATAAAATCATATGCATATAAGTTGCTTTTTTTTCTATTTTTTATGATTCAGCTCATGAATACATTAGTGATCTAATTATTTTCTACATATTTAAAAGACATGTTTTAAAATTTAAAAGATGAATATTCAACATGACTATTCATAATATGAAAATTCAACAGAATATTCATAATATGAAAATTCAACAGAATATTCATGTTATGAATATTCTACAGAATGTTAACAATTTGAAACATATATTCAGGTTTACCTCAATGATCTCATCTTCTGTTAGTTGGCCTTCAAGCTTTCCAAGACCAAAACAACCTAAGTCGGTTTCCGCTGTTTCACGTCTACTGAGAAGGTCTGAATTCCATGATTTTATTGTAGGTCTTTGCCTTTGAACATGTAGTGTCGAACATGAAACATAATCGACATACAGCAGCTGCATTTGAGTATAAAACATACAGTTTCATTAGATGAATTACCATATTATATATAAATTGTTATAAATGTCTTTTAACTTACTGTCAAAAATGTGATTGGGCCTGTATAGTATGTGATGTCTCTTGCATCTCTGACTCCATACATGCTGGTTTTTAGGAAGTCAATCATAACTTTGCACCAGTCAATGGTCTTCAAGTCTGTGTCTTTACGAAGATATTTCAGAAATGATATATTGCAACAGCCCATCTTGGTGCAATCTACCATTGTGCTCATGAACAATGTGATGAAGTTCATTTTGAAATTGAAATCATTAACTTTTGATTTCTTCATGACCTCCATGATCTGCATTGGTCTAACAAGTGGTTTCCCATCATACTGTTTAAGCCATTCTGCAGTTATGTCTATCTTTTTACTCAACGGAAGTTTAAACAAGTCGACACCACCTATGGGCAAACCGAAAACATCGTGCACCATACTTGGAGTTATTGTTATCATTCCTCCAGCAACATATAACTTCAAGTTCTCAAAATCAAGATTGTTTACTATGTAGAACGCCATCTTTGAAGGAATAACATCAATCTTCAATTCTAGAATTGACTCAAATCCAATGCTCCGCACCCAATCTCTCTGTTCATTACTCAAGCTTTGTATTGCCAGATACAAAGAGTTTGGCGATGTCCTTATCTTAAGAGTCGAGTATTTGACATCTTCTATAACCTTCATCTTCCCCTTTCTTCTTTGCTGTTTGCCTTTCTTGTTAACCTCTTTAACTTCAATATCACTGTTCTCGATTTCCTCTATTTGAATGATTGACAAACTATCCTTCTCTTCAACTTTTTCCTTACCCTTATCTTTAAGAGTTCTCTTCCTCTTCTTTTCATTCTTTCCTTCAACATTCTCCTCAGTAATTTTTTGATTGCTTGAAACAGATGTTGTTTTTATTCTTTTTGATGCAACAGCCTTCTCTGTCTCCTTGGAACCTTGTATGATCTTCTTCTTTTTTGGTTGATTATCTAAAAATAATATAAAAAGAAATTCATTAAAATACAAACATGTTCACATGATGAATATACACCTAAACAGAGTTATATGCATATATCAAGTTCATTAGCCTAATGTCAAATATTCCTCATGTTAACATACACATATTCACATGATGAATATATACCTAAACATAGTTATATTCATCAAGGAAAAATAGATTGTAATATATAAGAAATTTTCATATTTAGTTTAAATTGTATAAAGATAACCTTTTTGGTTCTGAAATCCTTTTCTTTTCATAATTGATTGCTTTGTGGTTGCTGTCTTTGAAATTGTTGTATCTGTACCCTTAGCATTCACAGAATCTGATTTGCTTGTATCTTCAACAGTAACATCTTTGTCTCGATTTTTGTCAGATTCCTCAACCCCATGATCTTTTTCATGTGTTTCTTCAAGAATGTTTTGACAAACATTGTTAACAACTTTATTAATTTCCACATTATCTGAAAGAGAAAGAGAAACATGTCTATATAAGTTGAATATTCAAATATTCAAAGTTAAAAATATATACATACAGAGCTATATTGATAAGATGAATATACAGATATGCATAAGTAACATTGTTGTCAAGTTTATAAAGTTTTTAATGTGTATGTTCATTATGTTAATATTATAAAAATGAATTTTTTTATATTCAAATTATGAATATGAATATTCATACTCATGCATATGAGAAGAATCATATACATATGAGTAATATTCCATAATAAGAATAAAAACTTATTCATAACCTTATTAAGTTTATTAGTTTTTTAATGTGTATATATTAATATGTGAACATTATAAAAATCTATTTTTATTTTTGTATATTCATATTATCACTATGTGAATATTCATAGCCGTATTCACATAATGAACTTGTATTAATCAAAATACAAGTTCATTAAACAGAAAATATTATTAAGTCTCTGTTTTATTACCTGTAACAAGTTGTTCCTTTGGATGATCATCAACTTCTTTATCTTTATCCTTTTCATTTAGCAAAGGTTTATCTACGAAAAAAAGAATATTCACAATATGAAATTTTTATATTAAAAAATATAATACTTTAATCTTCATCCTATCAATACACAAATGTTTAGACAAGATAACCAATACACACATCATCATAACATAATGAATATTCAGATTATGAAGTTAACATAATGAATAACTCTTATACACATTATGAAGTTAAAATATTCATAAGTAATATTGTTGTCCTGCTTATAAGCTAATGAATGTATATATTCATTATGTGAATAGAGTAAACATGTATTGTTATAATTCTATATTCATATTATGAATATACACATTCATAGTCTTGTGTATATGAGAACACTTTTATACTTATAAGTTTCTGCATATTCATTATATGAATAGATCCATAATCATGAATATTCACATTAAAATAACATAATGATTATGGATCTATTCATATAATGAATATGAAAATATTGTTAAAAGCATTATATGAATATCAGTATATTGAACCAAACCAAACAAGCTTTAATATATTCATAATATGAATTTACAATATATACCAAAACAGGTTTAATATTTTTCCAAACAACAAGTAAAATATATTCATAAAATTTACATTTTATAAGTTGAATATTTTTGTAAACAGAGTAATATACATTCATCCATATAAGCACATTCTTATTATCAATATACACATGATCATATCAACAATATTAACCTAATCACAATTAATTTTTTATAATTTGAAACATAATTAAACTAGATTATATATTTGCATCAAATAAATATTTGCATTCATCTAATGAAGTTAAGTTACATATTGATTTACAGTACCTTTCCTTCTCATCTTCGCTAACATCATTTGAAGTGTCATTGCGTTATCATCATCTTCATTAACTGTATTTGAAGTATTTGATGTTGAAATAGCAGATTTCTCTGTCAATCGTTCATTATTTTTTGATTCAAAACAAAAAAATCGAAATATATTAAACAATAATCTGAAAATTAGGGCTTTAAATTGAAATCAGTTAGAAATCCTAATCGAAGTATTACCTTTTGCTGCTATCTTCTTTTGTGATGCTTTCGAATGTTGATTATCGTCCGCCATTGTTGAATATGAGAGAGCGATTCGAAGATTGAAGTAGATTGAAGAAGACGACTGTGAAGAACTGAACTTCTATTAATGAGAGGGGTTTTTGAAATTTAAGAAATTAAATCCACTTAATTGTCATTTTTAAATCTGAGGCGGTTTTATTAAATTTGTAAACTGATTTTCATTTTTTTTGTTTTATTTATAATGTAAATAATAATCAGTTTTTATCTGAATTTCCAAAACTACCCTTCCTAGGTTTTTACATTATAAATATCTATCTTGATCTAATACCATTGGTTTTTTTAGATCTATGGATTAGATTGGTCCTATAGTTTTTACAAAAAAAATGGTTTTTAATTGAAGGCCCCTCTATATATATATATATATATATATCTCACTTTTCCGATGAAGGTCAACGCCACGTTTCCGGCCACGTCTCCGGTCACGTTTCCGGCCACGTCTCCGGCCACACCACCACTCCCGTAACTACCACGATCTTCCAGATCCGACGAGCAGATCCGACGACCTCTCTTGTTTCTCTCTCTCGTTCATCAACCAGCAGATCCGACGAGTAGATCCGGCCAAGTTACCTCTCTCGTTTCTCTCTCTCTCTCTCTCTCTCTCTCTCTCGTTCATCAACCTCCAGATCCGGCGACCTCCGATCTTCCACCCTCCGGCGACCTCTCTCTCTCTTTCTATCTCTCTCTCTCTCTCTCCAAATCCGGCGGCCTTCAATCTTCCACACTCCACCTTCCAGATCCGACTTACAAGATCTGAACGAAGTTGTTGTTGGGGATTTTTTTATTCGGTGGTGGTGGTTAGTGATTTGGAGGCGCGCAACGGAGGTGGTGGCAGTTTGGAGGAGGCGGCGGCGACGGTGGTGGCAGGGCGATAGCGATGGTGGTGGTGGTGGTTTGGTGGTTGTGGGTGTGGTGGTGGTTTGGTGGTTATGGGTGTGGTGGTGGTGGTGGTTTGGTGATGATGGTGGTGGTTTGGTGGTTATGGGTGTGGTGGTGGTGGTGGTGGCAACGTGGGTGTGGTGGTGGTGAATGTGGCATTATATTAATATGGCAAAACAGGTCCTTGAACCTTATAAGCAAACTAGAGGGACGAATTTTGTAATTTACTCAAACATATAATTAGTTGGCATCCTATGTGGCATTTTGACCGGTTACCCTCTTAGAAGGTAAATCGATACATACAATGGCAACTCTAACAAGTTTGATACATATAATGGTAAGTTTAAAAGTTGAGTACATACAATGATAAAACGTGACAAGTTCGATACACACCCATGTAATTAACCCAATAAAATAATGAAATAAAAACTTATTAACGGAAGTCTTAGATTCAACCATCAATATATGTTTAGATAAAAATGGATCTTATACTTTTAAAAAATATAAACAATGACTTTAATGTCTTCTTATAACATATTACAAAGCATCAAGGTGCTATCTTACCTTCGTCATCTCATCACATAATCCATGACAATTAGAATATCTCTCGTGTTTCTATAATGTTTGTACATAATTTCAAAATACTATGAATGTAATCGAATATATAGTAAGTCTATAATTTGAATACAAATTTGTAAAATATTCCATGCATATTTCTTTTAGGGCGTCCGGTATACACACCCCGCTAGGCGAGGAATCTTCATAGAGGTGGTGGGATAGCGGTATGAACACCGCCCCGGTCCCCGACGGTGTGCATATTTCCATCCTGCCAGGATGGCGACCAAAGCGGGGAAGTCTCTTTTTTTTTCCTATTTCTCATGTGTCTATCTCTCTCCTCTCTTATTTTTTTATTATTAAATGGTTAGAGAGATGCAAGGGTGGAATTGTAAGTACTATTGGGGTTTTGTATGGGTGAAATGGTGGAAGAAAGAGAGTGAAAAGAGTGAGGGAAAAACTAATGTAGCAACCGAGGTAGATGGATGGAACGGTGACCATACCCACCCCTCTTAAAATCATATAAATTTATTGAGTAAGTGTTACTGATTTGTCCCTTGCTTCACCAACAGAAATTATAACATAATTTAGTAACCTCTGCTATCAATTGATCAATCACCGAACCAACAAAATCTTAACTAACTTAAAAACCCACAAAAATAAAAATAAATAAACATGCTCAAATAAACAAAGATCAAATTTTTTTCTACAACTCAAGCAACTCGCTATACAACATGTACTGGTTGTGAACGTGAGGATAACCGAAAGCACGCCACATGTCCTATTCAGCTCATATTCAGTCTCGGTCAAGAATCGTGAGAAATTATAACATAATTTAGTAACCTCTGCTATCAATTGATCAATCACCGAACCAACAAAATCTTAACTAACTTAAAAACCCAAAAAAATAAAAATAAATAAACATGCTCAAATAAACAAAGATCAAATTTTTTTCTACAACTCAAGCAACTCGCTATACAACATGTACTGGTTGTGAACGTGAGGATAACCGAAAGCACGCCACATGTCCTATTCGGCTCATATTCAGTCTCGGTCAAGAATCGTGAGAAGTGGTTGTCAATCATTGATGAGGAATGGACGAACATTAGGATGGGATGCATTGAAATAAGATTCACCGAGATGCACCGGATGAATTCCTTTTTAAACCACAATTCATAGAAGGGTGTTCAACTAAAAATGATCAACGGTTTAAAAACACTTTTCACAATTAAAAAAAATTACAATTCTCACATGATAATTTCTGACCCAATCATAAATTTTGCGGTTAAAGTCACTTGGGAAACTTTAGAAATCTTGTATCTAAAATTTTCTCTCTCGAAAATAACAGTTAGATATAATGTGACAAATAACGATTTCATAAATTAATAAAAGATTGTACTTTAGTCACATAAATAATCAATAACAATAAGTCAATAACAGTATAAAAAACCAAAGATGATCTAGCCTAGTGGGTGGAGGTAACATCCTTGTGCCTTCAGGGGATGGTATCCTCAGTTTGCCAAGGTTCAAACCCCGCATGCGACGACTTGCTGCGGTATTTAGCTCTTGGGCTGGTCTATAGGACTGGTTTAGGGGCGAGTTCATGGGCCGGACCATAGGGCCTGTTCTTGAGCACGGGGGATTAGTCGTTGCCCGTTTGGATCTGGATATCCACAGAACCTGTGTGAGAGTTATCTGCCGTTCAAAAAAAAAATAACAGTATAAAAACAGTGATTTAGTATCTACATTGATCAAAAGAAAATGGGATAAAGATCAGTTATGAACCTGCAGGCAACAAGGGCCCAGCTTTGATGGGCCTATCTTAATCGGGTTTGACCCGAATTCTAGCCTCTATTCTTTTGGCAGCAAAGAGTCTCAAACGGGCCACAATCGGGCTCATTTTTCATCAATTTTAATTTCTTTTTTCAATAAACTACTGGTGTATATGTATATATATTAGATACGTACCATATACGTAACCAACACGATGCGATGTAAAACATCTTAAACCTATTAAGAACTCAAATAAATAATCGTGTTACGTGTCGGTTTTATTTTGTATAACTCGGTTTTAATTTTACGGTTTTATGAGTTTTTAAGTCGTATATCGGATGTATAAAATCCAAGGTCAATATGATCAGTTAGTCCAAAACATTGAAAAAGATTTGCTCGTTAAAAGGGTTTTTAAGTCCACAAAAAATTAAATACATAATTATAATGTATAAAATGTAACTTCTAAAAATGATTGCTACATATTTATGTTGTTTAACAATATGATTGAATCCAAAAATAATCAATATTAACTCATTTTATAGGTATTGATAAAACGATTATAATGATATAACTTGTAAAAAATTAAAACGTGTTTTTGAATATATATATATATATATATATATAGAGAGAGAGAGAGAGAGAGAGAGAGAGAGAAGTTCAAACAAGAAACATATCAATTTAAGAAAACGCGAGGAGCAATCTCAGCCACTCATATCGGTCAACAAAGGCGGCTTTAACTGGTCCTCCCTTTAATAATCTCTACCCTCCCATGAATTGCGTCAATCCTCCGTGCTCACGTCCACAGTAACCACGAGACGAGTGTCTGAGATTGCTCCTCACGTTTTCTTAAATTGACATGCTTCTCGTTTGAATTTTCCCCTATATACATGTATATGTTTTTTTAATGCATTTTAGTTTATACATTATTTATATTTATATGATAAGAGTCTAAAATGAAAATGAAAAACTAAGGGATTAAAAGTAAATTGTATACCTAAATTATAAGGGAGGTAAATGTAATTTATAAATTACTAAAAATTGAATTAAAAAGAGATTTAGAGAGGAGTGGGTGTGGAATGGTTGTTTGAACCGCTAGTGTAAATTGTCTCTACATACTTGTTTAGACAGGAAAATACTAAAACCGACTTACTATAATACCATCGGAAAGGATAAAGTATTTGTATTTAAAGATAAGAATATAAAAAGATAAGAATGGGGGAAGGAAAGGAATGATCCTTAGAAGTGAAAAGGCATAAAGAGGACGCACTCAAAGTATATGCAAAGTAAAAAGGTCCCCCTATAACACGGAATTCTTTCTTAATCATACGTGCATATTTCCTTAAAAAAATTCTAAATCAATCTAACCATTCATTTTTTAGTTAAATAGTAGAAAATACTTTTACATAAGACAATATTTTTATAAAAATCATAGAATATGATATACGGTAACAAATGAATAAGCAAAGGCGGACCCAAACAAACAATAACACTATTTTATTGTTATAAAGGAGAAAACTAAAGAAACTTATAACAATATCATAACATATAATTCAGTTGGTTAGTTATTTGCCGTAAAATAAGTAATCTATAAATAAATGTATTAAGAAATAAAATATTTTATTTTTCAAATAAGTATAACAATTGTTTTTTTTTTTTAATTTAATTGGATTTTGGAGATGTCTAAATGAGAAGGGAATGATGGAATTTGCAAGTAGCAAGAAACTCTTTATTCCATATTCCATTGATAAATCACAACCACTCTTTCATTGCTAAACTACTTTACTAGGTTTACAAAAAAAAAGTTGGTTTTTAAATATTTTAATACAAAATTATTAATCAATTCAATTATAATACTCTTTGAGTAGAATTTCTTTCAAACAAATAACTTATTTGATTTACCTAATTGACTGTTTAAGGTTTAATTCAACAAATAATTTATTTGATTTACCTGATTGACTGTTTAAGGTTTAAGGAATTATTTTGAACATTTAGCCATAATCTTAATAATTTCTTTACTCACCACATTTATTTCCAAGTATACTAAAAAAAACAGAGGTTGTATTTTACTTCTTATTTACCATAACATACCTTAGCATCTATGTAGACATACTTGTTGATGAATAACACATGAGTCAAATATTGGTTGATCCTTACACGACGTATTTTGTCCTTAAAATGTAGCAATTAAATTTAGATATCTAACCCTTCAAATTGTTCGATTTCATATGATTTTTAACAATAACATTCGAAAATGTTTTCACATCCTATACTGTGTAGCAATGTTTACATTATGCTACACCCATCATCAGTTCATCACCTCTTTGGCATTACATGCTTCATTTTCGATGACTCTACATATATTCCATAATCAAATCTACTTGAAAACTTTAGGAGTATAATATTATCCATCCATATTTCTTTGCGCATTATATTATCTCTTATGTACTAACTAGACATCTTAACTAATCTCTTGTCATTAACTTACTTGATTTTTAACCATCTAAGTGTAAGATTAGGTTTCAAACACCTAATTCACTTAAATTGTTTTCTTAAAACAATAAAGGTCTATACGTAACAATCTCGTATAACACCTCTATATAAATTACAATATGTTTCATCATATTATATGTTTAGACATATAATAACTTAGTTCGTTTACCCTTATACTGTAATAACTCAATTCTAAAAGCCAACTAAAACATAGCAATACAATCAAAACGGTCCCAAATAAACTAAATACATTTAAACAACTCAAAGTCTGCAACGGATGTACACAACCACAACTAATATTTTGTAAACCCTACTGGGACAACAAATCTCCGCCATACCTCTTCCATTTCACCGCCTCTTTTCTTTTCTCTTGGACGGACTCTCACCAAGCACTATCTGAAAATATTTTTAGTTTTATACAAACGAGGGTTACACTTAAGATCTAGCGAGGCAAAGCGGACAATATTAAATGGGTGACCTCTTGAGAAGTTCTCGCCAAGTCACCAGAAACAAAGCCATGAGCCAAGCAAAGCGGACAATGTTTTGTCATGATAGACGCACTGTTACACACATCCCTTTACATTGTTAAATGTATCCATAATATTAATTTTTCTTCACATAGATCAACATAAAAACTTATTTTTTTAATATATAACTTTGACTTAATTATGATATAAATAAGAATATAGACCTAAACTTAATCGTAGGTTTAGGTAACTAAATCAACATCATAAAAGTACTCAACCCACACCACACGAGCGCCATCATGTCTTTTATTATTATTATATAAAATATTATTACTCCTTTTATTATTTTATCTTCACTTTATATCTGAATTTATTATGAATATATTTTTATTGAATCTTTTATAATTAAACACCAACTTTTTGTGCTTGCAAATATTATTCTATCCTTCTAATTATTGATTTACCTATACCGATACCAAAACTACACACTATATTATATTTAAGTAAAGATAATCAAAAATTAAAATCATAAAGATAAATCATTTTGATCAATTTTAATTTTGACACTGACCAAAAACCATTGTAAAAATATAAAAGCATCCACAATGGAGGTTTCTTCTTGAGGTTTTTCATGTGGATTTTATAAGAACCTCCACTGTGGGAAGAGGTTCTTGTCTACTACAAGTTCTTATTGGAACTCAGGTGCTTGAACAAGAACCTAGGCTCTTATAATAGTTTCATTTTCTGTTATATAATAATTTACATAAATAAAAACTATATTATAAATAAGAAAAGGAAAGTAAGGTTTTTTTATAAAAATCTTCATTGTAGAGTTTTAATTAGAGTCTTCGTTTGTTGAGATGACAATGGCATCGCAGTAAAAAATATGGTAAGTGAGAACTTGAAAGTTTTACCAGCGTAGATGCTCTAACTCAACTTGTAAGAGCATCTCCAATGGGTAACACTATTTTTTACACCAAATGTCAAAAATAGTGTAAGATTTAGTGTTACCACTAACTCTTCTCCAATGGGTAACACTATTTTTTACACCAAAAAAGTAGTGTGAAAAACAGTGTGAAAAATAGTGTTACACCAAATTTAGTGTTATACTATTCATCACACTACATTTAGTGTGAAAAGTAGTGACCCCATTGGAGATGTGAATAGTAACATTTACACCAAATTTGATGTTTAGTGTAAGATTTGATGACCCCATTGGAGATGGTCTAAGAATATTTTTTTTAAAAGTTATTAGTTTGTATAAGGTTTTTTATTTATTTTGTTTTAGATTTGATAGAGGTAATTAATAAAATGATTTGTGAATTTAATTGATTGATAATAGATAAATATGTAATTTTTATTTAAATACTTCTTAGTAGTGACAGAATTAAAAACAAATTGTATATAGCACAAGGACTACTCAAATCCATCCCATATGCGTTTTTGCTTTTTCACACTATGATGCAATTTAACATTTTTTATTTTTCATAAATATTCTAATTAATATAAAACTCGATGAATTATTAATAAATACAAAAAGGATGGATTATTAAAGCTTTGTAGGGATCTCTCCACGCATAAACAAATGAGGTTACATTATGAACGCAATTCTTTAATTGCAAAAATACAATAAAATAATTCAATACAAATGATTATTTGATTAATAAAACAAAAATATTAATTAAAATGATTATTTGATTTTAAAAATATGTATTATATTTAGAAGGTGAGATGCCAAACCTAGCTAAGTTTCTATTTTTAAAATGCATGGAGCACATGGGTGAGAATATGATCGTTACTCCATTAATAATTGGCAATTATTTACTTGAAAATATTTGTTAATATAAAATTACTTAATCATGATTATGCGGCTAATAAAACACTTTTAAGTTCTTAATACACAAAACTTTTTTTTTTTTGAAAGGCAAATGCAATTTATAGAACCACCAAAAACAGAACAAAGTCCCACAACAAAAAAAACCAACCACAGAAACGACCACCTGAACAAACCAACCAAAACAGAACCCAAAAACGAAACGAAACACAAACGTAAGAGACATAACGAGTCGACCCCCAGACGGACACCACCACCGAGCACCACCAACGAACAGACGCCACCACCGAACGCAGCCGGCTGAAGCTTGCAAGCAGCAAACTTACAGCCGAGTTCGCATTTAGCAGCAACTGAGACACTCCATCTTACCGACTCTTACCTCAGAATCGAAATAAGACAGTCATGAGCACGCTACCGTCGAGCAGGATCAGTTCCGAGGTTCGTCTTCCGATCTCGATATATCTGATGGGTTCGACAGCCAGTAACCCCAATCTAATTTTAACTTCGTCGTTCTTCTCCCAATCCATTCGAAACTAATTCGTTGGTACTCAAAGAATTGGTCCGCCAGAGATTTTTCCACCTTATCGAATATCAACCGATTACGATGAGACCATATGAAATAAACAAACGACCACACCGTCTCTTCCAAGAAGTTCCTTTTCGTCTCGTTTACCAAATCAAGTAACCCATACAAATTATTTACGTCGGTAATATCTAGATTCCACCAACGAGCTAACGCTTCCCATAATTTTCTTACCTCGACACATTCGAACAACGCGTGATTTAAGGATTCCACCTCCGACTTACATCTTGGGCATAAGGCATTATCGAGATCAATACCGAGGTTATGTAGCCTCTCCCGCGTTGGTAGTCTTCCCAATCTTGCTCGCCATACTAGGATTGCAACCTTTTTCGGTACTATGTCCGACCATCTCGTCTCCAATTCTTCATTTGCTGCTGCCCAGACCTTGCCTTCTATCAACTTTTTCAGCCGACTTGTTGAGAATTCACCATCTTCCGAAAGTAACCACTTGGCTTTGTCTCTAACATTTGACTTAGGCACCCAATCCTGCAACAAAGTTAAAAGATTATCGAGTTCCCCCATCTCTCTCCCCCTAGCGTCCCTCCTCCAAACCCATTTCCACCTCCAATCTCCCTCCTCCCTCACCCTCCTCTCCGCCACCTTTACCTCTCTATTCGACTCAAGTCTCCAAAGCCTACCAAACTTTTCTGCTAAGGTCTCACTAAGGATCCACTTATCCGACCAAAACCGAGTGTTTTCCCCATTTCCTACCTCTATTCCAAAGGAGTCCACAAGGTTCACCCCCAAGTCCCGTAGCTCAAGGCCCACCTTAAGTATGCCTCCCCATACCGAATTCCTCCGACTCCCTCTACCACCGCACTCGTTCCACCCCCCCGCCTCTCCATAAATGCTTTTTATAACTCTCGCCCACAAGGAGTCTTTTTCGGCTACAAGTCTCCACCACCATTTACCTAAGAGACCCCTATTAGTTACCATAAGACTTCCCACATTTAACCCCCCTCTCTCACGAGTTTTTACAACTTTATCCCAAGAAACCCACGCAAATCCTTTCCCTGAAAGCCCCCCCTCGATCCCACCCCAAAAATAGTTTGATCTCACTTTCTCTAACTCACGGATCACTCCTTTTGGTGCACGGAAGAGCGAGAAATAGTACAAGGACAAACTACCGAGAACCGATTTTACCAAAGTCAATCTTCCACCAAATGACATCGCTTTAGCTTTCCAGACTCCGAGTTTTTTGGACAACTTTTCCTTCACTACCTTCCAACCGTCAATACGAGTCATATTAGCCCCTACCGGTAACCCAAGGTAGATGAACGGTAAACTACCCCAGCCACATCCAATGTTGTATGCACACGATTGGACTTCTTCTCGACTTACTCCCACTCCATATAATTTGCTTTTTGAAAGATTGATCTTCAAGCCCGACACCATCTTGAAGCACTTCAGAATTCTCGTAAGATTTTTCATGTTCTCGAAACTCCATTTTCCCACGAAAATCGCGTCATCCGCATATTGAAGATGCGAAATCACCTCCTTCTCTTTACCCACTTCAACGCCTTGGAAAAGGCCTTCCTCCCTTGCTTCTAACATTAATATACTTAAACCTTCCGCCACTATAAGGAAGAGGAAAGGCGCAAGCGGGTCGCCTTGTCTTAGACCCTTCTCCATCTTGAATTCTTTCGTTGATGCTCCGTTGACTAGTACCGAAATCGAGGCCGAACTAAGACAAGCTTGCATCCAATCACGCCATTTCGCACCGAAACCCATTTCTCTCATAAGGTCTAAGAGAAAATCCCAATTGACACTATCGTACGCCTTCTCGAAATCCACCTTTAGAATCATACCTTTTGTCTTTGTTCTCCGAAGATCGTCCACAACTTCATTCGCGATTAGGATTCCATCCACTATGTTTCTTCCTTTTATAAATGCCGTTTGCGTTTCATTGATAAGCTTTGGCATAACCTTCTTTATTCGTTCCGCTAGCATCTTCGAAATAATCTTATAATAGATACCGATGAGACTTATTGGCCTAAAATCATTTAGGCCAATCGGATTGGGAATTTTCGGAATCAAAGTAATAAAGGATGCATTGCACCCTCTACTAAATTCTGGCTTTTCCCAAAAAGATTTAATCGCCAACATGAAGTCATCTTTAATTATTTGCCAGAATTTTTTTATAAACTTGATTGTACACCCATCCGGACCCGGCGCCTTGTTTGACCCGCAACCTTTAATCGCGGCCCACACTTCTTCTTCCGAGAACGGTCGCTCCAACTTTTGTGATTCTTCCTCTTGAAGTCTACGCACTTTGGAAGATCGTATTCTCATTTCACATGGTGTTTGCGAGGAGAATCTATTCTTGAAAATGTAACATCCCATTTTCCCAAAAACATTCTTTAAAAGGAAAAGTAACCAAAATTCTCATATCAAGCGGAAGCTCGTCCATCTTACATCCAAAACAACAAGTTTGAAGCTTTAAACCATGAAACAACTCGAACTTAAAAGTAATTGTTTACAAAAAGTAATAGAAATCCAGTTTAGAAACATAAAAGAGTTCATCATCCATTAAAACTTGTCCTCCTAGCTTTCCCGACTGAACCGCGGTCCCGGAGCCTCAAACGGTAGCCTTCTCCTTTCCCTTACGGGAAGTACCTGCCACTAAAAGATAAAACAACAACGGGGTAAGCATAAAGCTTAGTGAGCACACACATAACCACTTACCACCATGCTACACAATCACTTTACAAGCAATTAACAAATCATGCAAACTCCAACCTTCCCTACGGCTCAACACCATAAAGGAAGGGCATATGACACTGGTACCAGGCCTCTCCAAATTCCCTAGGGGTATCATTACCACCATAGGTACTCTCCCAAGTCCCCGAAGGAAACACATCACATAATCACATGCAAACATAACCATGTACACATAATAACAAGGGTTAAGTGAAGTACTCACCTGTCGGTTGCTAGCAAACAAGACTCTCCACAAGTTAAAACGATCACTTGCAAACACCTAAGCAAGTATAGAAACATAACTCATCAACTTAGTCCAAAAAGGACCACTTGACACTCCAAACCGAAAAGCTAGCCTTAGACATAGCTAGGCTAGTCCGATTGACCTCAAACTCTAGGCCTCATCCTATCATAACATCCCTAACATGATCCCATAGCCCAATCTCCGAAAAGAAGAAAATAAAATTTTGAAATTTGGCAGAGAGTTGCGCGGCCTGCTCCCGCGACCTCAGGTCGCGGGGCCAGGTCGCGGGCTTTTCCAGCCTGCACTCTCTCTCTCGCGACCTGCCTCGAATTCTGTGCCAAAACTCCAATTTTCATACCATACACATCAACACATGAATTCTTAACATCTAGGGTCGATAACTAACAAATACATGCAAGTAATTCGACCCTAGAACCTCCCAATTACAACAATTTGATGATCCAAGGATCATCAATTCACACCCAACCCTAACCATCATGACACTTCAAATTAAACTACAAGAGACATCTTAATCAACATAAAGTTCATACCTTAAGCGCAAATGGTGTGAATGCTACACACTCAAGCCAAAACTAGTCTCAATTTCACCCTTGCCTGCCTTCCTCTAGCCGCTCTCTATCTCCCTCTCCCGTACGATCTTCTGAAAAACTGCCCAGAGAACTGTAGGGTTCTCTTTTCTATACACTCCACTCCTCCACCCTTGAACTTACATAAATCACACTTAAGCCCTTCAACTCCTAAAACATGACAAGTAACCACTTAAACCATCTAAATCAAGTTATAAGGGAAAAATTAAAAAAAAACGGGTGTTACAACTCTCCCCCACTTACCGGGATTTCGTCCCCGAAATCGCCTATGCTTGGAACAACTCAGGGTGATTCCTCCGCATCTCATCCTCGGGCTCCCACGTCCACTCTGAACCTTTCCGATGCTCCCATTGGACCTTAACGATCCCTACCTCTTTGTTCCTCAATGTCTTGGTCTTTCTTTCCAAGACAGCTATCGGCTTCTCCGCGTAGTTGAGCCGTTCGTCCACCTCGATATCCTCCAACGGTACAAAGGCCGATTCGTCCGCTAAACACTTCCGAAGCTGGGACACGTGGAAAGTGTTGTGTATCAGACTGAGCTCTGGCGGTAACTCAAGTCGATACGCAACTTTCCCAATACGAGCTACTATCTCAAACGGCCCAATGAACCTAGGCCCTAACTTCCCTCGCTTCCTGAACCGTATCACCCCTTTCCATGGCGATACCTTCGGAAGCACCTTGTCCCCCACACTAAACTCCAAATCTGACCGTCTCTTATCTGCATAGCTTTTCTGGCGACTTTGAGCTGCCTTCAGCCGCTCACGAATCTGCTGAATGCTCTCGGTCGTCTTCTGAACGATCTCCGTACTCCCCAGCTCTCTCTGACCAACCTCTCCCCAACAAATGGGAGTTCTGCACCTCCTCCCATACAACATCTCGTAGGGAGGCATGCCGATACTGGCATGGAAGCTGTTATTATAAGAGAATTCAACCAAGGGAAGATGAGATTCCCAACTGCCTCCAAAATCTAGCACACATGCCCGAAGCATGTCCTCGAGAGTCCGTATAGTCCTCTCGCTCTGCCCGTCCGTCTGAGGGTGGAAAGCCGTGCTGAACTGAAGCTTAGTACCCAATTCCTCGTGAAATTTACTCCAAAAGCGTGAGGTGAACCGAACGTCTCGATCCGAGATCACCGTCACCGGCACCCCGTGCCTCGCCACTATCTCCCGGACATAAATGTCCGCTAACACCTCTGAAGAAGAGGCCTCCCGTATCGCGATGAAGTGGGCACTCTTCGTCAGTCGATCAACCACCACCCATATAGCGTCATGCTTCCTAACCGTCCTTGGTAGCCCGGTAACCAAGTCCATGGTCACGTGCTCCCATTTCCACTCGGGTATCTCCAAAGGTTGAAGTTTCCCATGTGGCTTCTGATGCTCCGCCTTGACCCTTAAACATGTCAAACACTTCTCCACATACCTAGCCACATCTCTCTTCATGCCTGGCCACCAATAGTCGGTCCTCAAGTCACGGTACATTTTGGTGGCACCGGGATGGATTGAGAACTTCGACTTATGGGCCTCATCCAGAAGTGTCTGCCTCGCCTCGCACGAGGCTGGAACCCACACTCGTCCGTAACGAGTCAACAATCCCCGACTGTCAGCTGCCAACTGATCCACTTGACCCTTTATCCTCTCCCTTTTCTGATTACCAGCCTTAATCGCCTCCACTTGAGATCGACGTATCAACTCTATCAAGGAAGTCGACACGGTCAACCTCATACACGGTACTCGCAGTAGTAACATACTCCCCTTTCGACTCAAAGCATCTGCCACCACATTTGCCTTTCCCGGGTGATAGAGGATCTCACAATCGTAGTCCTTTACCACCTCTAGCCACCTCCGTTGCCTCATGTTGAGGTTCTGCTGATCCATAAAATAACGGAGACTCTTGTGATCCGTATAAATGGTACAGCGAACCCCATACAAGTAGTGTCGCCATAACTTAAGTGCGAACACCACCGCAGCCAACTCCAAATCATGGGTTGGGTAGTTCACCTCATGCGTCTTTAGCTGCCGAGACGCATAGGCGATCACCCGCCCCCTCTGCATAAGGACGCAGCCTAACCCGTGATACGAGGCATCACAGTAGACTGTCAGGTCCTCTACTCCCTCCGGTAAGGTCAAAACCGGAGCTTCACACAACTTCCTCCTTAACGTATCGAAAGCTGCCTCTTGCTCCTCACCCCAAACAAAGCGCTCACTCTTCCTCGTCAATCTGGTCAACGGAACAGCTATCTTGGAGAAGTCCTGGATAAACCGACGGTAATAACCGGCCAATCCAAGGAAACTCCTAACCTCCGTGGGAGTCTTCGGCGTCTCCCAGTTCATCACCGCCTCCACCTTTGCTGGATCTACCTTTATGCCTTCTCGGTTTACAAGATGCCCCAGAAATTGGACCTCTTGCAACCAGAAGTCACATTTGGAGAATTTCGCGTATAGCTTTTCCTTACGCAAAACTTCCAACACCTCTCGCAAGTGCTCCACATGCTCCTCCTTCGATTTGGAATAGATCAGTATATCGTCTATGAAGACAATCACTGATCTATCCAACATCGGTCTGCAAACTCTGTTCATCAGGTCCATGAACGCCGCCGGTGCGTTCGTCAAGCCGAAGGGCATCACGATGAACTCGAAATGCCCATACCTGGTCCGGAAAGCTGTCTTGTGCACATCCTCCTCTCGAACTTTCAGCTGGTGGTACCCCGAACGAAGATCTATCTTCGAGAACCAAGCGGCTCCCTGAAGCTGATCAAAAAGATCATCGATCCTCGGAAGTGGGTATCTGTTCTTCACCGTGAGCTTGTTGAGCTCTCGGTAGTCGATACACATCCGCATCGACCCGTCCTTCTTTTTGACAAACAGGATTGGGGCTCCCCAAGATGAGGTGCTCGGGCGGATGAACCCCTTATCCAACAACTCCTCCAACTGCTTTGATAGCTCTTGCATCTCCGGTGGGGCTAACCGATAAGGGGCCTTTGCTATCGGCGCCGCTCCCGGAACAAGATCTATCCGAAACTCCACCTGCCTCTCGGGTGGCACGCCCGGCAAGTCATCCGGGAATACATCCGGATACTCGCGGACCACCGGTACGTCTGCAACTGTCTTCTTCCTTGCCTCGTTGCGACTGTCGACCACGTAAGCCAAGAAACTATGTCCTCCGTGAAGAACATGCTTCCTAGCCTTGGCGAGCGTGCACAACTTTGGTAATTTCTTTCGTCTTTCGCTCATGATAGTTAATTCTCCCCCACTTGGGTTTCGAATCACTACCCGCTCGTTCTCGCAATCAATATGACCTCCATTCCTACCCAACCAATCCACTCCTACTACTACATTGATCTCCCTCATAGGAATTGGGATGAGATCAATTCTGAACTTGACTCCAAAGATCTCTATCACACTGTTTCTATACACATGCTTACATAACCGATACTTCTGAGCTGCTATTTCTACTTCTAGCGGGCTGTCTAATCTACCCTTCACATGCATGAAGTTCTTACAAAAAGCATACGATACAAACGACTTGCTAGCACCCGAATCAAACAATACAAGAGCAGGTACAGAGTTGACAGGAAAAGTACCTGTCACCACGTCCGGCTCCTCCCTGGCCTCCTCGGCCGTCAGCTGAAATACCCTTGCGCGGGTCCTTGGTGCCTCCGTCTTCTTGCTCGAGCCCTCCACTTTCACTGGCGCTAACCCCGATGTCTGAGTTGCCCCATCAGACTGAGGGCATTCATTCGCTACATGCCCCGGTCGGAAGCATTTGAAACAAAGCCTCATGGTCACCTTGCAGTCTTTGCTGAAATGGCCCGGTTGCCCGCATTTAAAGCAGGTTCCCGTTCCCATCCGACACTCCCCTAAGTGATGACGTCCACACTTAGGGCAGTTCGGAAACTCCTTCTTCACCACTACCCTGGGCTCTGTCGGCTTGAACTTCTTCGCTGGCTGAGTCTGCGTCTGAACTGTTTCTGCTTTCTTCCTCTTACCCTGCCTCTCGAGCTCTAACTCCCGAATCCTAGCCACCTCGTGCATACGATGGAAGGTCTTGCACTCTGACATCACCACAAATTCCCGAATCTCGGGCTTCAGAACCTCCACATAGCGAGACATCTTCATCCGCTCACTTGCCACGTATTCAGGGCAAAAGAGCGAACGCTCCAGAAATAGATCGGTGATTTCGTTCACCGTCTCTGTCGTCTGCTTCATAGCCAGAAATTCCCCAGTCAGCCGCTCCACCTCCACCTGAGGCACATATTGCTCCTTGAACAGTTCCTTGAACTGTTCCCAAGTCATAACAGCGATCTGCTCCGGAGTCCGCGTCCGGTTGATCAAGTTCCACCAATCCTTCGCCGCCTTTCTCAACAGGTTCGAAGCATAACGAACCTTCATCTCCTCGGGGCAAGAACTGGTGAGGAAAGCTCCCTCTACCTCAGACATCCAGCGAGAGCTGGCCACCGGGTCCTTCTGCCCGTTAAACTGCGGTGGTTGACAGGCCGAGAAGTCCTTGTAGGTAACGACCCTCGACTGTCCTCCACCAGACCCTCCCGAACCACTAGGCCTTGCGGCCACGGCTGCCTCTACAACTGTCTCCACCTGGCTGCGCATCTCATTCTTCAGCTCCTCCTTCATCTGGGCAAAATAGCCCGGTAACATATCATGTAGAGCCTCTCCTACCTCTGCAGCTATCATCTCCCTCAGGTTAGCGGTTTCCTGCTCCTCTTCCGTGACTACCTTCTTGCCCTTCTTTGCTGGTCTCCCCATACTGATTCATAAAACACATAACTTTAAATACCACATAACTCTCCCTCCCGTCCATGCTAGCTCGAACCAGTGGCTCTAATTTCATATCTTTCCTCTCCACATGCTCCTTAGGGGTCTACTAGACACTCAGTGGACACACACGTGGGTCCTATCATGCCACTACCCCTCCCCAACAACATCGTTGGTTCATAGAACTCTTGTAACCATGTCAATTCCCAACATGTACAGTGTATTTGCAATGATATGGGCCCTTATACCATTGTAACTACACCCTACATGCCTAGCCTCAACACCATTACTTAAGTCCAAATCCCCTACTTAGTTGTCATGCACATTAACCATACCTTAAACTTTCATAACATAACGATCAATCACATACATAACAATGTCATGCTTCTACTCCTACCACATATCTGTAAGCCTAAGTAAGGCTTGCATGCATACACATAGTCATAACAGTTATCATACAGTTCATGTTCAAAATTAACTACGTGCACTAGTAATTCACATATCTGGTGCTCATATCTTACACATGCTATACATTTATATCATAACATAACAACATGCTCAACAAAAGAGGTTAGTGTGCTCACCCCCGTCCTGATGCTCCGGTCTGCAGTTCAGTCTTACTATCCATCTCCCATAAAACATTTCGTTGGTTACTTTTATTTACAAAAATACAAGCTTTTGGTTTAAGTCCAAGTATCCACCACTTGTGAATACTTGATTCTCTTAAACCTAGGCTCTGATACCAACTTGTAACATCCCATTTTCCCAAAAACATTCTTTAAAAGGAAAAGTAACCAAAATTCTCATATCAAGCGGAAGCTCGTCCATCTTACATCCAAAACAACAAGTTTGAAGCTTTAAACCATGAAACAACTCGAACTTAAAAGTAATTGTTTACAAAAAGTAATAGAAATCCAGTTTAGAAACATAAAAGAGTTCATCATCCATTAAAACTTGTCCTCCTAGCTTTCCCGACTGAACCGCGGTCCCGGAGCCTCAAACGGTAGCCTTCTCCTTTCCCTTACGGGAAGTACCTGCCACTAAAAGATAAAACAACAACGGGGTAAGCATAAAGCTTAGTGAGCACACACATAACCACTTACCACCATGCTACACAATCACTTTACAAGCAATTAACAAATCATGCAAACTCCAACCTTCCCTACGGCTCAACACCATAAAGGAAGGGCATATGACACTGGTACCAGGCCTCTCCAAATTCCCTAGGGGTATCATTACCACCATAGGTACTCTCCCAAGTCCCCGAAGGAAACACATCACATAATCACATGCAAACATAACCATGTACACATAATAACAAGGGTTAAGTGAAGTACTCACCTGTCGGTTGCTAGCAAACAAGACTCTCCACAAGTTAAAACGATCACTTGCAAACACCTAAGCAAGTATAGAAACATAACTCATCAACTTAGTCCAAAAAGGACCACTTGACACTCCAAACCGAAAAGCTAGCCTTAGACATAGCTAGGCTAGTCCGATTGACCTCAAACTCTAGGCCTCATCCTATCATAACATCCCTAACATGATCCCATAGCCCAATCTCCGAAAAGAAGAAAATAAAATTTTGAAATTTGGCAGAGAGTTGCGCGGCCTGCTCCCGCGACCTCAGGTCGCGGGGCCAGGTCGCGGGCTTTTCCAGCCTGCACTCTCTCTCTCGCGACCTGCCTCGAATTCTGTGCCAAAACTCCAATTTTCATACCATACACATCAACACATGAATTCTTAACATCTAGGGTCGATAACTAACAAATACATGCAAGTAATTCGACCCTAGAACCTCCCAATTACAACAATTTGATGATCCAAGGATCATCAATTCACACCCAACCCTAACCATCATGACACTTCAAATTAAACTACAAGAGACATCTTAATCAACATAAAGTTCATACCTTAAGCGCAAATGGTGTGAATGCTACACACTCAAGCCAAAACTAGTCTCAATTTCACCCTTGCCTGCCTTCCTCTAGCCGCTCTCTATCTCCCTCTCCCGTACGATCTTCTGAAAAACTGCCCAGAGAACTGTAGGGTTCTCTTTTCTATACACTCCACTCCTCCACCCTTGAACTTACATAAATCACACTTAAGCCCTTCAACTCCTAAAACATGACAAGTAACCACTTAAACCATCTAAATCAAGTTATAAGGGAAAAATTAAAAAAAAACGGGTGTTACAGAAAAATAACATCGCTTCATCTTTTAGTCTTGAGGGTTCCTCGACCCATTCCGCGTTCACGTACAATCCCCGCAAACCATTTGATCTATATTTCTTCTTTATGCACGCGTGAAAAAACTTCGAGTTCTCGTCACCATCCGTCGTCCATTTTACTTTAGCTTTTTGTCGAAGAGTTGCCAATAACTTACTTTCCGCTTCTAACCATTTTCCTCTTGCCGCGATCCAATTTTCCCTCTCGTTTTCATCAAAGGCCCTTCCATCACACCCGGCTTCTAAGGATTTCATCACAGCTTTTGATCTCTCCACTTCCGCATGCAAACCACGGCTACTTGCTCGGCAACGATCTTTTAGCACTCTCCTCACACTCCTTAATTTTTCCGTGAGCACTTGATCCGGCTTTGTTGATGATACCTCTTTGGCCCACGTCTCTTTAAAAATCTCCTACACATTCTCACCTTCTAACCATGCATCAAAAATCTTGATTGGTTTGGGGCCAAAATTGGAGTTGTTGTCGGAGAGCACTAGCGGAGAATGATCCGACCATTTTATATCCAACGCAAAAACCCCCAAATTTCCCCACGCTAAGCTGAAATCTTTCGAGACGAGAAAGCGATCTAATTTGCTAAATCTTCTGCCGTCATCACTTACTCTTGTGAACCTTCTATTGCTTATCGGGAGATCCTCCAACTCGTTACGGCCGATGAAATCATTAAAGTCTTGCACACCTCTAGGGTTGACAATCGAATTGAGTCTCTCATGTCCTCCTCTTACTTCGTTGAAGTCACCAAACACACACCAGTGGATATCGTTTTTCTGACAAAGATTTTCCACCATATCCCACACTACCTTCCTGTCTTTTTGTTCTCTTGGTCCGTAAACATTGATAAAACCCGTACGAACTTCTGCATTCTGCCATTTGCCAATAACTGCCACCAGGTTTTTTTCCACAACAAAAAACTCACAGTTGAAAGCTTTTTTGTCCCAGATTGTTATTAGCCCCCCTGAATTTCCCACCGCCGGTGAGTGAACGAAATCGACATCGTCAAATCCCCAAATATTAGTTACCTGTTATGCTGACCAATTGAGTTGCTTCGTCTCCTGTATCCCGATTAAGTCTATTTTCTTACTAACACATAATTCCCTAACCCACTTTTTCTTATCTGGACCCCCTAGGCCTCTGGTATTTAAAGACATAATCCGCATAAAGACTTAGGTTCCGACCCACCTCAACAGCAACCACAAACTACTGACCATCGCGAAATCTTGCTCCTTTGGACGAAGCCCCTACCTTCTTAATCCCAATTCTGCCTCCGAAATCCTCCAAGTTAGTGGATGATTGGGAGTTTTTACCTGAATTCCTTGACGTACTTGAGGATGAAGTGACTCTCGGATAAGTTTTCTTCTTCTGGGCACTCTTCCTTGCCATCTTTTTTAACATATGAAAACTCATCTTTCCTCCTCCCAGCTTCTCACCATCCATGCTTCTACTTTTTTGAACCCCTAACTGCATAGCTTTACCTTTCTCTTTTGCTCTATGGGGAAAGCGCGCAGAGATCCCAATTTCCGCCTGCTTAGAAAGCGTCTCTGGTGGGGTTTGTTTATTGGCCTCGTCACTCACTATGTCACAACCTTCATTTCGTAAACAACTCTCT
Organism: Centaurea solstitialis; assembly: GCA_030169165.1. Taxonomy (NCBI): domain Eukaryota; kingdom Viridiplantae; phylum Streptophyta; class Magnoliopsida; order Asterales; family Asteraceae; genus Centaurea; species Centaurea solstitialis. The sequence continues at coordinate 73,895,158 of CM058041.1, forward strand.
TCCTCATGGGCTTTTGAGATGGATTCATTAACTTGTATTGGGCTATGTGGGGGAAACTTAGCTGCATCTCCTAACTGGGCTGTCGATGAGGCCGGCCCAAACTCCTTTCCACCCAATTCCATTTGAATTACCCTCGCCTCCCTGCAATTTAAATTACACCTCGAAAATCCTGCTGACGATTCGTCTTCCAACGCAACCGTCGTCTCGAGACCTGTAGCCTCCACACCTGTTGCCTCTACCAAGTTTCCGACCGTCGGTCGCGGTCCCCCCGCCGGAGACTCGTGAATATATCAAACTTTATTTGTCTTGTTATTGTGTGAATAAAGTTTGATATATTCAGAAACAATTTTGATAAGTAAATACACAAAACTTTTTGCAAAGTAGCTCATAAAAGTACGGGCATTTCTAACAGATTTTGTAAAATTTTCTTTAGATTACAAAACTAAAATACGTAAAAAAGGAGATTGCAATTACTTTTAACACCTTTCTCATTGCAATTATATCAAAGTTGTTGTATTTTTTAAACCAATAGTAAATTCAAGATATTTCTCTAATAGTCATTTTTAAGCGGATCAAAGCAGGAACGTAGCTAGGGGGGTGGGGTGGGGTGGGGGGGTTGGCTGACGCTAAACTCCCCTAAAAAGAGATTGAGTCAGTGCATTCTTCGAATCCTAACTTTTTCACTCTTATAAAATAAGATTGAACGGTTGTATAGAACCCCACTCAAAATCTAATAGATTCCTCCGATTAAAAATACTTAATATTTAATAGGTAATACTTCTCCAAACTGTATTTAAACTATACTCAAAATGTTATTGTGTGTATCCACTTATCAAAATTGTTTCTGAATATATCAAACTTTATTTGTCTTGTTATTAACCGATTACCGACAGTTAGGGATGATAATTTGCGGTGGTTCTGGGTCGACGGTGGTGGTTTTGCAGTGGTTCTGGGTTTGTAATGGTGGTCGGCGCCGATGGTCGGCGGTGGTGGTCTATAATGGTGGTTTTGCATTTGCGATGAGGGTCGGCGGTGTTGGTTAACGGTGGTGGTTGGCAGTGGTGGTTTACCGGCTAACCCGGTTACCGGTCATTTTGAAACACAATAAGCTCAAAAATAATGTTTGATATATCCAATAACAAACTTTTTAGTTGGATACACACAATAACATTTTGGGTATAGTTGAATACATTTTGAAAAATTAAACTCTATATAATAAAGATATATTCGTATTTGTTAGACATGTTATTTAAAAAAATCTTGTTTTGGTTCGATCAAAAAAAAATCTTGTTTTGGTGGGAATAATAAAAATTGTTATTCTATACAAGAACATTTCATTTTAAAGAAGTTCTCCATAATTTCTGATAAACGTTGTATATTTGGAAACAATCAACATATTTATCAAAACATTTATATTTGTTAGATTATATGAACGTTATATATATAATTTTGCTTATCCTTGGACGATTTAGGTTGTTGTGTGTTCTTGGTTTTGTTTTTTCGGATTACTCGCGTTTGGATTGGTTTTATTGCTTGCAAGAGCTTTGTTTGTTTGTCAATATATATAGGGCCAAGTTCCGTTAGGGTGCGTTTGGTATCAGAACAACATAGGACAGAACAACTGTTCGACGTTTGGTAAGACATAATTAAACTGGACGGAATAAAACAAGAGCAGTTAAATGACTAATTTACCCCTAACGGGTTATTTGTTGTTTCTTTTTTTTTTTACCAAACAATGATTCCAAAGAACATGGCTTTTTCAAACCATGGCTTTATCAAAACTATGACAACTTAGAAAATACCAAAAACCTTCATTTCCATGGCTTTTTTACTCCATGGCTTTATCAAATATAGCCTTCTTAAATACATGGCTTTTTCAAACCATGGCTTTATCAAAACTATGACAACTTAGAAAATACCAAAAACCTTCATTTCCATGGCTTTTTTACTCCATGGCTTTATCAAATATAGCCTTCTTAAATACATGGCAGTAATCAAAAACTGAAAGCAATTGTTACACTAAACCAGATGCATGTAAGATAAAAAAAACATATCAAAATTGAATCATCTGTTACAGCAAGAAACATAAACAACAATCTATGAAAAAATCATGCTAAATTCTCAATCAAAACCAAGAAAGCCTAATAGTTCTTCGCTAAAACTGGTTCTTTGCCGAAAACTAGTTCAGGCTTCGACAAAAATCTTTCATGCTGAAATTCTTCGCTAAAATAAGTTTTTTGCCGATTTACTGATTCACCTACTTTGAAATCATTAGAGAGACGAGAGTAAGAATCTGTTGAATCGATAAAGAGTGAATCGATCAGAGAGTAACGATCTGAACAAGGAAGATGAGAGCAATGGTATGTGTAGATGCCTTAATCGATTTGTAGGAGGAAGATTAGAGCAGCGATCTATGTAGACGTGAATCGATCTAAAGGAGGAAGATGGTATGTGAATCGATCTGAAGGAGGAAGATATGCTATGTGAATTGATATGTGTAGAGGCGTGAATCATATGAAGGAGGAAGGTCTGCAAGTTTAAGAGAGAAGTAGAGGGCGTGAATTAGGTGAGGGCATATTGGTACATTAGGGCTTGTCCATATTTGTTCCAGGGGTAAGGGTGGAACACGCGTGTTCCACCCGTGTTCCATTTAGTCCCTGTTCTTTTCACTTAATAGCCACACCAAACATAGGACAACCTTGTCCTGTTCTGTTCTGTTCCCTCTTGTTCTTCTACCAAACGCACCCCTAGGAACCAAAATTAGACAGGAACCTAAGAATCATTTATAATGTGACGGATAACATATTCATCCTAAATTTATTATTTAGGATCAATATTCGTCCTAAAGAAGGAAACAAACTCTTATTCTTAATCAATTTTATATTTTGAACGGAATCTTAGTCTCTCTCTCCATACACACACATTGAAATCACCTATAGTCCTATACCATTGAAAATGCTAAAGTCTCTTTTAGATCATCTTTATTAACTACACCTACATACATTTACTAGGTAATTATTAAATCATCCACTTGCCTTCGAGCTTCAAGCTATGATGATGTCATGCTTATGTATTACACTATATTTCACGTCTATTGTGACAATTAAATCGTTTTCTATATTCAAATGTATGTTTTTAGAACAAGTAACAAATATGCCACAACTATGGCTTGTATTAATCATATGAAATTCAACGCTAAGTTTAACTACATCTAATAAAAACCCAACCATTTGATTATAGGTTTTATGTAAATTTGTTAAATAAACTTATTCAAAAAAACATCAATACTAAATGAATATTAGAAGGGCTTCTAGAGCAGGTGTTTATAATTGGTCCATGAATCGGTCCATATGAAGAGATAAGGTCCTTTCAGATGGATTGTTTCATGGCTCTTAAAACGACCTAACTTTTATAATTAAAATATTAATACTAAATATTAAATATAAATTAATTTTTATTTTCACACTTCTTTGAATATTATAGTTTATCTAAATCCTCATAGTCCTTTCTCACTCACATAAAAGTAGACCCTCCTATATTAGGTCTCACATGTGCACATACATAAACATATCCATACTCCTCATATGAGTAATTTATAATTCCCCTTAGTAAATTATATATTCTATCTCCATAAATTTTAATTTTTAGGATTTTTTATTAATGAGGTCTTTATTTTTGTAAATTTTAATTACTATGATTTTAATTATTATTATTTTAATTATAATACGTAAGTTTAGCTATTATGATTTTTATTATTGTATAAACTATTGACCAGGGTCTCTAGGTGAATTTATGAAATATGCATAACAAAGAATAAAAAATTTTGCATGTTAAAAAAACTGATATGATAAAGACTTTAAGTCATGAACCTTTGTCGATGCTCTAAAAGTTACTCGAATGCAACAATTAGGGGGCGTTTGGTACAGAGAAATGGAATTGCAGAGAAATGATGTAGAGAATGGAATTGCAGAGAAAGAGAATTGGTGTAGAGAATGGGAATTGACTCTTCTGTTTGGTAGCACAGAGATTTCAGCAGAGAAATGTAACAGAGAATCATTTCTCTTGTTTGGTACTTGAAAAAATTTAACAATGAATTGTACCAAATTTATGCAATTCCACTATTTCAAACATCATAAACTCTACTAATCAAGCACCAATAACTCAAATTTGTATAATTCCTTCAAAAACCAAAAACTAATTTCTAACAAAAACATATATAGATTAATTACATATACAAATCTCAAATAAAAACGTATCCATCTTAAACATATCTCCCTTTGCCTACTGCAGATCTAAAGAATTAATTACATATACAAATCTCAAACAAAAACATATCCATCTTAAACACATCCCCCTTTGCCTACTGTAGATCTAAAGACAAAAACATATCACATCCCCTTTTGCCTACTGCAGATCTGAAGAAAAAACATAGCCCCCTTTGCCTACTGCAGATCTGAAGAAAAAAACACAGGTCCCTGGAGAGAGAGTGAGCGAGAGAGAGATAGAGTGATACAAAGAGATACCCGGAGAAGATGGCCGGTGTTGGAGAAGATAGCCAGCGCCGGAGATGAGAGATCGCCGGCAAGGAGAACTTCGTGCAGACGCATAGAGAGAGAGAGACGTGTATGTTTTTTGGGGGTTTCAATTCTCCGCGTTTGACATATGATAGTTGTTTTTCAATTTCTCTCCATTTCTCTTCCAAAATTAGAGAATTGAAATACAAAGACATCCAAATCTTGGGAATTGCCAACTCTCCGCTTTTTCATTTCCCACACCTACCAAACAAGGGAATTCATTTCCCTTTCCATTTCTCTCCACTCAATTCTCTCTACCAAACACCCCCTTAGTTTCTTAAGAAGAAAATTGTCACACTTACATGGAGTTTGAATACCAAAACTTGTCTCATGCTTTGTTTTAAACTTTCATATCTAAAATAAGCTACAATTATTTTTATAGGTTGATTATAATTAATCAGACACTTTTGCTTTTCCAACTTTCCATACGTTCAAACATAAGTTAATTGAGGCTTAATTGTTAAATATTATACGGACTATTACATGTATGCCATACAAGTACTTTTACATTATTTTACAAAAATAAAGTGACAATCTAATTTATTTGATAACATAACATTGAAATAAAATAACCAAATAACTAGAAAATAAAGAGTTAAAAGCAATTAAGAACGTGCATGCAATCGAATGGATGATCTTTTATAAAAGTGGAAGATTTTCCTTCTATTCGCATTCAGTAATAAAGTTCTCCAAACCTTCTAAAAATATATAAATAAATAAATAAACAACAGCCAAAAGTTGTGTAGGTTGCTTTAATCAAATTAACTTAAATACTAAAAAATAGTCATCCTTCCAATATCTACATTAGATCAAATATTTAATACAAAGTTAGTTTTATGTAATTATTAACATGGCCATAAATAATATAATAAAACTTAAAAAACTTCTATTTTTTTTACTCATTTTTAAATGACTTCTTGATCTTCTAGTCATTTTCTTATATAACTATGTAAAATAGTCACTTCGTCCGTCAAAAAAGAGTTTCCATTGACGGATGAACCAAATTTCAACCGAAAGTTTCATTTTTAATCCGTCTCCTTCAATGGGGGACATGGGTTAAAAATATAATTTGGACTTCTTCAATTAGAAAGTTTCATTTTTAACTTCTGCTCGCCACATAATGCGTCTCTCAACGAAGAACATGGGCAAAAAATGTAACTTTGGCTTATTAAAGGACCATAGGAAAGTTTCATTTTTAACCATTGTTTGCCAAATAATGCGTCTGCCAACTTATAGAAAATGGCTAGGATATCAAGACATCTGCCAACTTATATTTTTTCTGAAAAAATGCTTATCAATTTATATGATGTAGAAAATAAGTTTCATAAAAAAATGTTTGGATTAGCTTATTATTGTGTTAAAAAGTGTTAAACTGATAAGTTATTTTTCAACGTGACAAATTTTGTTTATTTATGTAAAATGACCTTAAAAAGTCACACTTCCACATTGTTGAGTTATTTATTTATTTGACATTAACTACTATAGGTTTAATTATCACGCAACCAACATTTTATAAAATCATATGCAACATGAATTAGATTTAAGATGCTATATAACACAATTTTCCACAGACAATGGTGCTAGAAAAATATCCATTTTGAGGCTAAAAGTATTACTCAAGAAGTTTACCATATAAACTTATGAAGAAAACTTAAGCAGGTCATTATCCACTTCAAGTTATCTCCTCAATTCCTAATTAGTCCAAAATTCTGCACTCTAGTATCAATGGACCATTTAATACCAATTAAATAACGAATGGAATCATGTAACTCACAAATATAACATATGCTAGAAAGAAATAGATAGCATCATTTGGTGCAAAAACAGATTTTATCACTTTTAACAAGTGGAATTATAAAATGCACAAATATATTTTAACAATTGAAATTACAAACACACTTACACACACATCTATGATCTAACCTAACACAACAACTAGGAAAAATCAATTTTACCCAGACAAATCGATAATATATGCTGGAAAGAAATTGAGAGATAGCAGCATATTGGGAAAGAAATTGATAACATATGTTGGAAAGAAATCGAGAATTCTAAATTGGAAGTCGATAGCATATGCTGGAAATTGCAGATTGTAAACCGATGGCATATAATGGAAATTGTAGCATATGGAGAAATCGCAAGATGGAAGAGATTGCACCATAATTAAGGAAATCAAGAGGTGCATGTACCAATTGGAGAAGTGAGCAGGTCCGATGTCGATAAGCAAAAGGCAAGAGCTTGGAGAAGACAAGATGGGGAAGAGAACAAGTGAAGGTTGCGATGATTTGATGTTTATACTTTATACGTTTTAGGGTAAAAGAGTTCTTTGGTTACAAGGCCTCATAAGTTGATTTTGAAAAGTAAAAATGAAATGACTTCTTTGGCCATGCGTACTCCTTAGGTGAGCAGCGGTTGTGGGCGAATAACTAGAGAACACTAGTCACCCCCTTCATTTTACCCGCTCGGGTAAGGGCTCCAGGTCTATACCTGCTAGGTTTTCCCTCCTTTTTCTTCCTCTTTTTTATATTTATGTATGCGCTTATACATATGTAACTTTTTTCCAAGCTATCTCATATGTACAAGTGCATACGGTTTCAGTTATTTGAGCTTTAACCTTGAACCTGGCCCTATATGTATATATATCAAAATAAATATAAATAATATCTTGTTTTATGATTCCATTTTTTTAAGTAAAAAAGTATGTCATAGACAATTTAATTAATTTAAACAAATTAAACTATAACCCAGATCTTATTTATTCACTTTAAATAAAATAAGATATAATTTTATTATTTTGAGTTGTTTTTTAGTTACATTAAAATCGTATCATTTTCCACCATTTGAGTAAAATAATATATTATTTTATTTATTTTGATACCATATTATTATTATTTGCTAATAATTAATATTAATTATAAATATGTTTTATTATTCAGGCTGCGTTTAGCAAAAAAAACTAGCTTATAAGCTAATCCATCCAAACATGTACCATAAGCTAGCTTTTTGAAATGCTACTTTAAGTAGCTTTTTGGAAGCTTATTGTAGCTAAGGCCATTCGCCCATAAGAGTTAGGTTCATGTAAAACAACAAAACAAAATAATCATTCATATGTAAGGTATTATATGCATGACATGCATGTGTGCATAGGAACCAAAAAACATTTGACAAAATCCCTGTGTCCAAAGCCAGATGCAAAATTTTTCCCGAGCAGTGATACCATTTTACTATAAGAATAGATGCTATGGATAATTTTCAAATAGAAACATCATTAATATGCTAATTAGATAAATAAAATATAAAAAAAACAAACACGATAAAACTTAAATTAACAATTAAAAACTAATAAAACAATTAAGCATGATTCAAACCCAGATCTAGGATGAAAGAATCACCATCCAAATCAATTTTGTCAAAACAAACTTGTGTTATTATTGTGGTTTCAGAATATATATAATAACATCAGTCATTATGATATGATGACACATTTTTCGACCCTAAAGTTTTTACCTTATGAGGTTGGCATGATCAAAGTAACCGAATTTGTGACTATTTTTTAAAAACCATTAAAAATATGACTATTTTTCTCAATTTTGTTATTATAAATAGCTATTTATAAATCTTAAAAAAAATGTTTAAAACTAATAAAGTATAAGTCAACATAAAAAAGGAAAAGATGAAGAAGGAGTAAAGGGTTTGGATGCGGTGAGTGGTCATGTTACTCCCGTTTATATGAACATGTGACACAACCGACCCGACCCGCCTCTAACGTTAATTCACCATTAAGTCGGTTACCTGCTTTTCTTTTTATTTTATTATTTAATTATTAAAATAAAAGGATTAAAACTAAATAAATTTAAAAATTGATTCATTTTCTAATCTAATGATAGGTTTTAATTTTATGAATAATAGATTAATTAAACAGTATTATACAGCGTTGTAATTATTTTACTGGATGTTGTTCAACTCCTTAATTTAATTAATGAATAAAAAGAAAGTAAAAGCATGCACAACGATAGAACCTCTAAGAACCTCAATTGTTATATTTTTTTCTGTCATATCATTGCCACCTCAATAAAGAAAGAACCTTCTTAAAACTCTACAATAGAGGTTTTACAAAAACCTCATCTCTCTTTTCTTATTTATAATATAATGTTTATTTATGTAAATTAGTATATAACAGAAAATGAAAGTATTACAAGAACTTTTGACTAGATAAGAACATATGTCCCACGATGAAGGTTCTTGTAAAACTCCAACAAAAAACTTAAAAATAACTTCCATTGTGGATGCTTTAACAAACCGATAATGAAAACAATCAAAACCTAAAACCTAAAACCTAAATATATCAAGAAAAGCATGGATACAATAAATGTCGTTTATTTTAGAGAAAAACGGTTTTAAAAGGATCTTTTTGTACTTTCACAAGATTAAAATAAAAGTTTATATAAACTTTTTGAATGTCCTCTGAAATAATTCATCAATAATAGTATGAAATTATCTTTACCTAAAAGTAGTCCATTTACAATTAATTCTAACCACCAAACGTACTCTTTTCATTAAGAAGGGTGTGCAAACCCAAATTGTATGAAATCTGAACTCAAACCAAAATTACATGTCTGTGTAGAATTTGAATACCCTAAAACCCGAAACCCGGCTTTCTACTTGGTCGCAATGTCTCTAATTTTCTAAATTACTCTTGGTTTCATCAATTATTTATTGCGCTAAACCTAATCAACCCAGATCTGAAGCAACCCGAAATCTAAAACCTAAAATAAGGGCCTCGGTTTTAATATCTGAAATCCGATCAGGTTGTTTGTTTGCGTACGCGAACCCGTTCCCAAATGCACCCCTACTCGTCACATCCACGACACACGATAAACTTTTGTTTATTCAATCGGTTTCCTTGTGATTAACTACTTTTTATAATTTTAATGAATAGACTATTGTTGTCATGACCAAAGGGTCGTTTACCAAATGCTTACACGGTAAGCGCTTACTGACAAGGGCAATATCCTTACTTTATCTTACAAATTCTCGTCCATTAAAATTGATTGTTGGCAAGTGTTTTCAATCCAATAAGCGCTTAGCGGATAAGAGTCGTTTCCATCAGTTAATGGGTAAGACTCTCCATCCTTGTTTTGGCTCTTACCATACCAGGTAAGATTTTCGGTAGTTACCATGCTCAATTGACCAAGATAAGTGATACCAATAAGCGCTCACCCAAATTAGTGTTTAGTAAATGACACTATGTGTTAATGTACAACATTGACTTATGACACTTTCTTTAATGATGTAGATCGCTCGACTATATTGTCATTAGCCTTTATTTGTTCCAGTTTCGGGCAAGGCAATAATGGAAAGACGATTTAGGTGACGGGTGTGACAAATTGACGTTTCTGAAATTACGATGAGTCATTAGGGTCAATATAAGCAATTGTTGTCTTGATAATTTCAGCATTTTGCAAGTTTTAGTCTAATTGTTGTTGTATTTTCTTTTGTTTCGGATTGCTATATTACGTAATTTTAACTATGTAATTATTATTGTAATCTTTTAATATAAAAACCTATTGGAATTAAATAAAATTAGTTTTTTTTAGATTTTAAGTTTTAATTAATCTTTTAGAAAATAATGTTGAATTTATTACGGATAGCTCAGTTGGTCTTTTTAAGGGCGGTAACATCTTGCGGGACTGTGGATGGTATCCCAATCCACTCGGGTTCGAATCCAAGGGGAGTCAATTGAGGACATGAAGAGTACTTAGGCCCAAAAATGTTGGAATTTATGGTAAAATATGGGATTTTACTAACATTTGGACACATTTAATTATATATAATTAACTCTTTGTGGGTTTGTGTTCTACTATATGAGAGCTTTGAATCTGTATATCGAGTGTCCAAAACGAATAATGTGTGAATGAGATGTCGATGCTCAAAGATGAGTACTTAGGATGGAAATTTCGGGAAAAAAAACTTAAATTGGGTGATACTTGACACACATAGGAGGGAAGGCAAAAAATTGGAGTGACTTATAACTATAGATTGTAAAGGAGCTTACAAGTTTCTATCCATGTTTTACTCCAACACCCACCCGCGCGGAAGGGGGGGGTGCCGATTTGTAGATTTCGTAAGCTAAAATCGTCGAACTTGTGTGTGAGTGCGACCTGCAGACACTAGCCAGTTTTGCCCAAATTAGTTTTTGAATTTTGTGAATATTGAAAAACATACTAACTACAATATATATTCAGCCCTGCAGCTCATTCCAAAATGATACACCAACAGCCCTCTCTCTTCTTCTCTGCATACATCTTTTCGCCCATTATTTTCAGGCAAGTGTTATCTTGCAGTTCTTCGACTGTTTCAGCCGTTGTACCGTGGGAGCATACGGCAAATCTGCTTAAAGGAATCGTGTCAAACACGAGCCTCGGCTACTGATTTCTCGGGTTATCTTGAACATCTGTTTTTCTACACCTTCTTAGAATAAAAACCAACATAAAATACCCTTAAAAAATCTTTAAAATAACATCTGTTGACTTAAAAATAACTTTTTTAGAAATTTGAATCTTCTATCTTTTATTTTAAAGAAATTATAACAAAATTATTTGAAGATTCACTTAGATAAAGTTAGGTTATAATTCAAATTTTATATTCTTATAATTTAAAATACAATATTATATCTATTTTGAAATTGCAAAAAATAAATTTAGCAGGAAAGGTACAAAAAACGGTCGAAGAGCACATGGGAGGCGCCTTGTTCTATTGTGGTAAATATGAAAGTATTAATTAATAATTTGGTACAACTTTATTAAATAGAAGTAGGTTTTCTTTGACTAAAAAGACCATTTCCGCCCAAAAATTAAAATTAAAGACGAAATAAAACATTTTTAACAACTACTTTATAGTTAAACTAAATACATATTCGTGCGTGTGTTGCAGCGTGAAATATGTATTAATTATTCGATAACATTAAATTATTCGATTAAATTAACATATATTCAATATTTTGTTAACTTTAAAGGTACTGTTGAGACGATTATAATGATATAATTTGTTGGAGAAAAAAAACCCGAATATTTTAGTTCATACACATTATTTTAATACATTATATTTTGTGAAGTGAAAGAAAAGGTATGAGAGTAAAAGTAATTTATTTAACTAATTAATAAATTAAAAATAATGATGAGACATTTAATAATGGTGTATTTTGAAAAATTGAATCATGAATTTTGAAATTTCAAAAAAAAAAAAAAAATCTTTATATAATAGAATAGATAATATAATTCCATCAAAAAATATTCATTATTGAATTCAGTTCGAATGTATTTACAAGACGATTATGATGACATAATTTGTAATAGGAAAAAATAATTTTAATGCATTTTAGTTAATAATATATGGTTATTTAGGTTATATGATAAGGGTGTAAAATAAAAAATATAAATAAATAAAGAATTGAAAGTAAAATTTAACAACTAACTATATGAGTATTAAGTGTAATTTATAAAATTTGAAAATGGAATTTGAATAGATAATATATATATCTATAGTTAAGGATATAATATTAATATGGTATTAAAAAAATATAAAATAAAAAAATACACCATGACATCGTCAATGTATTCATTTTCTTAATTGACCAATGAAATCGCTCAATTTCAGTATTGACGATGTCAGCAAAAAAAGTCTTTTAGTAAATAGTCTAAGGCTATGTTTGGCAAGCGTAGCTTATAAGCTAGCTGGTAGCTGATAAGCTAGCGGATAGCTGATAAGCTAGCTGTTGATTGATAAGCTTGCTAGTAGCTGATAAGCTAGCTGTTGAACAAATTATGTTTGGCAAAAACTAGCTTATGAGTATGTAAAATGACCAAAAAGGGTACCTTTGAATTTAATAATTAATATTAATAAGGGTATAATTGGAAAAAGCTACAATAAGCTTCTCATAAGCTACTCAAAGTAGCGTTTCAAAAAGCTAGCTTATAAGCTAGCTGATAAGCTAGCTTCCTGGTACATGTTTGGATGGACTAGCTTATAAGCTAGCTTATAAGCTAGCTTATCAGCTAGCTTATAAGCTAGCTTATGCTTGCCAAACCAAGCCTAAATAAGTAATCTTATTAACTACAAAATATTTCAATTTAGCTTTTCGAAAATTTTTATTTTCTTTTTAGCAATTTCTGGTTACACTTGACAATGGATAAATCGTTGGTACAACTAGTGCCGATATAATTTATTTATTTATTTTTGTATTTCATTTCACATCATAGTAATTATTTTTTTTAGTAAACATGGTATCCATACCATCTTAGCATATCGAAGAATCTCTTAGACAATCATGAATGGCTTGAATTTATCACTATGAATATACTACCTTTTTCTATGGGTTCTAAAATCAGAGAATATAAACCCATTGATTTGAAGTATAACCTCGGGACTTCAACCCAAAGCAAAGAAGGTATATTAAACTTAGGTCATGTCCGATTACCACCACAAGGATGCTTATTTTTAAGCGTAAAAAACAACGTTTATTTAGCTATCTAAGACGTCCGTAACTTAATTTCTAAACTGTCAAAGAATGTAGTTTAGGCAGAGCCTAAATGAGGCTTATCCCAAAAAACTGATCTTTTAAGAACTGCTTAACGTGTCATTTAAATAAAGTTATCGGTGATTTCTTTCCATTCATTTTTTGCGACTTTTTTTTAATTAAATTCTCAATATATCTTTTTAGATCATTTAACAGTATCATCTAGCTTATAAATTAGTTTTTATCATACATAAATAATTTATCAATTAATATTATTAGATAACTATTAACCAATAACTAGTTTTCCATGTAACATATAGCTTAAGAAATAGTGAGTTTATCAACTATTTTTCCTAACATTGGTTTCATTAAAAATGTTACGCAATTTGTTTTTAGAGAAAATTATTTTTTTACCCAAAAAAAAATCATAAATAATTAAAATACCCAAAAAACCGCACCGGTGACCAAAATACCCATCCGGCCGCTCTCCGGCGAGTTTTCGGCCGCTCCGGCGAGTTTTCCGGCCGCTCCGGCGAGTTTTCAGGCCCAGATGTTTGAACAAATATAATTTGTTAGGCTTTTTGTATGGAAGTGGCATTCTCAGCCTGATGGTTTAGATGTGTAACTTATACTGAAGTGGCGCGGCTTCGAACCTCACCCACAACCATTTTTTCGTAAATTTCATGGGATTTTATTTTAAAAAAAGATGTCATCTACAAGAATCGAACCCAGGCCATTTCCATACAAGTTCCACGCCTTACCATTGGGCTGGAAGAGATCTTATTGATTTATTTGCAGCAATTAATATATATAGCTGGATTGGGCCGCTCCGAGCGGCCGGGCCTAGAGCGGCCCAAATGAATTTTTGCCGGAAACCGCCGTGGAGCGGCTGCCGGCGCCGGAGAGCGGTCGCCGGAGAGCGGCCGGATGGGTATTTTGGTCACCGGTGCGGTTTTTTGGCTATTTTAACTATTTTTGATTTTTTTTTGGGTAAAAAAATAAATTTCTCTTGTTTTTATCCCCTTAAAGGTCGACCAAACTAAGCTAGAGATATTGTTTGTAAACTCTTTTTTGTAGTTCATACATATTCACTATTCTTGGTTTGGATTATGTTTTTGAGACAAATGTACGTGCCCAAAATGTGATTTTTGAGACGGAAACATTTATTCCACATTAATTTACACAGAATTGTTGATTTATACATGTATTCTTATTGTAATTATTTGCTCAAAATTTTGATTGTCTTATTATATAATGCCTAAGAATTCAGACGTAATCATAAAAAACCAAAACAAACGACTTTTATCCGACAAATGTACATGGACACATAAGGTGTCAAAATTTAGAATTCAACTTACTTTTGTGTGAGGCAAAACTTAATTTCGTCTAAAGTAAATTGCATATTTTTTACATATATAGTATTTATATACGACAAATAAAGCTTATATGCACCTCACCAATGAGATTGTAACCTTTGATTTTTAGAAAGGTTGTGTTTTCGGATACTATTATGTTAAAGGTCGTTGACTCGTTTCTAATAAGTAACAGATTTTGTCCATTTGCTTTATGAGGGTATTTGGTTTTCATCTCTCAAATTATATTATTACAAAGAAATACACAAGGTACTTTTACGTTTTTATTTGAACGACAAAGAAATGAAACCCAAGGAGCTTCGGCATGTCATCACCACTGACAGGATCTGAATCTCAATATCAAGAACAGAATACTTAATCAAAGAAGTTTGCGGAATAACACTTTGATTAAAACAGAACAATGAATTCAAACAAACTGTGTATATTGATCTTAATAGCTTAATGATTACAACTACAAGCCCCAATCTGTTTGAACAGGCTCAAAACAGACGTGCAATACTTCTCTATCGCAGGGATTTCAAAAACAATCTTGAGGCTCTTAATTCTAACACAAAAGCTATCAAAACTCGTATCTAACAATAACCAACCTATCAGCTATATATACGACATAACAGATTACAATAAGGAAACTAGATTTACAAGATAATCTCTAAAATATCTCCAAGCATATCGTATCTTGTCTATATCTTCAAGTCATCACAATCCTTTCCTTATCGTCTTCTGATAGCAGTGGTAAAAACATAAGCAGGGTTAACTTTGCACCAGCAGTGTTAACTTCAAAACCAGCAATGGTAATCTTCAAGAGCAGTAGTAATCTGATACAGCAGTGGTAACCTTGATCTTCATTCCTTCATCACATACCAGCAGTGGTATTCTCTAATCTTCATTAGCAGTAGTAACCTTCCATTGCCAGCAGTGGTAATCAGCAGTATTAACTTTTCATGAGAGCAGTGGTATTAGACTCAACAATCTCCCCCTAAACTTAACTTCTCAGCATGAGGAGCTAAGTTTCTGAGTCTTCTCTTCAAATAGGTTTCAATCTTCTTCACCAGCAACCTTGCAGCTCTTGTAGGTTCACCTTTTGT